>JARHVA010001517.1:2642500-3025000 GCA_037957365.1 Torreya grandis
ATTTTTCAAGGATGGATATCATTCAGGTAGGTCCCCAATTCACTACCTCTTTTATAAGGTCTTACAAAGTTTTGAGAGTTGATTAGGGTTTCAAGAAAGGAGAAGGATTTATGGAAGATGCACAATGAATTATGACAAACTAAATGAGATTTTAAAAGCATTAGAGTAAAGGAACACAACTATAAAATTAATTTAAAAAATCTATACATTTTTAAGAGTGTATTGATGCACTCCTCAACTTTCACGAGTGTCCTAGCCCACTTTGGGTCACATTTTCAAATTTTTAGATTGTAGAATATTTTATAGGTTTTGTCTGCCTCAATTCCTAAAAAATTTTCCACCTATTTTTATCATCAAGTTATCTAAATATTTATAAAAATTATTAGTATTATCATAAACCTAGTATTTTATATTTTAATTATTTCAATACTTTACTATAATTAGGTCTATTTTCACTATGTATTTGGTTAAAATTATTATGATCTAAATTACACATTATTTATGGTTTAGTGTAGTGCATTATTTATGTAATATGACTTTACCATGCTACACTTGTCATATATTTTATTATGACTATAATGACATGTGTTCCCTCCATGATATTCTTCTTTATGTTTCTAATATGTAATAATCATGATTTATTGTATCTCGTTTCACAGGTGTATTTTCATATGCATAGTGTGTCTTCATTTACCTAGCATGTCTTCACCTGTCTAATTCATTTCTATCTAATTTTACTAGTAGGTAAGGGAATAAATATGGGTGCCCAAAAATATAACAATTTGTGTCTAAAAAATATGAAATCTCTTAATTCGTACATGTTTTGATTTCATGAGTACATGTTATAACACGTATATGCTATATTGCATTTGCATAAATAATGTGTACACATTATAATTTATACACGTAATAACACCTACATGTTTCATAACATATAATATTTAACACATAATCCAATGTAACATGGTGGTCTAATGTGCCCCCCAACCCTAAATCTTCTTATGTTGCCTTAATTACATGTGAGAGTGTTCCCATTTAATCAATTTCACTCTAAAAAGGAAACATGAACACACAAAAATGACACATGGTGGTTTATTTTATCCCCATATGTTGAAATATTCCTCTGGTGCATTGGTTTCAAGTGAAATGGGCCCTTTTTAATCAAGTTTTGTCTAGAAAGGAAACATGAACACACTAAAGTGGCACTTGTGGCCTGATTTGTCCTCTAGCACTAAATAAATAAAATTTTCCTCCATTACATGTGATTTGGTCCTCATTTTGATTAATTCACACCACAAAAAAATAGAAATATAAAATCAATAGATGTTTTGGTCATTAATATGTCCCCTAGCCCTAAATCAGTAAATGTTCCTTCTATTGCATGTGAAAGGGGCCCTGTTACTATGTATTATATTTTAAAATGACATATGAATATAAAATTTTATATATGGTGGTATAATGTGTCCCCTACCCTTAAATATTCTTCATTTGCCTTGAATTCATAAAATAGGGGTCTCGTTTAATTGATTTTGATCTACAAGGAAAATATGAACAAAAAATGACACATATTGGCCTATTTTCTCCCCATAACCCTGAATATTTATCCATAGTGTCCATTGCATGTGAAAGGGGCCCATTTTAGTTAAAATTACTCTATAAATGTATCATAGGCACAAAAAATGACACAACACAGTCAAAGAAAAGAGTGCTTAGCTCTATCTTAATCAGGATACTAGCTTTTATACCATATATAAGGGAGTATGGAATGGTTCTTATTGGGGTTCAATGACTGCTTCTATAAGCCCAAAGGGAAGGAAATATTTTCAAATGCCAATTATAGCTAACATCATTGATGATCTTCTTTAAAATGGCTATAATGGTCTTGTTTGATGCCTCAACTTGTCCATTGCCTAGTGGGTTATATGGAGTTGGTTTCTTGTGATTGATATTGAATTTTGCACAAAGCATGTGTAGAGATATGGGGGAGAATTACTCATATAAATCATCATCTGAGGCTAAACCAACTGATCATAATCATCTTCTATGGCTTGTCCTCTTGTTCTTCTTTCTCAACTCTATTCACTTTGCTTTTCTCTTTAAGCTTGATGGTCTCATTAATTATTTTGTTGCTTACACTATTAGGGGATATTATTTTTGATATTATACTCCTTTTGTGTCATTCACATCTAATAGACCACATTCACTTATTGGCTTGATCTCAAGACATCATCTCATACACAATCAACTACTTCTTAACTCTTCACTAGCTTTGCATAAGACATTCCCATTCAAGTGTCAAATCTTGCTATTGAATTCAATAGTTATATAATTTGTATTGTTTGGTCTTACCTAGTCTCATATTATTTGTATTAACCCTAACTTTTGGACCACCTTCATCACCCTTTGTCACATAACTTGCTCAGTAGGACTTTCCAAGGCTAATAGCAATTTTTTGAGGTTTTCACTTGTTTACACCAGTTTTTGATCTTATCCCAATAATTAATCACATATTTATTCCTATTTTAGAGTTTCATGCCTTTATACTCCCTCCAACTAGAACTTCCTTTGTTAAATAACCCTCTTTTAGGCCTTATTAGGCCTATCTCTTGCCACAATGGTCAAAATATGTACAATATCATCCATATTGGTCTAAAATAAATGTATTATTTTATAAGACCTTAAACTTGACTAGCTTACAAAGTTTCAATCAATTCTGATGGTTGAAACCCATTCTATCCATTAAACCCTACATCTAGGGTATCTAACATCTACACAGGGCCAAGAGCTCTTTAAATTCCATATCTAGAGTTGTGAGTGGTTTCAAAAGACCAAACAAACTTTATTAGGTCTGTATTGACCTCTTATACCTTCCCAATCACTTTCTTGATCCTTTCAATGCATTAAACATGTGAAATGCAAAGAAATACAATAAACTATGCATATAATAATGATTGTGCAAGAAAGGGCATTTACAAATCTTGCCATTTGTTGAGTATTAGGTAACTTTTCAATGGTTTAAGACCTTTCATAAGTTTGTGTAAACCCCATATACACCTCCCAACATTTTTATTTCCTTTACTCCACTCTCATTACCTTTCCAAGACATGAATTGATAGGATTTTGAATATCATATTACCTACCCAAACTTGCAGGTTGCTATTAGTTGACCTATATTCCTAAAAAAGGTTTTCCATTTTGTGAAAATATAGAATACCCTCTATCCTTAGGATATACACTTATTCCAAGCCTTATCCTTTTTTCTAACTCTTATGCTCAATCCAAATGTGGGTTCAATAACCCTATTTTGACATAATCAGCTAGGTATATAGAAACAAAGGGTAATTAAAGCATTTTATACTTACCTAAGGGTTTTAAAAATTATACAAGGTTATTATGCCACCTAACCTCTTCCATGCCATCTTTCCTCCACCATAAACACATTCCTAGGAATTGATCAACCTTTAGCTAGTTTCCTGATTAGAACATGTTAATAAGGTATTCATGTAGTCCTTAGACTCAATCGTTAAGCTTGAAACACATACAAAGATATAAATGTATTTATCATTCAAAAAATGAATTCTTACCAATAGTATCCACTTTGACACATTCAATACCCTATGAACAATTCTTACTGTCCAAATGCCTCTTGGGTTTCCAAGGAATAAAGACAAAATTACAATCAAGTTATCAACCTCTATGATTGATTCTATAAATACCTATTATAAAGCCCTGTAATTTCTTTACCACACCAAATTTCATTCACAATGTTCATTCATATTGTGTATCTAGGAGATTATCAATTCAACTAAGCTCATTCATACTTGTCACCTGTGCACATTGATTCAGTCAATAACCATGCATTTAAGAGAATTGTATACTATCTTAGGGTTTTAATTACTATATTTTATCATTCAAAACATTCATGTACTCATCCAAGGAGAGTGAAAATATAATAAACACATATACATTATTTATTTGAATCCAACAACATTCCTTACAAACCAAAAATGAACTCCTCCTTCTTGAGGATTTTTATATATGTTCATTTATAGGTTCTCCTCATTTATTTAGAATATATATCTCTCTCCCCTATTCTCTCCCCTTCCTACACTTCCAAACTTATGTATCAATCCATATCTTCAACCAAATTCAAAGTTGGTTCTCTAACTTAGTTATAAAATAACTTATTATTTTTCTTGAACCCAATGTATCGGTAAGGCTACAAAAATAATGAACGACTCTCAACTTCACAACTTAGAAATTTAGGATTTCCATCAACCTCTATATGACTTCTTAACCCTATTGAACAAATATTATTCACCTAAACACCACTATACATGTGTTTAGCCTTCTTAGCCTCTTTTCAACATTTGAATTTTCAAAATCCTTATTTTGGAGGGAAAACACCTAGAGACCACATAACACAGCTTTATGACTCCAAATGGATTTCTAAGGCATAAATGGACCTAAGAAGGTACCTTATGCACATTAACTCTTAAATTTGACCAATTTTGATCTCCTATGGATTAAAAAACAAAAATTATGTTTTCTTTCCTTGATGCTCATGCATCATACTCCCTAGGAGGGAGAAAAACTTGAGCCTCTAAATTTATTCTTTGTTTTCCAATTGGTTCTTTGAGGTTCCTTCATACTTGCTTGATTTTTGATCTTGTGTTTTTATTCCTTCTCATTTGCCAAATGTTTGCACTTATTCATTATAGCTTTGTCTAGTCTTTGTCTCCATGCATCTTCCAACTTTATGAAATCTTATAATTGATATAAACTCTTGTTTTTTTCATCTTACACTTGTTCTATGTCATCTTAAAGCTTCTCATACTCAGATATAACCAAATTTTATGAATTTATATTTCTTATGTTTGCTTCATGGCTTATTTTCTCATCAATCTCACTTGTGGCTTGCTTGTCTAGAGATTCTTGCTTCTTTTTCATGTTATAATCTTTGTCTTGATAATCTATTGGACTCTCATTCATGTCAACCTACATCCTTTGCTTGTCTATACCATATTTTTCTACCTCTTCTTTTAACTTCTTCACTTTATGTTGCCTTTGCCTATCGTTTTATTCACTATGCAAGAACAATTTTTTGTTCCTTTCATTCTCATCATAGTAAAATGTTAGTTGGCATCTTTTTGGTTGTTCATTACCATGCTTAAAAATTGGTAAACTCAACAGTAGTTTGCCCAAATGAATAACTCACCTTGTGTGCTTCTTTGTGCTCTATTTATTGGCATGTTTACATAACTTCGTGTGCTCCTCTTTGATGCTCCTCTCTTGATGCTTCTTGGAGTTCATCATTGATATTTTACTGATGTAAATCACCCTCTTTTATCCCCTTATATGGACTGAGCATGTATTCTATCATCTCCAACTCTTCTTACAAATTTTCTAAATTTATCTCTTTTAAATCCTCATCAAACTTTGGTTCAACTTGCCCTTCATTATCTTGGGCACCTTGTTCTTTGTCTGATCCTTGGACTACCTCATCTTTGAGATTCATATCAACCTCTTCATGTTGCATATCTTGATTTTTAAGCACTGTTTGAGGTGATTTCCTCATCTTTCCTTGATACACATCCATCCATCAATGCCATGGTTTTCATATACAAGATATCTTCATTATTGAAGTCAAAGTCACATACATCATCATAAAAACATTTGAAAACATATCTATCAAACTCTTATCTTTATTTATGTATTCATTTTCTTGCATATATGGCTATTCCTTCACTTCCTTATCTTGGTTTGCATGCACCATCACTTTTGCTTACTTTGTAGGCTTGTTATCTTCTTCAATATCCAAGCTTGCTTGGATTACATTTGCATCTTGATCCTCTTGTGCTCTTATCATTATTTTCACCACCCATTTTCTACATTTTACCTTCTTGGGCTGCCACTGTTCCTCATTTCATCTCTTTCTTGGTTCATACCTTTATCCTCTACCTTGTCAACCTAGTATACCTTACCATTTGTGCTTTCTTCCACACTTGTGCTTGTTTTCCACTCATGATTTTGCTTTGTTTGACTTCTTGTTTGAGGTTTATATCCTTATTCTCCATACATGTTTTTTTAATACATTTAGGCCATACATATCCATTCCATTGTTCTCTTTTTTAGGGCTATAATTTGTCCTTCTTTTCCTCAATCTGCATATTAGCTTTGCCATCTTCATATATGCAATCAAATTCAACATTCAAATACTCATTTATCTCCAATGACAACTACTGAAAGCTCATTTCTTCATTCATATATTCATGGGTTACTTCCATGTCTTATCTATATGCTTCTTCTCTTATTTTAGGTGCTAGTCTTGGTAATGTATCATAATATTCTTCTTTCTCATCATATTCTACATGTGTCATGCTCTCGATATCCATCATCTTATCTTCTTCATGAGGTTCTTTCTTTGTATCATTCTCTTACAACTTGATGGGTAAAATTATTGACCCATTCTTCATAAATTTTTAGGCCTTATGCTTGGCCTTCTCCAATTTATTCTTCATACTTACAAACGCAACCTTAAAAGCAATGTTAAAATACAAAACTAAAGACCATATAGTCTCTTTGAATTTCCTTGGCATAGACATCTTCCATCTCCTCGTATTTTCATCTTCATGTGCTCTTCTTGGAAACACTCTCCCCTTCTTGTTCTCTTCAATTAGAACCCTCTTCTCTACCTCTCTTTCTTTTTTCTCACTTAGCAACACCTTCTTTCTCATGCCTCTTTGGGTTGCCTTATTTTTATTCTTCTCATCTTTCAAGACACCTTTCTGGTGGCTTCTTATCATAAGTAACTCTAGTGGCCACTTTAATCTTCTTCTCACATTGTAGCCACTCCATGGATTTATTAATCTCTTATGAGAGATCTATCCTCTCTACATGTTTCCCTAATTCTCTTCTTATGTTCTCTATTTCTCTTCCTATGGCCATTTCCTCCATTCTTTTTTTATTTCTTGGCCTATTTAGATATTTCTCTTAGCAAGTATATTAACCTTACCTCTTAGAACTTTTTGGGACTTTCCTCTTCTTGAGTCCTCTATCTAGGATCTCTTCTCAACCCTCTTGACTCTATTTTTGAGTCTTCTTTCTTTCCTCTTCTCTCTTGGAGCTTCAATGCTCTCTTTTTTCTCTATCTTTTCTAGCCTTCTCTTGACTATCTTCTTGTCCTTCTCAAAGGACATTGGGGTTGTATCTCTTCTCAATATAGTATTAATATATGATGATCTCAATGAATCAGACCTGAAACCTTATTTTCCGTCAATACCCTACAAGGTTACTTCTCATGCATACCTCATGACACTATGCATTTATCTCAAATCAATAATTTAAAAAGAAATCAAAATAAAATTTTACTTGAGCTTACCTTGCCTTGCTCTTATACCAAATGATGTAAAGCTATGGGGGGAAGTCCTCATATACATAATAATTTGAGGCTAAACCAACTAGTCATAATCATTTGATATGGCATGTCCTCTTGTTCTTCTTTCTCAACTATGTTTCACTCTCCTTTTCTCTTTAGGCTTAATGGTCTCCTTACTTATTCTATTATTTATAATTTTAGGGGATCTTATTTGTGATATTATACTACTTTTGTGTCATTCACATTTAATGGATCACATTCACTTGTATGTTTGATTTCAAGACATCATCTCATACACAATCAACTACTTTTGAGCTCTTAACTAGATTTGCAAAGGCCATTCCCACTCAAGTGTCAATTATTGTTATTGAAGTTGATAGTTATATAATATATCTTGATTATTATTACCTAGTCCCATCTTATCTATATTAACCCTCTTTAACTCTGGACCACCCTTCATCACCCTTTGTCACATAACTTGCTCACTAGGAATTTTCAAGGTTAGTATCCCTTTTTGGAGGTTTCACTTGTTTACACCAGTCTAAGATCTTATATAAATAAGTAATAATATTTTTAGGCTTATTTTATCCCCTTTCAAATTATTGTAGAGTTTCATGCCTATATTCATTCTCTAACTAACACTTCCTTTGTTAAACAACCCTGTTTTATACCTAATTAGGCCCATCTTTTGCCACAATGGTCAAAATCTATACAATAACATCCATACAGGTCTAAAATCAATGTATTATTTTATACAACCTTAAAATTGACCATATTAAAATGTTTCATTCAATTATGATGGTTGAAACCCATTCTATCCTCAGACTGTAGTTCAAGGGTTTCTAACATCTACACAGGGCTGAGAGCTCTTTAAATTCCATATCTAGAGTTTTGAGTGGTTTCAATAGACCCAAAAAAATTTATTAAGTTTTTATTGAGCTATTATACCTTTCCAATCACTTTATTGATCCTTTTAATGCATTAAACACATGAAACACAAAGAAACACAATAAATTGTGCATACAATAATGACTATGCAAGATACGGTAGTTACAAATCTTACCATCTACTAATTATTAGGTCATTTTGTAATGGATTAAGACATTTCATAGGTTTATCCAAACCTCATACATACCTCCCAACCTTTTTACCTCCTTTAATCCATTCTCATTACCTTTTCAAGACATGAATTGATAAGATGTTGAACATAATATTACTTACCCAAACCTGTAGGTTGTTATTTGTTACCCTATGTTCCTAAGCAAGGTTTACATACTATGAGAATATATAATACCCTCTATCCTTAGGATATACACCTCTTCTAAGCCCTATCCTTCTTGACAACTCTTATGCTCAATCCAAACGTGAGTTCAGTAACCTTGTTTTGACATAATTTGCTAGTATATGGTAAGACAGGGTACTTAAAGCATTTTATACTCACCTGAGGGTTTTACACCTTATACAAGGTTATTTTTCCAATTAACCTCTTTTTTAATATCTTTCCTCTACCATAAATAATTTCTTATTCATTGACCCTATGACCAATTCTTACTATCCAAATGCCTTTTGGGTTTCCCAGGAATAAAGACAAAATTAAAATTAAGTTATCAACCTCTATGCTTGATTCTATAGAGACATATTATCAAGGCCTATAAGTTATTTACCACACCAAACTGGATTCATAATGTTCATTCATATGTGTATCTAGGATATTATCCCTTCAACTAGGCTCATTCATACCTGTCACCTATGCACATTAGTTCAATTTGAAGCCAGTTATTTAAGAGAACTATATACTATCTCAAGGTTTTAATTACTATATTCTATCATTGAAAACATTCATGTAATCATCCAAGGAGAGTTAAAATACAAAAAACACATATACTTTATTTATTTTAAAAAAACAACATTTCCTTACAAATCAAAACTATACTCCTCCTTCTTGAGGAGCTTTTACATATGTTCAGTTACATGTTCTCTTCCTTTCTTTGGGAGATCTCTCTCTCTCCCCTACTCTCTCCCCTTCCTACTCTTCTGAACTTATGTACCAATCCTTCTCTTCAACCAAATTCAAATTTGGTTCTCTAATTTAGTTACAAAATAACTTATTTTTTTTTAACCCAACCTATGGGTAAGGCTATAAAATAAATGCATGACTCTCAACTTGACAACTTAGACCTTTAAGACTTCCATCACCCTCTATATGACTTATTGACCCTATTGAAACAACATTATTCCCCTAAATAAACTTATACATGTATTATTCCTTCTTATCTTCTTTACAACATTTAAATTTTCAAATTCCTTATTTTGGAGGGAAAACACCTAGAGACCACATAACACAACTTTATGACTCCAAATGGATTTATAAGGCACAAATGAACCTAATAAGGTACCTTACACACATTAACTCTCAACTTTGACCAATTTTGACCTCCTATGGATTAAAACAAAAAAATGTTGTTTTATTGCCTTGATGTTCCTACATCAAAGAACTTTTACATCTTGGTTTATAAAAGATCCACCATGATCAAATATAAGGTGAGTTGGGATGCCATATCGATATATGATATGGTAATGGATAAATTTGGATATCTACTTCCTAGTGATATAAGTGAGAGTAATGGCCTCAATCTAGTTAGTAAAGTACTCGGTAATAGTCATAATGTGTTTATGGCCATATTATGATGTGGTTATTCTCTACATGGGGCCTCATATTCAGCCATATTGTTCATATAATGAAATTGTAGATGAAATGATTTGAGAATCTGATCCCCCTAGGTTGTAATCAATAATATGCCAACTCCAAACACATGGGATGTAAAGGATCCATCAAAATATAGATTATATTATTCAGGTTCCTATAATTCTTGTTCTATTTCCATAATAGAATCATCTAAAATTTTGAATTTGAGTGGTGGAGTGTCTTCAATAGGGGATTCTACAAGTTTATCATCAATAACATGTCCCTTGATTATTTTTTATTATGATACTCAATGCCAAATTAACTTAGGAGCATAACCCACTTAGCCATGTGTCCTTGAAGAGCTACTTTACACAATAAGAATTTGAGAGGATCCACCTTAGTGATTATAATAGTTTTGTTATTTAAAATATAGTGTCACAATTTTTGGGTAGTAGACACCATTGATAAACACACCTTATTAATAGGTGTATAATTATATTCATAATCCACTAGAGTGTCACTAAGTAATATACTACATGTTCTTTACTATAATCATCATGTTGGAGTAAAAGTGCCCCTAGTGCATGTTCTATCACTGATATGTAAAGAGTAGTGGTCATCCAAGTGTTGGCAGTTTCAAGACTAGTGGATTGGCCAAACATGTCTTGAGTTTTACAAATTCTATTTGACACTCTTCATCCCATTGAAATATGATCCCTTTATTCAATAGATGGATAAATGAGTGGTACTTAGCTGCTAATAGAAAAATGAACCTATGTATAGATTGGATATTTATTTATAGGATTTGTAGTTGTTTAAGATTATTTGGTGGAGAAATTTCTATAATGGCCTTAACCTTGGCAAGGTTGACTTTGATCCCTCTTTGTGATAAACTAAGACCAATAGTTTTCTTGAAGTGATACTAAAGACACACTTCTTAGGATTTAGATAGACTTTATATTCATGAAGCCTCTTAAATATTCTTCATAAAGTGTCAAGACGTCTAGATCTTGTTCTTGATTTTGATAATATATCATCAACATAGTCCTCAATGATATCATGCATCATGCCATGGAAAATGATAGTCATGACAAAGTGATATGTAGTTCCATCATTCTTTCATCTAAATGACATGACTTGGCAACAAAATGTTCACCATAGAATGATGAATACAATCCTATGATGATATTCTTGGTCTATCTTAATTTGATTTTATCCATAAAATCCATTAAGGACAACATCTCATACCCAGTAGTCGATTCAACAATCATGTCAATGTTGGGCAGAGGAAAATCATCTTTTGGGAATGCCTTGTTGATATCTCTAAAATTATTATAAATACATATACTCAGGGTCTTTTTGCTCACTAGGACTATGTTATAAATCCATTTAGAGTAATCTAATTTCCTAAAGAAACCTACTCCTAACAACTTTTCTAGCTCTACTTTAACCAATAGGGTGATGCGTGGATGCATCTTCCTCAATTTTTACTTGATTGGTTTAACATCAGGATGGAAAACAAGGTGATACACAACCAAGTCTAGGTCTAATCATGGCATGTCAAATTATGCCCATGTAAAGATGTTCATATCATCCCTTAAGAGGGATAAAATGCATTCACATTCTACTTTAGTAAGGTAAACTCCAAGATAAGCAATTTTGGGATCCTTATAAGTTCCTAGGTTCAGTTTTATCATGTTTTCCACAAGGAGTATGGATCCATCTTCTAAAATTATAGGCAGCATATGATTGTGATCATATTCTTCTATTATAACTTCTTGTTGTTCCTCCTAAAGTTTTGGATAGTGTGATGAGTTAGAATATGCCATCTTAGGTAAAGACCAAGTAACAAAAACCTTTGTAAACTCAAGAGTGAGATGCTCAAACATTTGCTTTTATTTTGAAGAGATGTTTGTACTAGATATAGAACTTGGGCTAGATGGAGCTTCTACATCTTGAGGGGATGAGTAAAATTTCCTGCATGAGAGTGCCTAAAATAGGTTTTCACTCAAAGGTTTATCTTTTTATTTAATTTTTCCCTGATCAATGAGCACTTCAAAGAGTTTTTCACCTAAAGATATCTATGTTTTATCATTATTGTGACCAAGAAAGTTTGTCTTCTCTCCAAAGTAGGTAGAAAGATCTAATGAAAAATCAAAGCCTTGTTTGTGATCACTAGTGGGCAATCCATCTTATAGGCCCATGTATTTTGTAATTAATTCTTTATTTTGAAAATAATCAAGTCGTATGATTGAATCCTTTTGGTCCCAATCAAGGAGTTTGGGATAGAAAAAGCATGGGGAATAATGAGGGTTTGTTTCAGGATGGGAAGCTCCAATGGTAAAATATGGTGTTCTTCTTCAAGATGGGAAGCTCCAATAAAAGTATAGGATCATGCTTTAGTAGTAGAGGCTCCAATGGTAGATCTTGTTTAAAAATGGGAAGCTCTAGTGGTTAAGGTTAGAATGGAAATAGAGTCAAATACATTCATGTTAGCAAGCTCATTGAAAAAGATATAATAGGATGCTACATCATTATCAAGAGTTTTGTTGCTAGTCAATTCATAAGAATCACTATCAAAAGTTATGAGGTCACCCGTAGGTGATATAAATCCAAGACCATGATTCAAATTAGTTATTATATTTGATAAGGGTTATAAGATTCCTTGTGCTCATGGGCCAAGGCCTTTTATTATATAATTAAGATGATCTATGATCTAATTAGGGATAATATACTTTTGATTTTGAAAGAAATCAATAAGGCCTTAAGAATATAACTAATCTCCTTCAGTAAAAGCCTCTTGATATTTCTTTGGCATAATAGCAAGTAAAAAACCATAAGTGGGTTTTTATTGTTTCTTCTTTTGTTACCAAATCAATATGGGTACATTAGGATTATTTGAAGGTTTAGGCTTACCAAATGGTTTTGGAGTTTTAAGAAACTTTGAAACATGGAAGCCATCCTTAAGATTGTATATGGAAATTCCCACATCTTTAATAACAACCTACTTCATAAGTGTTATAGGAAATGGATTAGTCAAGGTGGAAGTGAGGTCACTAGGGTTGATATAATTGGATGGAGGTAGATGTGAAACTATATCCTTTTTCTTCTTCATAAAAAATTTATAACCTAGACAATAGTTATAATTATAGAACTCCACATCAATATGTTTTCAATATTTATAAGGTTATTGATTAGCAAAGATAGTAACCATGATCCCATCATGGGGAAACTTAAGGAACTCATGTAGGGTAGAGGGAATGACCTATATTTCATGGATCTAATGATGACTAAGAAGTATGTTATAAGGCAGGTGAATGTCCATAATATTAAGCAATGTATGATGTGAAATGTACCCAATAATGATTGGCAGCCAAATAGTACTAATAGACTCATGTTCAATATTATTGTAAGCCTTGATGGTGATTATCTCTGGTTGAATTTCTTTTATAATTTATCCCAATTTTTGTACCAGTTTGAGAGATATAATGTTCAACCCCAAACCATTATCTATAAAAACCCACTTGATCTTATGATTTTTAATGATTACTTCAATGTATAGTACATTACTATGGCTTGGTCCAAGTGTATACATGTCTTTTTGATCAAACATTACTTGATAAAATAAAGACAAATGTCCCACAAGTTTTTAGAACTATTTAAGATTTATGTCGTTAGGAACAGTGGATTATTACAAAAGATATTTCAAGATTGTCCAAAATAGAAATCTATGTAGGGGTTTTACTCAATTGGTCTGATAGACTATAAGGATTTTATACATTAGGATGATATGGCTTATTTTTGGATAGCACAATTGTCAACTTTGGATCTATTAGTTCTATGTTCACATTGGGTGTCATGGAAGAAGTAGGTAAAGGGCTTTGGAGAGTAACTCATGAGTGTCTAGTTGTAGCTGTGCAACCTTGGGGTGGTGGGGAGCCAATATAATCAGAAGATGAAGGCAAAGGGACTTAAAGGGTAACTCATGGGTGTCTAGTTGCATTGATGAAATTTTGAGTTGACAAGAAGACATTCTAACTAATAGAAGGGAATTGTTTAGAAATAATAGCCTATGTAAATGGAGTTATAATAGAATTATGCGAACTTAATGCGGTATTACTAGAGGGAGAGGGTGTTGACCCCATAATAATGGGTCCCATACCACAATGAACATGAGATGATTCACATGGTTTGATAGTAATAGTGGTAATGTGGGTTGCATGAATGAATCCCATAGTGTTGTTATATTCATAAGGCATGTTGTTGTAACCCAAATTGATAGTGTAGGTATTATGATCTTGACTATGCTCATGTTGATTATGATTTTGAGCCTAATTTTAGTTTTAATTTTGCCACTATCCTTGGTTTTGGTTATTCCTTAGTGACAGTTGATTATGTTGAGGAAAGAGGTCCTTATAGATTCCCATATCCTAATTTGTGTCTTGATTAGGGGTTAGCTCAATTTCAACTTCACCACTTTTAATGAGATATTTAATAATATGGCATAATTGGATAAAACAATTAGCACCATGACCAACAAAATTATGAAAGTTACATCATTCATTCTTTTTGTACCAATCTAGTTTTAGTTGATCTTGAGGAAATGGCCTTGGTACTGGCCATACAATCAAGTTAGCTACTAGGATCTTTTGAAACCCTATTTCAATAGGTTATAATTTTTTAAAGACCTTAAAACCATCATGGTTTGTTTTCTATGGAGGTTGTCTCTGCAAATTAGGTTGTGAATTTAGAGGAGCTAATTATATGTTTAGGGTCGATGGGGCTTATACCATTTGTATGTGCCTTAATTTTATCACACTATTTCCAACCATGTCTTTGTTCCTATTGAAACCCTTAAGTTTCTCTTGCATAACTATCTAGCTAGAAGATAGGTCTAATTTGACATTTGATCCTATATTAAAATATTGATAAGGCCCTTTTCAATAAGAGCCTTCTCAATATGTACACCTTTATCGATAATCTCTTCAAATGAGTTAGCACAAGATAGGCATAAATTATGTGCAACCTCAAGATGTAAGTTCTATGAAAATATGTCTACCAACTATTTGTCTCACAAATTATGTTGAAATTAACCCACTAATACTCTCCATCTCTATAGGTATGTGTTTAAACTTTCTCCATCACAGTTTTTGGCTTTTGCACAAGTCAACAATGGTCAATTCATGATCTATGTTGTACAAAAAATGGTTGAGAAACTTGTTTGACAAGTCATTCCAATCCATAACCTATCCCTTGGGTAACTTTAGTATCCAATCTAAAGCTTGTCCCATTAAACTTCATGGGAATAGTCAAAGCAATTACAAGCTACTATAAGCAACCTCTTGGCATAATATGAAAAATGCCTAATTGTGTTCACATGGGTCCCCTTTTAATTTATATTTATCAAAAAAAATCCTCAAAATGATATAAAAAGGGGACTTGGAGAATAGATAGATCAAATGGATATGGTCATATCTCATCAAACTTGTATTTCTTGACTCTATTATTTATTTCCAATTGTGTCACAGTTTTTTCATGGAGTTCCACACTTACATGTTTGGAGCATTTTTGGGTGCAACATAATGTTATTAGGGTGGTATGTGCCCCTGTTGGTGTTATTGGGGTGGAATGTACCCCTGTTATTTCTATTGGGGTGGTATGTGCCCTTGTTATTGCATGGATTTGGTAGGGATATACACCCTATGATCCTCAACTTGGTTTTGGTTCACTCCTTGAGTTGAGTAGGTAAGCAGTCAATTCCTAGGAATCCTATACCTTGAATCAACCATGTTCTATTGATTTTGGGGATTTATTTTTCTATTCATCATTGTATATGTTGGTTTAGATGAACTAGCCAAATTATGTTTAGGAATATCCTAAACTCAAATTAAATGTTTGGGTCTCTACATTTTCCAAGTGACAAGAGGTTCTTGATGATTAAATAATTTGTGTTATATGTCTAACGAAACATTTTGCACAACCTCTTGTGTCTTGTTTTATTCATTTGAGACACCTCGATCGATTGTTAAGTTCTCAATCAATGTTTTTTTATGTAGGTTCAATCACATTTCCTTGTTCTTTAGAAGCATCATTATGGATTGAAGTAGAAAATAGAGAGTCATTTAAGTCCATGATAAGTTGATCAGCATATCGTTGACTTAATTTCTTAATCTTATTAACAAGATATTGATTGGTTGGTTTTGACTCTACAAGTATTTCCTTACCTTTGTTAGGAGAATAAGGTATGTTTGTGTTTAGAATGTTTTAGAAAACTTGCTCTCATTGTTGTTTTCCTTCTCTAACTAAGGTGTGTAATTACTCCATAGGAATATCCAAGGGGATTCTGGTACCATATTATGTCAACCTAATGATTACTTCATCTTGGTTCTCTTGGTATTCAATATATTCTTCCTCAGATCCTATTGTTGTAGGAATGTCCTCAAAGACAATGGAATTGTCTTGACCATTGCAAAAATTATCATCCTCAAAGCTAGGGCCATAAGGGACCCCACTATGAGTTAACCTTTGAGAAATTTCTAAAAAGGGTTGATCTATATGTTTGACTAGATTTGGATCAATGTTGTGTAACTGCTTAAACAAGGTATAGATTTTGATCTTTCTTCCAAATAAATGACTAAGGCACTAAAGAGACTATAAAAGGAGGGTGGCTTATAACCACACACAATTAGAAGAATGTGTTCATGTAATTACTCAACCTTTTAGTAAAGTGAAAATCATATGAATTGGAAGAGGGTATGCTAACTCAAAAAACCTAGAGTATCACTAGTACACTAAAACATAGACTTTTTAGATACATCAATAACATAAAATCTAGTTCAAATTTGATGAGTTACTACTAGAAACATATAATAAATCCCTTCAGATTAGGAAGGATACAATGAAAACTAAGAAACTCATGATGTAGAAACATTCAAGAATTTCTAAGAATAAAACTAGAACCAAATGCGTGGTACAATGTTACCACATGGTAATAGGAATGGTAGTAATATATGTTATAGGACTTAAAGTGTAAGTGATATGTAATATGACGTTAGTCTACTAATGATGACAAGTGATAATGAGTCTATAAATGGCCTTCAATCCAAATTGGAAATTGAACTCAAGTTCCCTCAAGTCAAGTGCAAATGGTGAACCCAATTTAACACATCAACCTCATAAACTTAGAAAAGTGTAATTTAAAGTTTAAACTATCAATGAAGGAGTTAACAAAATTTGGAAAATGGTCTAGACTTAAATGAGTAGCATAACTGCACCAAAATAGATGATATAACACAATGTTTTAGATGAAAATTTTAAACAAGGAAAAGATTGATTTTCACTTGGACAGTGTAACGCCTCCTTATTCAATAAATTGTGGACAATATGTTTGGTTATGATATTTTATAACAATAAAGTTTTGACTCAAATCAAGACCAAGTAATTTAAGACCAAAAAGACAAATACAACTAAGTAATTGTCTTAAGCCCTAAACTTATAAGGTTAGATGATATTATTGAAGTTCATCTTTATATGTGCACTTGTAAGGAAATTAAGTGTTCATCCAAAATAAAATCATATTTAATAGTAAACCCCCCTATCTTAAGTGAAAATATGATGATATGGACCTTGCGGCGTACCTCACATCAACAATATTTATATAGTAAGTGGGGTTTATCTAAAACTCTAAAATGTTTTACCATTTATATGTATCCCATGTGTACCAAATTTCACATTAGCACACAAGAAAAACAACATGTCAATTAGGTCTACTTTGAATGTCTTGTGAAAAGGTATAGTCTTTTTCATAACCACGACATCCGTTACTTGCTTAGTATAGTGTGATGCCCAAAATGATCATACATCTCAAGCTTATCCTCCTACTAATAGAGATGGTTTTAATCACTCAAACTGCCATCCCAATGGGGTGATCCTAATTTATATGCCCACCATGGAGAGGGGTTGAAGATGATGATTGGATATGAAGCCTCAAGTTAAATCTTCCTTATAAAGATATATGGTAGGTGATGAAATATCCCTCACAAGCCAAAATGCATGAAATAAAAAACTAAGTAAAAAGGCTTTATGGTTGTTTCTAGATCACCCAAGCCATGCAGTTCTTAGGGAGAGCCTTTATAACATCTTTTTTATGCCTTTGCATTAAAGGCATAGTTTGAAATGAAAATGGCACTTTTGATCCCACAAGTTCCCTATAGGGGATGGGGGGAGAGCATACATGCACAAATTACTTTTTGATCAAACAATTCTAATAAAATAAGAAATGGCAAATGACTTATTTAAAACAAAACTTTGAAGTGAGTTTAGTTTTAAATCATTGAACTAAAGTGTTTGGTGATGTTTTTTGGCCCGTTGTCCGTAAGTTATAAAAACTTTTAAATAAAAACTACAAAACATCAATATAAACAAGAAATTTTTCCTTTAAAGCATCAAATGGAAAGATTCATAATTATTTTAAGGCACCAAAAGGAGGTTAAAAAGACCTAATTAAGCTCAAATGTTCACTTTCCTCATGGGTCCTGCATAAAAACTATGAGGGTCTTGTTTAGCTTTGAAGCACTTTTGAAAATAAGACAATCAACTTTGGTTTAAGTGCTCTTAGGTTCGTGTTTTTTATAAAACATAGTGACCATTGATAGTCACTGTTAACCATTGCCAATTCCTAAAGACCATCGCCGATTGATTTCTAGCAATTTCAAGTTGATAGGCTTCTAAATCAAATATATGTTTAGATCAGAGACTTAGAAAACCTAATTTCTTAGAAACAAACTTGAGAAAATGCTAAAAATGAAAAAAAAAATAAACATATTGCCCATGAAACCCAACTATGGGTGGTTATCCCTAACCGTTGATAGTTATTAAGAACCGTCGATGGTTACTGTGTAACTTGTGAGTGCATAAAAATAGGGGAAAATAAGTATTAAAATGTTGTTAAAGGACTTTTTAATAACTAAAATGGAAATTCAAAATTTTCATAGTGTCTTCCTTGTTGAAATAGACTCCATGACTCCCACCAAGCATGCTAAGATGTAGGATGGATTACAAAGGTTTCTAGTCAAGCATTAGTCAACAAGTCTGTGAAAAATGCATTAAAAACTAAAAAAACAAAGCCAACCTATTCCATTGGGGTTTGTTAATGATAATGAAGAATAAATTGAAATAAAGTAATACTAATTACCTTTCTAAATTGATTCCACCACCCAAGAGTTAGTCCAAGCATGTTCTCACATTGACCTAATGCTCTTATCTGTGTCAATAATAGCTACTTTGCTCCTCCATTGCCTCAAGAACACTATGCATAACCTAGGCTCAATACAAAAATATCTAATCTATCTTATCAAATGAATATTCTAAACAAAACACAATGATCAACACAAAAGGTTGTGGAGATAATTTTGCATTACAAGTTTACAATAATTTAACTTAAGAAATGGTGTTTTATGCCCTTCTATTTATAAATTTTCCAAATGGGCTAGGATTAACCATGACCATCCATCTCAAGATTGAGATATGTGGCCATGGACTAATACAATATTTTTAATTAAATCCATAAATATCCTCATGTCAATTTGGAGGAAAAGGCATTAATTAGGTATGGTTGACCCATAATCCTGATATTTTATGCATCTATGGCTTATGGATGCCACCCCATAGATGATGTCACTAGGTGATGCAAATATTGAAATAATCAATAAACTTCATGAAAAATCCATTTAAGTTCTTGATTTGAATTAATTAGCCTTAGACAAGATTAATTAATATTTGTACAATTTTTTGGAAATTAGTGCTCAATTAATCAAAATGGTCATAAAGTCATATTATTGGGTTATAATTTGACCCATGAAGATGTGGAAGCCAATGTTAGATGAATTGGAAACATATTCCTATTTAATATGTTTCCAACACAAATTAACAAAGGTACATGACATGTACTAATGAACTAGAAAAAAAGAGTGATCTACTGCACAAACAGGTGAAATCATCATTTTGACTCAAAATGTATTGATCAAAGTTAGGAATCACATAAAATGCATTACCCTATATATGGATACATTGGCCTAAATTGACACTTGTATACAACAAGCTTGAACCATTTAGTGCATTTTTAATGATTTTGGCCTAAATCGGGCATTTGATTGCAAATGAGTAAGATTGACAATTTCAACATAAATGGTGTTAAAAATTGGATGTCTAAAATGGTAAATCAAGATATGGGGGTGATTGAGATTAGCTCATCCCATTACAATTTCTCCCATATTTTCAAGTTTCTATCCCTCACAAACACATATAGGGTTTCAAGGGAAAGGAGAGTGATTTATGAATCAATTGTATCATCAATGTTTGAGATCACAAACATGAAGAAAGAAAACATAGTCATAATTAAATGTATGGCCAATATGCCTTACATCCATGTAGGTTAGTACCAATTAGCAAGTCAATATCGATTGATGATATTGACCCAAATTTGTGGAACCAACCCAATGTAGATAAAGATCCAGTTTCAGAACCAAAATAACAACAAACCTACATATCTTTGATATCCACTTCTAGAATACATGAAAATTTAGATAGTCACCTAGAAAAGCTAAGTACTCATACCTTTTTTTTAATTACTATATTTAACATAGGCCACTTATCAAATCATTGTAATCAGTTTCAATAGCTTACACACACACACACACACACACACACACACACACACACACACACAGAGATTCTTGAATTAAATATAGATTGATCTTAAATACATTTCAAAGTTATATTTTAATTATATTATTTAATCCCATTAATCTAAATTATGGTAAAATATATTGTTAAACCCATACACATATTGAACTATGAAAAATCTTATATTTTTCCCTCATGATTTCATATTTTTAAGGCTTTTAATTATATATCTATTATTTTATTATTTATACTCCCTTTAATTTTATGGGTTACCATTATTATTATTATTTTGGGGTTTTATATGCTCTATATGCTTAAATATCCTTAAAACTATAACCATTATCCTATGGTTTATTTTAAAATTCTTCCCATCACTCCTCAAGATGGTGCTAGCTACTTTCCCTCTATAGAAGTGCATGTTGCTACTATTCCAAAAAGTAAGAGTCATTTCAACAATAACCATGATATGAAGAGAAATACATTTAACATGGATTTTATAAGACAAATATAATCTTTTAAAAATTATATTAAAGACTTAATGTTGAATATTCAAACACTTGGTGATGAACTTTATTGTCAAACCAATTTGACTCAATATGATTTCAAAATGAGATATTTAAAAAAGTAGGGATAAATAAGAAAAGAATTGGGGAAATAGAAATAATTAATTTTCAATCCCATCCATGTATATAATAATAAAGAATGAAAACATCTTGGTTATACTAAAAAATGAACAAAAGAATCTATAGCCACTAAAAATAAATATTATAACATCTCAGTCTCATATACTTGGTATACATCAATCTAGGATCTACCCTTTAGTTATAGAATTTCCCACTACAGAAAGGCTCACATTCACCATATCAACTATGCCTAAATTCTTATCTTATATTCTGACCCTTATCCTTCTAATGACCTAGACCATTTTTACTATGTAAAGACATTAAAACTAGATAAACATACTTCACTCTCAGTTATAGAATTATACTAATTTTCTAACTCTCTAAACACTACCAGCCACATAAGGACACTACTACTGATGATAGTTTATATATCTTTATCTAATTTTAAAAATAATTAAATCATGTGGGTTAGCCTACTTTTCTTAATTAGTCATACTGTGAGATATTTTCAAAGTGCGAGTTATAAATACAAGTCTAAGCTTTCTAATTATTCACCTATAAGTTTCTAAGCAAACATCTACTAAGGCTCATTCAATCAAGTATGAAATTGAGTAAGCATTCCCTATTTATCCATATTTATTCACCAATTATAAAATTCATCCAATAGGTTTGAATCATTCAAAGAGTATATCATGAGTGATATTTTTAAATTTATAAGCTAGCTGACTCCATTCATCTAAATATATCATATTACACCATTGTTCACACACAGTCCCATACCTAGAGATAACTATATTAGTATGACTCATTGGAGTGTTGGATATATAGGAAATGCTTAGTGACAAAGGGGTCATTAATGTCAACTCGATGCCATGAGCTAACTAACCCATGTTTTTTGGAAATCTCATCCCAGGGGTGGATAAGGGTTAAGATATAGGGTTTGATCATTTAGCAAAGAGTGAAACTATAATAAGAATCTAAAGACATAATAATAAAGGTGATAAAAAAAACCTAAAATAATGAATTTAGTTTCACTAATATCTAGTCATTATTCCATACTGGACACCTATGTCATAGTTCAACACTAGTGTCAATGGTAGTGTTTTCATATAAAAAATTATATTTCTAAAATCTAATGATTGATATAGAATCCTGATCTTGCACACATCTATTGTTTTCAACCCATATCTACTTGCACATAGTAAACCCATATAAATATCAATTTATATCTTTATTTTACTCTATTTAATATATTTAAAATTGATAGTTATTATAGTTTTCATATCTTAGTTTTTTAATTCAAAATATTCATATATCTGAGTTTGAAAATAATTGACCTATTATAGACTAGTCTATCACCCTTGTGATTAAACTCTTATATATAAGTTAATAGTATCTACCCTCATCAAATCAATTTACTATTAAACATTTGGTGAACTCAAACATTTGAATCCCAACCCTAGTTGACCTAGGGTTTCTTGATTTTTTATTATAATAATTTTTTTAGAGATGAACTTTGCATTTATCATTACTTTCTTTATTTTTCATTTATAAGAAATGGAAAATTATTTTTAAATGGAATATAAACAATTAGTGATCAACCATTTTAAAAAAATTAGGAATTAATTGATGAATTTTTATATGTTATAAGAGATGAAATCATTAGGCATGTTAAAGCTAATGCATCCACCTAAGGTGATGGTGATACCACCACTGTTTCAATCCTTTTTTCTAACCCCTTGACCACATCAATGATGCCTAAATCTAGTGGGGGTGTGGATTACATTTTCCAATCCTTATTTATTAAATATCAAACTCTTATTACTACACCTCATATGGGAAAAATGCATATTTCAAATCAAATACAAAGTCAATGCCTATATCTACTCAAACCATTTTTTCACACCCTTTTGTGACCTCTCAAGCAACCAATCATAATCCTAATGAGTTTATTTTAAAATCCTTTATCCAAGTAATGAATTATTTGGAAGGAAAATTTTTGAACATTGAACAAAATGCTTGAAATTATCCTCATGATATTGACTCTCAATATGTGTTACATAATCCTCTTGCACATAAAATTTATTTACACCTTTTACCAACTAGTTTTGTTACCCCCAAGTTCACACTTTATGATGGCAATGGTGTTATTGAAAAACATATTTAATCCTATTTGTGGCATCCCTTGATTATGCTTTGAATTATAAAACTTTGATAAAATTATTTCCAACAATACTCAAGGATTATGCTTTACAATGGTTCTATGATTTACTTATACAATTGGTGAAATCATTTTAATGCCTCACAGACCAAGTTTTAGCACATTTTTCCATTAATATCACTGAGAATATTTCTTATGCTCAAATTTTTAAAATAAAATAAGTAACCAATGATCCAATCAATGAGTATATATTAAGATACAATATAATATTAGCTAAAATGACAAATCAAATGGATGATAAGGAACTCAAATTCATATTTAAGCAAATCTTGCTTACAACTCTCTATGAGTCCATTATTTTCAAAAATTTCAAATCTTTTGATGGCTTAAGAAAATACACCATCTACATCCAATACCATGTTTCATATCAAACAAAGTTATAAGTTCAAACCAAATGAACCTAAAAAGCGGGGGGCCGGGGGGGGGGGGGGAAATGTTAATACAACATCACCACATCCTAGTAGGATCATATTATCTAATTCACCAAGGATGGAATTTAATTGCTTACCTAAATCTCTTTCTTCATTCCTTAAGAATATTTTAGATGTTTAACCTTAAAATGAAATTTTATTTTGGGTTTGTATTTAAATTTAAGCTTAGGGTTAAGAATATATAAATTAAATCGCACAAGGGTGATAACCAAATTTATAGCATGCCAATTAGATGCTAAAATTATATATAAGTATACATTGAGTTTATTATGTTGAGATAGTCTAAATATGGAAATTATAACTAGGATAGATATAGAAATGAAAAAGAAGAAAGTACTAATCTTGTTTTTATGTTAATGTAGTTTTGGATCTAGAATAGATTAAAATAAGGTGAGAAGATAGTTCTAGAATAGTTGTTAGATTATGGATATGGTGCCTCTAGATATCTGGATAGTTGCATCAGCCTTGGATGGTTGTGTTGATGCTACTTTGTGATTTTGAAGGTAGTGTCTTGTATGAAATATCTAGTGAAATAGGATGCAACCACCTGGGTGCTTTTAGGTTTGGATTCACCTTTTCTCTAGTGCATTCAGATCTAGGTCATGGATAATCACTCCTTGTGAAATAGTAAAACCCTAAAATTCCTTCTTTAATATGACCTTGGGGGAAATGGGTTAGTGGGCACATGGTGTCAAACTAACCCCAATAACCCCATTATCAAATTACATTATTGACATAGATAATACTCCAAAGAGGGAATCATATTGATGTAGTTATTCCCTACATGTTGGCTTGTGTGTGAATCATGTAATGTGTGTAAAGTAAGTATAATAGTGACCTAACTTGTAACTTGGTAAATCAGGATCTTGAAATACTCCTTTATTACTTTAAAACTATAGATGTGTAGTCCCTATGATTAGTTTTGAAATATGAATAAAAAAAGGAGGCTTTGCTCAATTGAATTCTCTTTGGTCATTTAATAGGTATTCGTAGGTGAGAGATGAATGAGGGTTGATATTGTATTTATATCAATCCTTTTGGATTAAGAACTCATATTAAATCACTTAGGCCAACTATTGGAATATGTTTCATTTATAAATTAGATGACTTTATGGTATTAGACACCCTCATTGGGGTAGGATAATAATGTTGATGTTACCATATATCCTAAACATTAGTGTCTAGGGAATTAAAAAATAGGTGAAAAGTTATTGTCTTGACTATTGAAAAGTTATTTTGTAAAAGATGTATAATTATAAGGCTTTAAAACTAATATTAGGATAAATTTAGATAAATATTTAAAGTGCATATATCCAAGGACATAGATAGATAGAGAGAAATATTGTAATGAACATGCCCCCAACTTTGGAGTAAAAGTGAGTTACCACCTAGAAGTTGAGATTAGCTCAAAATGTGTAACCTAATGATACTTATAACCTAGTGAGATTGGATGATCAAGTACAACCTAAAAACTTAGAAAGATTTAGTGATTTGATCACCTCAACAATACCAAAAGGTGAACTAACTATTGTAGTATATTGGCTCAATATGGTTCATAAAAGTTTGTAGGGTATTAATACATGCAATAATTTGGAATCTAAAAATAAATTGTATTTTAAAATATTAGGCACATTTTGTATAGCATATGCACCTTAGATGTGTAGCATACTAAAAATATGTATAAAAATGGTACCAACATATATAATTATGCCATAACTATGAATCTAAATCATATAATTATTTGATTTGGCCAATTTAGATATATGTGTAAGTGTGGAGGACATGATTCCAAAGCATGCCCCCAATATATATGGAGAAAATCTAAAAAATTATATAAGTACCCATGTGCAGTAAATGTTTCCAAAACATACCCCCATTATAAAATGAATATGTTGAATATTTAATAGGTGTGGAGAACATGCTTCTAAAGCATGCCCCCACTGAATCTTTGAATTGATATAAGTACCATATACTAAATGAATATGGAAAACATTCTTCCTAAGAATGCCCCCACTAAATATGAGAAATATGAATATGTGGAAGCCATGTCCATATGACATCCCCCACTAAATCTTTGAACTAATATAATTACCAAATATTGAATGTGTGGAGAACATGCTTCCAAAGAATGCCTCTAATCAATATGAGAATTGTGCCAAATATGAATAACATGCCTCTATGACATGTCCCAACTAATATTTCCCCCCTCTTTAAGGTAAGGTAAAAATAGAAATCAGGAGTTACCTCACATCAAAATGGTAAGACAATTGTAAAATATGTGAATGTAACCATGTGGCATATAAAAGGAACATGTCTAGGTAAATGTATCATTGAAGTGCATAGAACTAATGTGATCACATGTATGCCTAAAATGCATGATAAATATCAAGGAAACATATAGGTAGTAATAGTACAAGCTCAATAAGAAAAACACACACAAGAGCACTCAAAATCAAGTCAACAAGCAATGGTTCAAAGAGATAGCAAATAAGGGGCATGTTTAAATGTCACACAATCCAAGGGACATGACTTAGTCAAATGTTGCTAAAATAAAAAATGACATATTTAGATGTTCATACCATAAGCAGTGACATGATACAAATGTAAAAGAAAGCATATATAAGCATGGGGGCTATAATTAAGGGATCATATTTAAATGATTGAAAAAAAAGATACGACACTCAAGGAAGTGCATAAAGTAAATCATAATCAATCAACATAAACATGACATAGTGGCCCATGGAACCAATGTGTTATAAAAGTATGTCAAGTGTATAGCATACAAAGCACCATGTGTAAGATATAATAACAAAGAATAGGCATGTGTAAGTATATAAGTAATCTCAAACATGATAGTGTAGAGTGATCACTGAATCATATAACCTATGTATATCAAGATCTAAGAATTTTATGCCCCCATTATTCATATGACATGAGTACAGGAAGATCCCAACATCCTAAATTGGAATGCATCATGTGTCCATGTATACCTATATCACACCAAATATAGAAGTGTGACACATATGTGTATTTAGGAGTAACTGAGTATGTGGTCCATCAATATGGAAGTATGACATGGATGCTAAGGAGTCAATAGAACATATAAGTGTCAAAATGTTTTTGACTTTTTTTGAATGTTTTCATTTTTTTTCTAGAGATAGGAAAGATAATCCTATGATGCCATCCAACAAATGATCGTAGATATCTCCCCACTATAAATCTAGTGTAATACCCCATGTACATATCCAAGAAGCACATATATGTGCAATATATATATATATATATATATATATATATATATATATATATATATATATATATATATATATATATATATATCACTTTGGTATCAAGGGTGCTCTATGTATGTAACATAAGACTCTACGGTTGTGAAGCAATAGTAGGATTAACCGAAGTTAGGGTTTTTGGAACCCATCATTGAGTGCTTATTTGTATCTTTGGAGTAGTAGTAAGAGGAACATGTGTAGGTGCTCTATATATCTAAACATTGTGTGTATTAGAAGATTGGTATTCTATGGAATCCACTGTATAACTCTAATTTAATGGTCTCTCAAGTACCGACCACTTAGTAAATGGAATCACCTATTTCTTACCCCTTTGTGATGAATTAGCCTTAGTAGGCTTGATATATAGTTGTATGGGTATAAGTTTATTTTGTTCAAGAGGATGATCATATGGAATTTTGGAAACTATAATTACAATTGGCATGAATGTATTTGACACACCCATGCAGTCTAGAAGGTACTGCTCAAAGAGTGTGTATCCAGTGTATTCCCAATAACATACGAAAGATGCATGTGGAAGGGATATCTAAAAACATATTAATCACATGTGTAAGACCAACTTGTAAAGGAAATTCAATCTTTATAAAAAAAAAAATTGGAAGGTCCCATCTAATGTTATATTTGATCTATTAGAGGGGTGTAAATCATGATGAATATAACCCAAATGCGTAAGTAATGTCATGGTGCAAACACTTTCACTTACACCATTAAAAATCATATCACTATGTATGGGATGTTTATCAAGGTATGCTCAAATGAATAATGAATGAAGATCAAAGTCATCATCCTTAATTTCACTATAATGAAAGGAAATAGAATTTCTTTGAACCATATAAATTATATGTCATGTGTAAGTACCAATAATCCCATCTAGTGGGTGTCTATAATGTGATGGAGGAGGATTTGCATTATATGGTATTTGGAATTTTATTTCCTTTTTAGAATGGTCTTGAAAAATATTTTTAAATATTTTTGTTTATGGTGATTGCTAGGTTGTGAACCTGATTCCTTTGAAAGACTCTCAAATGAAATATTTTGGTCGATGGTATATTCTATCTTTCACTTCAAGGTCAATTATATACTTGCAGAATGTTTTAGTCTTTGATGATAATCACAATAAGCATTCACATCATATCCTTTGTGTAGATGTCAACTCATAGCAACCTCAATAGGATGAGGGAGAGATATAAGTTAGCACTCTAGAAACCATGGAAGTTGTGAAGTTGGGGTCTCAAGTAAATGTGTAAATTATCTCATTGGTGTATTAGATAAGATAATCTAATTAAGTTGTTATGTAATTATGTTTACCATCATGGTCGATTCATTTTTAGGATCAGAAGGTTTTACCTTATAACTTGGTTTTATTATAAATTTTGTACTAGATATAGATGCATCTGGTGTGTTTTCTACATCTTGAGCTTATTCAAATATATAATATTCATTTCATGGTCTTGTACAACATGGCATAAGTCATCAAAAGATCAAAACTTCTTAAAGGCAATGGACTTATGTAAAGGAGCAAACAAACTTTACTTGAATATATCTTGTAACTCTTTGTCTACCATATGATTGGTCATTTAGGCTAGCATTGTCTTATAATTAGAGTCATATTCATTGATAGGTTCATTAATTCCTTGTTATTTTTGTGATTTGAGCATAGGAAACCTTTTCAAAAAAATAAATGAAAAATTATGCTAAAAACTGGTTTGTAAGAGTTTTGAATGCTTTTAATGATTAGAGAGGTAGATCATATAACCAACTCAAAGCATAGTCCTTGAGACTTATTGGGAATAATTTTGTCAAAAGTTTATCATTAAAAGCATAGTCAAGGCATGCCACATAGAAGGTTTGAATATGTTATTTAGGATCACCCTTATCATCATAAAAAGTGAACTTTTGTATAACAAATCTAGTTGGCAAAAGGTGCAAAGACATTTCAAGTGCAATAGAGTTATGCAACACATCTTGTTAATCTATAACATGAGGTAATTTTAAATATTTTTGGTCAATGTTTATAATGTTATCTTCTAAGGTTTTTATAACTTGAAGTAATGATTAAATTGTAGGCCCAATGGGAGTTAGATTATCAAGTTGTGTAGTCACCAAAGGGGATGAAAACATGTTTCGAGTAGTAATAGGCATTGCAACTGGTAATCATGTTGAAATAATAGGTAATTTCATAATTGTATTAATAATTATTGTAAGGAACAAAGGTTTAAACACATAATGTATGCCCCCAATAGATATATTTATTTGTAGTGTGTTCAAAGGGATGGATGTGTCCACTAAAGTTTTGGATTTTTTGGATTCAAGTATAGTTTTTAATATCTTATTAATAAATGTATGGTTTTATTGAATGTGCTCACAAAATAAAGTAATTTCATGCACTTGATCATGGTTTACTTTTTCTTTTTCAATGATTTCCTAATTTTCATTATCATAATCTTCTTCTATGATAAGCCTAACAACATGTTTTTCATTATCAACATGTGTATCATCACAATCTAAGGTATTATATCCCTCATTTGTATGATACATATTGGATGGGTTGAGGGGAAGATTAATTTGTTCAATAGACACACCCCCAATCGAGGGATACATCTAGGTTGTATAAAAAATAATATCAATAGCAAATTAAAAAGTACATCAATCTAAAACTATAGTTAGTTTAAAACCCTTGGAAACATAAAAATTTGCATTTACATATGTCGATTTCACCAAATTTGTAACCTAAAATGAATTTTTTTGTGTTTTGTATTTCACTATAATCTTAGAGTTAATCATATAGAAATGAAATGGCACAAGGGTGACAATCAGATCTATACTAAGCCAATTAAATTCTAAATTATATATAAGCATACATTAGAGTTATTATTCTAAGATAGTATAATAATAGAAAGTACAACTAGGTTAGATATAGAAATGACAAATAAGAGAATCTTAGCTTTTTCTAATACTATTGTAGTTATGGATTTATAACAGGCTAAAAGTAGGTGAGAAGATAGTTCTAGAATAATTATTAGATTTTTAATCTAGTGCCTTTATTTATTTGGATAATTGTGTCAACCCTAAATGGTTGCATCGACACTATTATCTGAGTCTAAATATAGTATCATGTATAGAATGTTGGAATAATGAATATTTAAGCTTACCTAGGGATAATAGGGTAAGTTATTTATTGCCTAGGGTTAATTTTATTTACCTAGGATAATTTGTTTTATTGTTGAGAATATCTCAACAATATATTTGTTCGTAGTTTTTGAAAACAAATAGTTTGTTTTCTCTATTTTTTAATCACAACAAATAGTTTGTTGTCGTAAAACAAACTATTTATATTATATATAGTTTACAATCTATGAGAAAATAATGAGAGATTAATGAGAGAATATAAATAATTTATAGGATTATCACCTATTTTTTAGGTGTGAGGAAACATATTTTATTCTCTGGTATTATTTTGCAGGTTATTTGTTGTGGGTTCTTTCTCTTGGATTGATCCTGTGGATCATGTGTATCTCCTGCTCATTCTTTCATGGTATCAGAGCGTGGAGTTCCAGTTGAAGATCCTTTTCCCTACAAAATTTTCATCATTTTCCATCTATTAACACAGTCAAAAACATTATTTTATTGATGTGTTACATATATTTGTTATTCTCTCAAATTTTGGTTCTTGTTTACAAGTTTTTTTTGGAAATTTCTGTACTTTATGATCATTTATGACTGTATAGATTTCCAAAACCAGAATTTTTTTCACAAGGGCATAGAAAATTTAATCAGGAATCCTGTAAAACTTTAATTTTTTTCATTCCATGCTAGTCGTATAGCTCTTTCATTCAAAAACTGGCTAACTGGTTCCTTTTGGCAAACTATAGTACCTGTACGGTTTTCTGATGTGGCAGATCATACGAATGTTTTTTTTTTAAATATGACACCTATTCATGAAATCTAACTGTGATATCTTTCATTCCATATCAATTAGTATAGATTTGGATAAGGTTGTACAACATTTTGGGAGGTTAGAACAGGGATTTCAATATCTATTTTTGTTCTGCAGCATAGCCGTACAGTTTTCTCCATTTTGAATGCCTTATACTACATAAAATCAAAAATCTAAAAATTGTATGTGTTAGCAGACTTTCCAGGATTTCATTTCCAAATGAGAAGTATGGATTTGGATCAGGTTGTATAGTCCTTTGAGTAGATCCTGTGGAGCCAATTCTGAATTTGCTTGGAAGTTTTTTCCTTGGCCAGTATTTATAAAATTCTCATCAAAATTTTCTCTGATCACCACACCTTGCTGGAATAAGAGATTATTTCTGATAAAGCCAAAAAATATTTAGCATTCATCTCACACATGTGAGTTGTTTTGGGCTTCTTTTATTAATTTCTAATTTTTTGTGGTTTAAATGCAAGTCTCTAGCTTTAAATGTACAAAGTTGACTTTGCTAAAATGGCTAGAGGTATTTTGTTACAAAATTGGTAAGGAGGAAGTCTTGGGGTCAAATCCCCCTACATTTTTTTTTGCATAAAGCCATTTTTTTGTACTTTTGTATAAGCTAAGGCTTTTTTTTTTTTTTGTCGGGAGACGTTAAATTGTAACGAGAGGGGTGTTTTGAGGAAAAGTGAATGTCTAGGTTATTCTTGTAAACATCATCGTCTTCTTTGAGAATGGAATCCTGATTGTTTGAACCCCTAAACTCAAAAAATTACCATGTTTGGAAGCAAAAAATGCAACAACTCCTTCAATCAGAGGGCTTATGGAGATTTTTTTCTAAAACAACACCTATGGCATTCACCACTAAAAAAGACAAATATGCATATGGTTGTAAGCAGGATGAGACTCTTGGATTGATTTGCCTCAACGTCTCAAATAATCTTCAATTTCACATTGTAGATGCTACAATGCCAAAAGAGGTATGGGAAAAATTTAAAAACCTATTTGGCAAAGTTAATGAGTTTAAAATTTTACATTTAGACACAGAATTGAGTACTCTCTCTCTCCATTAGATTTTCCTTCAATAGATGAATTCTTGGCAAAATTCAAATTTATTAGGTCACAGTTGAAAGCTGGTGACAAGGATAAAAGTGATCAGGAGTGCATTTTCATGATTTTGTCAAAGTTGAAAGGACCATATAGTGTTTTTTCCTCTTCTTTTTATACTATGATGGATAAATTAGGTGATGAATTCAAATGGCCTTCCTTTGAAGTTTTTTCTAAAAGATTGACTAGGGAGAAAACAAAATTAATGGCCTTAGATGCTCTACCTGGTCCTAGTCATGATCTAGTTCATAATTATTGTAAAGGAAAACCTTCACCTATGTCTAAACAAAAGAAAGCACCTTCAAATAACCCTCTAGAGTCCACCACTTAGACACCTCATCATTATAAATCTACTAAGACCAAAAAGTCCTTTAAGCAAAAGAACAAAACATTTGGTCCATGTAATTTTTGTGGTGGTCCTAATCATGATGAAAGTAGATGTTTTAAGAAGATGGAAGCATTAGAGGAAGTGGTCAAACAACACAAAATTTTCATTTTGTCTCCATCTCCTTCTACTTCTCCTGCAGGAAAAGGGAAAGCACTTTCAGCTAGGGCTATATCTTCATGTCATGATCAGTGGATTTTTTACTCAGGTGCTTCTCATCATCTCAAACATTCTAAGGAACTATTGTCTTCTCTTACAGATTTTAGTACATCACATATTGTTATGGGTAACTCCTCATAGATTGAAGCTTTGGGATCTGGTACTATTGACAAACAGGATGGATGTTTTAACAATGTATTGCTTGTACCCCAAATCTCTTCTAATCTTCTCTCTGTATATCAAATATGTAATTCTGGTACTGGTAAATTGTGAAGTTTACTTCACATGATGTTGTAATAAGAGAATGTAATGATCCTAGTGAGATAGTTGCTACAGGTACAGTAGACCATACTATAAGACTCTATACTTTTGATAAGTTTGAGTCTTTTATGTCTTCTAGTTCTTCACTTATAGCACATGGTAATAGTCTCAAAAAATTGTGGCATGAGATATTAGGGCATTTAAGTTATGGATATATGCAAAAAATGAGTAAAAAACATCTTGTAAAAGGCCTTCCTAAGGTCTCATGTATTGATGGGGTGTGTCCTGGTTGTCTAGTAGGTAAACAACACTAGGATCCATTTCCAGTTGGTAAGGCCACACATGCAAATGCACCCTTAGAGTTGGTTCATAGTTATTTGATGACTTTTCCAACTCATTATTTTTCAGGGGCCAAATATGCACTCACATTCATTGATGATTTCACTCATAAAACTTGGGTATATTTTCTCAAGTTGAAAAGTGAAGTTTTTGAGACTTTTAAGGCTTTCAAAACCTTTGTTGAAAAACAATCATCTCTACCTCTTAAAAATATATGCATTGACAATGGGGGGGGAATATGACAGTAATGCTTTCCATGATTTTTGTATTGAGCATGGGATATAACACCAATTCACTGTACCACACACTCCTCAACAAAATGGTGTAGCAGAGAAGAAGAATCAAACATTGAAAGAGATGGCTAATTGTATGATTCACTCTAAAAATTTGGGTCCACAATATTGGGCTGAAGCTATAAATTGTGCAAACTACATTCAAAACCATATACCTCACAAAGTTGTGCAAAATATGACACTTGAAGAAGCTTGGTCTAGGATCAAGCCTGATATTTCATATTTTTGCATCTTTGGGATTCAAGCATGGGCATTTGTTCCTAATGACAAATGTAAAGCATTGGAGAAGAAAATCTAACCACTCACTTTTGTTGGCTATTGTGAAGATGTAAAAGTTTACCGTCTTTTTGATCCTATCACACATGATGTGTTGTTTCAACAAGACATTCAGGTTGATGAGCTACCCACTCCACAGGAGTGTACATCTAGTTCTTCTTCTTTCCCTCCTTCTTCTACCAAGGATAGTGAGGATTTGATTTTTATTGTTGATAATAATGATGTTGTACTTGTTCATTCACCATATCAATCTTCTTCACCACCTTTGCCCAAGTGGGCAAAGATCACTCTACAGGAAGTTGGTTCTTTTATTGGTGATCCATCTGATTCTCATCGCACTCACTCATAGACATCTGGTCTTGCTCTTTTGGGACAAGCTTGTATAGATGATCCAGTGTTGTTTTCTAAGGCCATTGGTATACTCAAGTGGGATGTTTCAATGTATGATGAATATTCTTCATTGATGAAGAATGATACTTGGGATCTTGTCCCTCTTCCTAAGGGAAGAAATCTTGTAAAATGTAAATAGGTCTATAGGACCAAATATGATACAAGTGGATCAGTAGATAAGTACAAATTTAGATTAGTAGCTGAGGGTTTTTCATAGGTTGAAGGGGTTGATTACTCTGAGACCTTTGCCCCTGTAGCTAAGATGGATTCTATTCGGCTTGTACTCTCTCTTGATACTTCACATTCTTGGTCAATTTTTCAGATGGATGTGAAGAGTGCCTTCTTGCATGGTGATCTCCATGAGGAGATCTATATGGATTAGCCTCCAAGATTTGTGCAGGACTCATCATTGGTTTGTAGACTCTGTCATTCTCTTTATGGCCTCAAACAAGCTCCTAGAGCTTGGTACGAGAAGATGGATAGTTTTCTTTTGAGTTCTAGTTTTATTCATTATGAATCAGATCACAATGTATAAATCCTAAAGCAAGGTGAGGATCTTGTCATATTGGTTTTGTATGTTGATGATCTCATCCTCACTGGTAGTTTAGATTTGTTGATACATGACATCAAGGACAAGTTGGTAAATAGGTTTGATATGACAGATTTAGGACTTCTACATTATTTTCTTGGTCTTCAATTTCTTCAATCTTCTGAGGGCATCTCTATTGGATAGTGGAAGTATGTGATATAACTTCTTCATCGATTTGGTATGGCTGATTGTAAGCCTGCCCCCACTCCATATCAGTTAGGTATTGTGTTGTCTACCACTTGTATGACTCCTCTTGTTGATCCAACTTTGTATAGGCAACTTGTAGGTAGTCTTTTATACCTGACTCATACCCATCCTGACATCACATTTATTATGAACCTTGTCTCTCAGTTCTCACATGAGAGTCATTGGTAAGTAGCCAAGCATATTTTGCACTACATTCAGGGCACCACTCACTTTGGTATACATTACACACCACAGAGTTCTACACAGCTTATTGGATACACTGACTCTAATTAGGCTAGTGATTTTGACACTCACAAGTCCACTTGTGGATTTGCTTTCACACTTGGTTTAGGTCCAGTTGCTTGGGCATGCAAAAAACATATTGTTATTGCATTGTCCTCTACTGAGGCTGAGTTTCGAGGTGCTGTCAAAGCTAGTCATGAGACACTTTAGCTTAGATAGTTGCTTGGAGAGTTTGGCTTCACACAGCAGGTTCCTACTACTCTTTGGTGTGACAACCAAAGTGTGATTTCTATTTCATGCAATCTTATTGAGCATCAGTGGAAAAAACACATTGAGATTCACATGCACTTCATTTGACATCTTATTCAGGATGGAGTTCTTTCTTTGGATTTTGTGCCTATAGTTGAGCAGATTATAGACTTCTTCACTAAACATTTGGCTTCTCCTCAATATCTTTAGTTGTGAGTGATTCTTGGGGTGAAGGAAGTTGTCCTTGGGGGGATTTCCCATGAAGTCCTTCCTTTATTTTTTATATATTTTGATTGGTTTGTACATGGGTACCTTATCAGGCCTAGTAGCTGGGACCCATATTTGTTTGTCATTCTCTTTATGTTTTGCTTAAGGGAGGGTGTTGGAATAATGAATATTTAAGCTTACCTAGGGATAATAGGGTAAGTTATTTATTACCTAGGGTTAATTTTATTTGCCTAGGATAACTTGTTTTATTGTTGAGAATCTCTCAACAATATATTTGTTCATAGTATTTGAAAACAAATAGTTTATTTTCTCTATTTTGTAATCACAACAAATAGTTTGTTTTCATAAAACAAACTATTTGTATTATATATACTATATAATCTATGAGAAAATAATGAGAGATTAATGAGAGAATATAGAGAATTTATAGGATTATCACCTATTTTTTAGGTGTGAGGAAACATATTTTATTCTCTGGTATTATTTTGTAGGTTATTTGTTGTGGGTTCTTTCTCCTAGATTGATCTTGTGGATCATGTGTATCTCCTGCTCATTCTTTCATAGAATATCTAATGCAACAAGATATGACCACCTGGATGCTTCTGGGTTTTGTTTCACCTTAACTCTAGTGCATTAAGATTTTCATCATAGACAATCACTCTCTGTGAAATGAGAAAACCCTAGTTTTCCATCTTTAATTTGATCTTGGGGGAAAATAGGTTAGTGGGCACATGGTGTCAAGTTGACCCTAGTGACCCCAATTTCAAAGGATGGTACCTACATAGCCAATACTCCAAAGATAGTCTTAGACATATCTAGTTATCCACTATTCTATTTATGTGTGACTCAAGCAATGAATATAAAATAGGTATAATAATGACATAGATTGTAACTTGGCAAATCAGGTTCTTGGGATGCTCCTTTAGTATTTCATACTTGTATATGTGTAGTCCCTATAACTGGTTTGGAAATAGTAATAAATAGGCAAGCTTTGCTATATTGAATTGTCTTTGGTATTTTTATAGGTATTCATAGGTGAGGGATGAATGAGGGTTGATATTGTATTTATATAAATCCCTTTAGAGTAATAACTCACATTAAATCACTTATTCTAACCATTGGAATACATTTCATATGAATATTTGATGACTTTAGGGCACTAGACACTTGCATTAGGGCATGATAGTAACATCAACACCAATATCTATCCCAGACATTAGTGTCCAAGGAGTAGAAAAATAGGTACATGATTAGAACTTTAAAAGGTGTAAGATAAGTACATTTTAGTCATTATATACAAGATGGAATGTTTGTTTCATCAATATAAGACTGGTCAGACTAAGATATACGCCAAAGGACACAAGTAGATGTGAGGCTTAAAAATGCAAGGAATGTGTATAACTAAGAGGAACAATCAAGGTATGAGTTTGTAAAGTGTATAATATTGAGGTGTTATATAATTAAAAAAATATCATCGAAAATAGAGAGTCATATTATATCTCCCCCTCCTATAGAGGTTAATACAAGTATACTTTACCTTGAGGATATGATGCTAACACCTATTATGATTTTTACCAAAGCCCTAGGATTTACATAAACCAATGTAATACATTGAAACATAATATCTAGGACCTTATTGATACTCAATATATTAATTTTAATGAACCTCCAAAGGATTCAAGGTGATAACCTGCTGATGACCATAACCAAAATATATTCAATGACCCATTGCAAGACCATTATAAGAAAATTTTGAAAGTAAAAATGGAATATTAAGCACATCATCCACCAAATTATGGTTACTCATTAGATGATATTATTAGTAATTTTACATGGCATGCACCTTCTATGGTTTAAAAACCCTCTTTTACATTTGATGATACTAAAATTGTGGATGATTACTCAGATATTTATTCATTATTTGTTAGAGCATGCATCGATTATCAACCTATCAATAATTTCATGATTGATAATTATTTTAGTGATAATGTATACGCCATGAAATTACTCACCCACTTAGGTGTTATAGGTATAATCACTAAGATTTGGGGTGAATCATTGATGCTAGATAATCCAATTCAATTTCCAACTCTTAAACATTCAGCACATACAATCATGATGTATATAAACTAACCATTGCAATAAACAAGGAAGATATAACAAGATCAAGCACATAACACATGATGTTTTTTGGAAACCCTCTTGGGACACTTAACATTCTAAGATGGACTATAGTCCTATAAAAACAAGATTCAACATTTATATTAGTACGAACTAATCAAAGAACACCCATCCCTTAATTTAGTGAGACACTGATCCCACAATTAAGAACCAACCCCATAGGCAACCAAGTACCAACCCAAATAAATTTATATGATCTCCACCTCTGATTTGATGTCATCTATACCTGATTATGGAATTTTATTACTATCTATCTTTCCCCTCTACACTATCACAGACTTACACATACAAGCAATGCATCCAAAACACCCTTTTGGACCACTCTTCACTACTTAACATATACATAAATATAAAACCTAAAGAAAATGTATCACAGCATCATAAATTTGACCTATAGGTGATGCACACAATCCTCAACCTATTCTTCTCTTCAATCTATCCAATAAGCACACTCACTCGATCAACCTCTAGGGCTTACTCGCTCAATATACCTCTTTTAGGTTCATTAGGTCCAATGACCTATGTGTTCACCTTGATCAAACAAGCATCACTAATCCTCTTCACTCTCGTTTGGTCCTTAATGACCTATACCTTCTCTTTCAAAGGTTATCTCCTTCAATTGAATCCACACTTTCTAAACTAGCACAAAAAGACCAATAATGCCTTATATTTATACCACTATCTTCTTTTAATCCATCTTGGTCAGCCAAGATGATTTCCATATTTTAAACACACCTAAAATAGCTCCATAAACATTTTATATGGGTGAGACACTCTATTCCATAGGTTGGTCATAGCCCTTAAGACTCAAATCCTCTATTAGCCCTTTGTTTCTCTAAATTTTCACTTATTGCATTCAAAGGAGGAAGAAACTAAGGTTAAGAGGTTGGGTTTGATGTTACCCGAATTTAGTGTGCATCGTATCCAAGCTTTGTGGGAGCTCCTCTTTAGCTATAGAGGAAACACCTGCAGTAAGAATGAAACTTGAATGAAGAAGATGTTAGAAGAGGATATGGTGGACTACCAAGCTACGCGCTCGGTCCAAGAAGCGTGAAGCTCCCTAAGGGATGACAGTCCACTATTTAAAGAAAAGAGTTTTGTAAAGGAAGAGATGATAAATGACTAAGAAAGAGGAAAATAGATAGCATGTACCTATTCCCTGTAGTTTGTGTGTCACAGTCACCGATGTCAGTATGTCTTCCGACGTCGATATGTCTGTCGAGGTTGGTCGGGTCAATGGCACCGACGTCAGTTGGGTTGCCGATATCAGTAGGGGTTGTTGGCCTTGGATGGCTTTTAGAGTATTTTTGGAATACACAGGGGGTTTTTGGAAGTTTAGAGGTTGGTGCAGGGTTATGAGAAGGTGAATGAGGTCTAAGGAAGGGTATAGGTGGAGGATTGGTGTGAAAAGGGGGTGAGAATAAGAGGAAGGCCTTTCAACCCCTCCATGAAATAAATCAAGCCTCTTGATAGTATTTATAAATATAAATGAAAACTAATTAACAACGTATTATAAAACATTGAAATGAGAAACAAAATACTTAGCTCTATTAGGTGAAGAACTAGAGGTGTCAGAATGCTTATTCCTATTGTGGCTGATGTTGAGCTCCTCGTATAATGTTTCAATCCAGTCTCTGGAATGACTTATGCAGAGCTTCGGTAGCCAAGAGAATGATAGTCAAGTTCTGGTGCTTGAGGTCTCAGAGTGTGTGCGTCAATGTGTAAATAGGTGGGCCAACTCAATGTTAGAGCTCAGCTTATGTAACTGACGTCGGCGATCCCACTGGTGTCGGCCGAGGGTTGACTGATGTTGGCAGAGAAAGAATGGGTAAAAGGGCTATTTTTATCTCTTTGTTAGTTTCTCCACCCGCCAAGTGCCTTTTCCATTGGAGAATAGTCAAAACATGAGCTTATGAGGAACGGGAGTTCGTTAGAGAATTAAGATGGAGTGAGAATAGGTCATGGGTAGTTAGGGTTTGGAGGACCTAGTCTTAGGCTGACTCATAGGCTAAGAAACGGTCTTAGGCTGAGGTGTCTGGGTGAGGTGTCCAAGGTGAGGTAATTAATTTAAAATAAATAGTTTTTCAATTAATAAGGTGTGTAAGTGTGGGTTAGGAGTGTTAAAATTTATAAGGGGACCAAGGGGGGTTGACATGATATTGGTGTCTACATTTACCCCTTTTGTCTTATGGTTTGTTCTGATGAATTGCAAGACAAAAATAGATGTAGGTTGCCCTAGGTATGGGATGAGGTATTCCCCCTCAAAGCGGGAATCAAGAGAAGGTAACCCAAAATTAGGTGCCAATTTGATAGGCAGTGGATGGGTAGGGTGAGGTTGGAGTGTGAACACTACAATAGTTGAGATTTCACGTATACCACTTCACTTTATAGGCAGGTCAAATTGTCATAGGCAAAATTGAGGAGAACTAAAAATCAAATTAACTGGTCCCCAACTTATTAGTGGTAGTTGATTGGGTTAAATGATCAAATATATAGCTCCAATTATTGAGGAGGACTAAAATTGAAGTAACCAGTCCCCAGCTTATAAGTGGTAGCTGATTGGGTTAGATCGATCAAAGTTGTAGCTCCAATGGGCATCATCTTTTAAGTATCTAGGCTAGGAAGTGCTCTTGGAAAACATGAAAATGTCACAAATATTAGGGATCACCTTGGTCATGATCTAATAATAGGTGTGAGGGGCATGTATAATTTACTAACTATTCATGAGGTAGCATATACAATCAAAACAACTAAGGCAAAGTTGTCTCAAAAGTGGTCATGGTCTAAGGAGATAGTTGCGATCTCCGAGGTCATTTGTCGAGTCGAGCTAAGATACAAGTGTTGTTTATTGTGATTAGGGAGATGTATGTGATCTCCAATGTGCCCCATGAGAAGTCTAAGGTGACTTTTACAGTGTCAAGGCTAGAAAGACTAAAAATGAGGTAGTTTAGAATAGGTAGCGAGTCTAGGGTTTAGATAGTTGGTCCATTAAGTAGACGAACAAATGAATGGCTGAGCTAACCTCAAAAGACCCCATGTCAACTAAGTGCTGCCTACATAGCCCCTATTTTAAGGGCCTCATGCCAATGTAGTTCTCCCTAAAAGGGAAGAAGAGTCAAAGAGGTTGTTAGTTGCTGGGTTATGTTAGTGTTTTTAGCATTTCTCATATGCTAGATGGTACATGCTTGAAATGATGAGTGTATGATGATGTTATAGCCTTTTCCATATTGTGTGATGGTGTATGTTATAACATAGGTTATGTGGTTTTTCATCCCTAGCAATTTTTCATATTGGTGATTGTGTATGCTAAAAATGAAATGAGTTTATTTATGCTTCAACAAGTTTCCATATTGGCGATGGTATATGCTTGACATAAATTGTGTTTACTTGATAGTTTCCATGTGTATTATTTTCCATAGAAACTAATGTGAATGGGCTAAGATAATTTATATAACACAAATTGGTATTTGCATTAAATAAATCATGATGTTATGTTAGTGGTTAGAAAATGTTTTGGTTACTTTTGGCATGTGACGAAGGTGTGTGAGAAGTGAAAGGTGCATTGCTATTTCATTGACAAGGACCATAATGATAGCATAGATAGGGTTTTTGCAAACAAAATCCCCGTTCATGCATTATGTCATTGACCATTGGTTTTTGTTAGAGAAGTACACTAATCACTTGACGTTAAGTGAGCTCAAAATCCCTTGGGTATTATGGGGTAATAGGTGTGATTATGTGATATGTGAGGATACTGTAACCCTTTTTATTAGGGATAACTTTGCCCCTTTTACAGGTGACCCTGAGAATGACTATAGGCAAGTCCATGACTTAATAATTTTTCAATCAGTTTTTTTTTGGCAGACTGATCAATGTGAGAAGTCTACTTGGGGATGTTGTTTTTTTTTGTGGTCATGTGAAGCTGATCTATGCAGGAAGCTTCTGAGAGGGTGTTATTTTTGTAGCAAAATTTGGGCATAGCCATCCTTCGAGGGAGTGGTCTATATTTTGCTTTGTATGTTTTGATTTCTTTGAATAGCTATCTTTCAGGGGAGCAGTCTATTAATTACAGCAATAATGCAGTTGTCCTTCAAGGGAGCAGTCTACATTTATAGTTTATGACCTCTTAATATTTTTTTAGGCATGCCAGTTTTATGTTTTTTGTGTTGACTAAAATTTTAGTCATGGACTAGACTATAGAGGTTTATGGGTTTCCCTTTTATTAAGACAAAGCATTAATGCTTAAAAAAGGGTTAACTAATTTGTTGTAGGGTAAAGGGTTGAAAGGAATAGGAATGAGGATGATGAGGGTTGTTCCAAGGGACGAGCTCAAGTTAAACACCAAGTGAATGATTACTTGGTTAACAGTAGAATGGTCATAGATGCAAGGCATTAAGGGGCTCAAGTTCTGGATGACCTTCGAGAGAAGATAGATGATAAGTGCCTGATCCATACTTGTATGTTATTATATAAGTTCTAAGCCAATTAGGAGAAAACTTGCCTCATTTGCTTCTTTCCATATTGGTCACATGTTGGTTTTCTTTAAGGATGAGATCTCCGATTTTGAAATCTCACTCTTTCAGATTTTTCTTATAGGCACGCTTGATGCAATTTTGGTTTATGCAATTTTGGTAGGCATGCTTGGGCCAAAAATCCTTAGCAACTTGTAAAGCATGGCTAGAGATGTGAAGTAGGTTAGCATGTTGCTGGCATTTGATACAATGTCAAACATAGTCACTACAGTCTTGGTCAAGGGTGGGCCAATAATAGCCCAGGTGGAGGATGCACTTTGCAACTGAGTTACCAATGAAATGTCCTCCATAAATCCCATCATGGACTTGTTTGATTGCATGAGATGCCTTAGTGGTGGTTAGGCATCAAAGAAGGAGGCCATTGAAACCTCGTTTGTAGAGAAAACCCCCTAGCATGGTGTATCAAGTAGTACTCTTGATAAAAGCTCGTCATCCATTGCTAGAGAGGTCAGGAGGAATGATAGAATAAGTCAAGTAGTCAACAAGTTGTTTATACCAAAAATCATGTGGACTAGAGTTGATATAGCCAAAAAAGTTGATGTCAGTTGATGTTGGTTGAGATGTGCCCAAGATGGAAATCTTGGGCTTTGGTGGTGGATAGGGCTTGGCAAATGGAGATGTCCAAGGGGTAAAAACCTACTCTTTTCCTTTATCCTTTAAGGTTTGGGACCTGGTGTCCACATTAATAGTTTTGATTTCAAATAAAGGGGGAAAAAGTGGTAGAGGGACCATAATCTCGCGTTGGGATCCTGATTCAAGTGAGGAGGTTTGGGAGGCATGGGATGGTATTGATAGTTTGTCAAAAAGGTGGTCAAGAGAATCATCAATGAGAAGGGTGTCCTTTTCTAGGTGTTGGTGAATGATAACCTTAAGAGTGTTGTAACTCTTAGTATCATGCCTAGGTGTGTGATGACACAAGCATATTTGAGTGTCGTCAAACCAAGATGGTTTTGACCTGAGAGGTTGGTATGGCTTAATGGGTAGGAGAACGACACTAGAAGACTGCAACAATCAGTGTAACAGTGAAGCATAGGAACCCACTAATGGGTCTGCACTCATTGTTGTAGTAGGGGTTGACAACTTTTATATAGGAGTTGTAGGGGGAGTTTTTTGTATCACCTTTTTGGTTGGTGGTGTGGCCACACACGTAGATGGCACTTTCTTGATGAGAGGTGTCAAATTTCTTGGAGGAAATCTATTTTTGATGGGTAGAGGGAGTAATGGAGGTAGTTTGTCTTTATGAGGTGTTGGAATAGGAAGCACTCCTATTAACATGGAAGGATGTGGACCTAAGATAGAGGGCAATGGTGAAGGTGAGGGAGGAATAGACCGACATGGTTTAGTATCCTTCTTTAGTATGGAGCGAAGACCACTACTATACAAGGTGAGGTTCAAATATAACCTCACTTGTGGGTGAGTGAGGTTTGATATAGGGTGAACACCGAGAGATCTAATCTATTTCAACATGGTGGATGCCTGTGAGGGTTTGGATTTAGAAGTGGAAGGTTGAGCTTCTGATGATTTAGAAGTAGAAACCTGATCCTCATTAGGGACTTTGGGGTATATCATTGTGGAAGGATTGGCAATATAAGGTGAAGTGGGATCTGTACGATAAGGAGCCCTAAGTCACTCCCATAATGCCTCATACTATAGGTTCCTAGAATAGAGGAATCCTAAGTTTTTTGCTAATCGAGAGAAGAATTTAGATGACATCGTGTGAGGCCTTATAGTCAGTCCTTTGGAGGATCTGGGTGATTATGAGAGTGGAAATATGTTGGATGTAGTGATCATGGGCCAAAGGTGAGAGAGAACCATCACTGGATCTTCCTCGGCAGAAGTGGGTGAGGTGGCGCATTCTTCTCTCAGTAGAGAAGGGATTGGAGAATTTGGCTCTTAAAGCGGATAGAGCACAGAAATGATCATGCCTTCCACATGTGGTCTAGGAGTGTGGAAAGTATGATCCTCCATTGGTAATAAGAAGGATGAGGGTGGGGCCACTAGTGTTGGTACCATCAAAGCATCCTCCAATATGGGAGAGATCAAAATAGACTCTCATATGTGTGAAAGGGGGGTGGATGGAGGACTATCCTCCATCGATGGAGGAAAAATAAGAGAGGAAGGCTCCTCTAAAGGGTGAAGTAGAGGGATGATGGCCCCTTATACATGAGGGCATGGGGTATGAATGGTAAATTATTCCAACGGTAAAAGAAGAGGGAAGGTAGGGGCAAGAGGAACAGGTAATATGGGATCTTCACGAGGTAGAAGAATGGGTAGAGGAGGTGTTTGATGTCATGGGGGTGATATAGGTGAAACGGGTTCATCCACGTGAAGAAGAGGGTGAGGCAAAGGGAGCTCTTCATTTGATGGGGGTGGTATGGGTAAAATAGGATTTTTTACTTGTGGTATAAAAATGGGTTGACCAACCTCTTCAGATTGTGGGAGAGGTTGGATAGGAATGAAAGGAAAGACCATGTCGACTGTGCGTATGTTGCATTCTTGAGAGTCATCGACCATGGTCTGAACATTATTCTAACTTGGGGGATGGTTAGGAAATGGTTGCCTAAATACATCCATGTTTTGCTTGTCCAGTGCATTAGGATTATCCAAAATAAGGTCTCCTTTGTCTAACATGTCTTGAAAAATGTTTTTTATGGTCTTGCAATTATCCGTGTCATGACCCTTGACACGATGATAGTTACAAAAGCCATTTTCCCTATACCATGTAGGGATGGCTCATGAGGGGTCAAATTAGATAGGTCATCAGATTTGAGGGAGGTTGAGGACTCCCTGATTCACTAATTTATTCAATACAGAAGCATATGATACTCCTATTAGAGTGTATCATCGTTGTCCATACCATTGTTAGAATTGTCTAGTGATGTTTTGCGAAGTGGAGGGCTCAGACTGGTTGGTTACAATAGAAGATGGTGACCTAAGGACCATAGCATTTGCCGATCTCTTATACTTGGGGTGAGAAGAAGATTTGGAAGAAGAAGGGTCATTGGATTTTGTGTTGGTATTTTTGCTACGCAATTTGACCCTGTCTTCCTCAATTACACAAAGTTCAAGCTTTTGAGCCATGGTGAAAGCTTCATCGAATGTGTGGAAAGTTTGAACCCATAGAGTGGATGAAATGTGCTTGGCACATGCTCTTGAAAAGAGCTCAATGAGCTCAGGTTGAGGTAGTGAGAAGGAGAGTTGGTTGATCAAAACTCTCCAACAGGTGACGAAGTCTGCTATTGATTCATCCTTAAATTGTCTAATGGAATAAAGGTCTGTGATGGAGACCTTATTGGTAATATTGATTGAGAAATGATCAAAGAATAGCTGAGTGAGTTGAATGAAGGTGAAGAGAGAATGATTGGTAATGGAGCTATACCAGTCAAGGGCGGTGCTAGAAAGTGACATAAGGAATGTGTGAATCAATAACACATCATCATGCACTATGAGGTAGCAAGTGTGTCTAAACACTCACAAAAGTTGTTGTGGGTCCTCTTTACTTTGAAAGTGAGTAAATTTTGGGAGTTCCCACTAGCAAGGTTATGGTCGAATAGGAACTGAAGGGTGGATAGGTTCATTGTAGATTTGTTCATATGAAAGAACACTCCTCAATCTTGAAACAAATGTCTCAAGGTCGGACATCTTATCCATCAGCATCTTAATTAGATCGGTAGATGGATTGGCATGTGGGGCACCCCCTAAGTTATAGGGTACCTGGAAGGTGTTGGGAGGGGTGTATGACATACTTGGTTGCATTTTTGTAGGTGCAACATACTGATAGTTCATCATAGGGGCCGATGTCGAGGCCACAGGGGCTTATGCCATGAATTAGGAAGGCACAACTTGACTAGATGCCACCAAGGGTGGTTGAATGGTGGCAACACTAGTTAAAGGATAAGTGGTCACTCTCGTGTTTATGGGTGCAAGAGTGGATGGGATAGAGACAATCAAGTTCTGGAAAGGTGTCAAACTTGGTTGAATTGTTTGCGGTTCAGGATGTACGAAAACCCCGATGGAGGTAGGGCCAGAAAGGATAGAAGGGGAGGCCAAATCTTAAACATTGGCCATGGTTGGGTTACTGATCGGGGTAGTGGCCTGAGTGACCATAGGTTAGGTAGCGGATGTTGTTGATATCATTTCCACTTCAACCAAAGAAGTTGGCATCCCATAAATAGGGTTACCTAAAGGATCTCACATTTATCTTCTAGCGAGATAATGTTGGAGAGCCTTGACATTATGGTCAAGGAATCTCTCAAAATCTTGATCCCATTCAAGAACAATAGGAGGTTGATCAGGGGTAGGTTGGATAGGAGTATGCTCGATGTCTGAAGTATATTCCATTAGATGACTTGGCACGAAGGGCGAAGGTGGGAGTGGTTGTTGACTCACATGGTCAACAAGGAGTTTGGCTTGACTACGTATCAGGACCATCCAAGACAAAATGGGTTCAGGTTCCAAAAACTATGTTTTAGTTTTATAAAACTAGAGTTTGTGCTAAACAGTAAGAAATTTGGGTTTTAAGCTTGCTATTTGGAATTTTTTTTAATTTATTGACAATGACCGATGTCAGTTGTTTAATCGATGTTAGTTAGAAAATGTTGCCGACGTCAGACAGTTAACCGATGTCAATGAAGTTTGGTTGCCAATGTCGGTGGAGAAATTGATGTCAGTTTCTATGTAATTCTAGAAACACAAAAGATTGGTAGTTTTTGGAAGAAGAAAATATTTTGAGTTGTTTTGGACTTCATAATGGTACAACCTTACCAACTCAAACACTCAGATAAAACTAGCAGAATAGATGATTACGCAAGCAACCTCTAAAATGTTAGACTCCTAGGAATGAGTTTTAAAGTCGTGGTGGCTTATGCCTTAAGAGAATGTGTTGGGAGTTGGGCTTGTAGAATAGGTCCTAGAGAGGAAGTCTATGGCTGGTTTAAGGTTGTGTTATGGTGCTCAAAAATATATGTATTAGGGTCAGTATGTGGCCTGGTGCTAGGGCTTATTCCCTTCACTTCATGAACTCAGAGCTGAGCTGAGCCACTTAGCTAGAATATACCTTCTCTATAGTTTATACTCTGCCAAAGAACAGACTGGGTCATCCTCTTGGTGGTGAAATCCAAGTAGGATTGTCGGGTGGGGTAAGGTATCCGCTAGGTGATCAAATCCTAGATGGGCCTTGTCTCAAGTAAGTTTATGTGTTTGATTTGAGGTGATTGTGGTTTGGTTGTGTCACATTTGTGCACTACGATTCATTCATAATGCTTTAATTACTAAGTGGGCTAAGTGTGAATCCAAGCAAGAATGAAATGCATTAGTTTTTAATGCAAATCAAAATATGTTATTCAAATACAAACAAAAGGAGAAGAGGTAGAGAGTATGAGTTTTTCACTACTCTATGATGCATGAAAGAAGTAACAAGAAGATAAAGAGATGTTCTTTTTAACCTCTGCTAATGATTTCCTTTTGAAACAAAAAGATAGATGAGGGGATGCAAGAAGTGAATATTTTTCTAATGCATCTGCATGAAAATTTGAGTTTTTTTTTTAAATGAAGAAGAATGAACCCAAGGAAAACTCTAAGGGTCCAACCAGGTGTGCCAAAATGTTTCTCTAATTTTTCACTTATTGCATTCAAAGGAGGAAGAAACTAAGGTTAAGAGGTTGGGTTTGATGTTACCCGGATTTAGTGCGCACCGTATCAAAGTTTTGTGGGAGCTCCTCTTTGGCTATGGAGGAAACACCTATAGTAAGAATGAAACTTGAACAAAGAATATTTTAGAAGAGGATATTATGGACTGCCAAGCTACGCACTCAGTCTCGAAAGTGTGAAGCTCCCTAAGGGATGACATTGCACTATTTAAAGAAAAGAGTTTTATAAAGGAAGAGATGATAAATGACTAAGAAAGAGAAAAATATATAGCATGTACCTATTCCCTGCAGTCTATGTGTCATAGTCACCAATGTTGGTATGTTTTTTGAGGTCAGTGGGGTCACTGACACCAATGTCAGTTGGGTTGCCGATGTCAGTAGGGGTTGTTGGCCTTGGATGGCTTTTAGAGTATTTTTGGAATACACAGGGGGTTTCTGGAAGTTTAGAGGTTGGTGCAGGGTTGTGGGAAGGTGAATGAGGTCTGAGGAAGGGTATAGGTGGAGGAATGGTGTGAAAAGGGGGTGAGAATAAGAGGAAGGCCTTTTAGCCCCTCCACGGAAGAAATCGGGCCTCTTGACAGTATTTAGAAATATCAATGGAAACTAATTAACAATGTATTCTAAAACACTCAAATGAGAACCAGAATACTTAGCTCTATTAGGTGAAGAACTAGAGGTGTCAGAATGTTTATTCCTGTTGTGGCTAATGTTGAGGTCCTCATACAATGTTTCAATCCAGTCTCTAGAATGACTTATGCAGAGCTTTGGTAGCCAGGAGAATGATAGTCAAGTTCTGGTGCTTGAGGTCTCAGAGTGTGCACGTCAATGTGTGAATAGGTGGGCCAGCTCAACGTTAGAGCTCGGCTTATGTAACCTAAGTCGGTGATCCCACTGGTGTCAGCTGAGGGTTGACCAATGTCGATAGAGAAAGAATGGGTAAAAGGGATATTTTTATCTCTTTGCCAGTTTCTCCACCTGCCAAGTGCCTTTTCTATTGGAGAATAGTCAAAACATGGGCTTATGAGGCACAGGAGTTGGTTAGGTAGTTAAGATGGAGTGAGAATAGGTCATGGGTAGTTAGGGTTTGGAGGACCTAGTCTTAGGCTGACTCATAGGCTAAGAAATGGTCTTAGGGTGAGGTGTCTAGGTGAGGTGTCCAAGGTGAGGTAATTAATTTAAAATAAATAGTTTTTAAATTAATAAGGTGTGCAAGTGTGGGTTAGGAGTGTTAACTTTTAGAAGGGGACCAAGGGGGGTTGACATGATATTGGTGTCTACACCCTTAATGAGACCCAAAACAACTAGGTCTTCACATCCACATGTTACTCTTGCAACCTATTAGACCACCTTCAAATTCCACCAATGGTTATAACATATCAAACCTATCTCCAATATACCCTTTCTCACTCCCTCATGGGTACATGCCATCTGTAACACTAACTCAATACTTGAACATGCTAATTACGTCTCCATGTTCTTTAAGTCTTCATACACATAGATCATAGTCTCAAAATTTTGAGGCAAACACTCAAGTATTTCACGTATCCATATGATTAGATCACATGTGTGAACCCTTCAGGACCTATGAAATACCTCCATATGCTTTAGATACTTCAAAATTAGCTTTAAGCACTCAAATCAACTCTCTCAAAATGACCACTCAGATTAGTCACATACAATCAAAATATAGTTATATTATTTTGAATTTTTATATATCATTAGGGGCATATCATGTCATCAAATACTTTCTCATAATCCTTAAAGACTTATAAAACATCTTCATACTCATTTTCTTCTTTAATTCTACTTAGAACTCTTTCAAATTACTCCTTCAACATGGCCACTTAATTTGTCAGTCTATTCAACAAACATAGTCAACTTCTAAGCAATTTTTGATGTTGAATATGGATTGGTCAAACCTCCATAATCCTCATAGATGGTATTAATAGAGTCTGTAACACTCTCCAATAGTTAGTTCATCTTGAAATGTCAAAACACTATCAATAAATCTTCAATTACCCTTCTTGGGTCACTTTTAGAACATGGTCAAACCTTCAATCAAATTTAGATGTCAATATATGTAAATATATGAACATTAAAATATTCTAATCATATTTTTTTGATGCACCTTGAAACTTTACATCTTTACTTTTTACACCATTATTAAATTCAACATATATCAAAAGTTATAGGTCAAAACCCATCTATGGTTTTCCTTCACAAATTTGAATATTCAAATTCTAATGGTCACTATGTAAATACAAAACATTTAACACTTGTCATCATCTCATATCCTCTACAAAATTTGAACAAATATGCTCCATTGATCTCATCACGAGATTCCTATCTTTGACTTTTTAACACTCACCATTGATCTTAGATCATTGATTTTGATATCAATCCATTTGGCATCCATACATGCCTTCTACACATTTGATTATTTGAATTAAATGACATCATTGATCTCCATCTACATAAACACCCACATGTCATTGATCTTCTATCAAATCAATGTGATTGAGACACATGTCACTAGTACATGCAATCTTAGAAACCATTGACAAATGGAATTCATACATGCTATTGATCTCTATCTAATAAGATCACATGCGTGATTAGATTATTATCTAGTGAGATTAATTTCTCACCATATATCTTCATCACTTTATTAAATGTTCACTATATATATTTAATAATTCAAATCTAGCAAAGTATGGGAACCACTATAATCTACCTAGAAGGCTAAATTTACACCTTAATAAATTTTGTTACACTCAATGTCAAGACCTAAAATTTTAACCACGTGATCACCTTTCATAGGATAATCTATACATGTATCAAAATACTCCTGAAACCTTCACACATGTGAAATATGACATCATCAAACTATTTACTTAGCCTTATCTTCCAAGATGACTACTTGAAACTAGACACTCACATGACTATTCTGATGAATTATTTTTACTTACATAAGCACTCTAAGCACTAATACCACCCCATATGGTCTTTGTAACATGTCCATACCATCAATATCATCCATCGATTGTGTATCCAAGTCAAATATTGAAAAACTATGCAAGAACATTGAAGCATACTTTGTCATTGTCATTCTAGCACACATGACACTTCATTAACATCCTTGGACACATTAGAGACATAATTGAAAAACCTCCAACAATATCCCCTTTTTTCATTAATTTCAAACACCAATACAAAACTTATGCTCAAACTCTGTCTCTCTCTTCAAGTACTTTTTCCTCCTTTGACACAATGACAAAGTGGAATCAACTTATGATCCTATAGACCTAAAAAGACTTCAAGGACCAATAATAGGAAAGGATTACCTATGAGATATGATTAAAACTCCACCTAACATTGTGCATACCTCTTCTTACCTTGAGCTTCTCAAACATGCTCCATAACTACAATCTTCTTTGATCATACATAGCTTGTATGAAGACAAAACATACATGAACATCAAAAAATACTTGAACTTACCTTGAAAACATTAAGAGGGACTCCCATTAGGTCACCTAAGCTTAATCACCATTTGAATTATTGGTATAGACCTTTTTCCTAAGGGTTTTGGATATACAACTACATTAACTTGCTTAGGGATCTAGAGGTTATTTAGGAAGATTAGTACTACATTCACTGGAATGTGGGGTTTCACTATATCTCCAACCTATAAATACCTCTTTCCCTTTGTATTATTTATTAAGTATTCAATGAGCCTGGATTCATTAATTTTATTAGTTGTGAGTTATGATAGCTTTGAGAGCTATGAGAGCTATGAATTTTTTTTATATAAACAGTCCATCTCCATTATTGATTACATTTTGTTAAGTTTCTACTCTCTTCTATATTTCTTGATTCAATAGTTGTGTAAATGACAGCAATCTCTAGAACATGCACCATTGTTATCCCTCAATATAGTACTGATTGATCCTCTAGAGCTCAAATGGACTTTAAACTACATTAAAAATGAGTCCAGTCAAATGAGAGAAATTTGTGCAAGTAGTCAGAAGTCCATCTTTAGAGAATGCACCATTGTTATCCCTCACTATAGCACTGATTGCTCATTTGGATTCATTCTTGGCTATGTTGGACATCTTATTCATGAGCATGCTTCAGGGATTCAATATAGAGTATTTTGTGCAATCTTGTACTTTCTTGGTGTCTTCTCTCGGTCATGTCAAATCCACTTGAGATATCCCTATTGAGGAGTGTTGTTTCATCTTTAGTTATCCTTCTTGGGAAAGACAAGTATGCTCTATGGTGTATTTACATGGAATGTTTACTCAAGGAATGGGAATTTATTCCATTCTTATATAGATAGATTCCTACTCCTATTGACCCAAGTCAATATAATGACTGGGCTAACTCTTGTGACTATGTCTATGGTCACTAATTGTTAAATATTCCATGGGATATACACCACCATGTGGAACATACAGAGTGTCTATGAACTAATAGAGCATCCTACAGTCCCTTTTTAGAGATCTAATTGAGACAATTGTACTCTCACTACCTATCATCTTTTTAGAGATAGTTGTACTCTCACCTCCTGCTTTTATTTCCTATGATGACATATCCATGGTAGATAGTTATCTTCCTTCTATTGAGCCCTCACTATAGGACAAGATTTTATCAGACCTCATTTATCCTATTATAGATTCTACATCTATTCTTGTGTAGATTGTTGCTCTTCCTAAGCCTTCATAGCCTTGCACTTCAGAGGAGTCTACTATCTCTAGTATGAGTATACCTATTTTGAGCATAAATGACTCATCTCTTCTTGTGGACTTTCCTTCTTTAATTGGCATGTCATGATCCACTCTTCACATGGACATTCTTTTAATGAATGTTCCATGTCATTCTTTTGATTGATTCACTTCAATGGTATTAATTTCAGATTATGTGCACATTCTTGACAAACCTATGCCACAAATATAATTTGGTCCAAATTCATAGATCTTCATACTGCTACCTGCATCTTCCATTGTGGAATGGACAAAATTTTAGTTGACACATTGGGTTCTTCTTTTGTCAAAGGGAAGAAACATTATTGAATGCAGATGGAGCTTCTATAGTCTTTAGGTAGAGGATCTTATCATCGACCTTTGTCATCTTGTGAGATATACTTGGAGTAATGATTATTTTAGCATCATCATTTGGGGGGTCTTTTAATCTCCTCTTCTTCATTTCTCTCTTTTGCAGGGGGAGTTTTTTCCCACTATGTTTTCTCCTTTTCTCTACTTTACATGGGTAACTCATCAGGCCTTATTGTCGGGACTCATTTTTTTGCATTGTTGTGTATCATCACCTACCTAAGTTATACTTATGAGTGGGTATTGGTGTAGGCCTTTTTCCTAATGGCTTTGGTTATATGGATACATTAGATTGCTTAAGGATCTAGAGGTTATTTAGGAAGATTAGTACCATATTCACTAGAATGTGGGGTTTCACTATATCTACAACCTATAAATACCTCTCTCCCTTTGTATTCTTTATTAAGTATTCAGTGAGATTGGATTCATTGAGATTTTAGTTGTGAGCTATGAGAGTTTTTAGAACTATGAGAGCTGTGAATTATGTCTCTTTGTATAAGCAGTCTATCTCCATTATTGAATACATTATGTTCAATTTTTGTTATTTTCTATATTTCTTACTTCAATAGTTATGTGTGTTCAATCTATAGTCACCAATCTAGGACATCTAATTTTGGATAACTCTTTCATGAGCCCCTTGGTATTTTGGAGAAAATGATCAAAAAATCTACTTCTTCATACTAGCCTTACTTAGAGGTCTTATAACCCTACCTAGACCTTGCAGAGACCATAATTTTATGTGTATGAACTTTCATGGCTTTAAATTTCATATATATAGCATTATTATATTCCCCCCATGCACAACAAAAATAAACACTCATCTCTTCCTTTTCAACATACTTCCTTCACAAACCTATTAGCCAATTGGCGCTCTATTTGCACAAATCCTCTTCCATGGAACCAACCATGCACTTCCATAAGACTATAAAAGACTTTTTGAGAACCCATTTGGCCATTTCAATTGATTAAGCATCCTCAAATCTCAAATCATTAGGTATACCATTTTCCAACATGAGCAAAAACACTAGGTTTACAAGAGAAACTTGGTCAACACACCACCTTCCAATCAACACCCATCTCTAAAACATTTTTTTTACACTTGGAGGTCATCAATACACACTTCTAGACAAAATATTGAGCTTAGAATCCTTTGGTAACCCATACTTCCTACACCATGGTTTTTGACCTGCATACCCTTAAGCACAAACTAGGAAACTTGAGAGCAAACAAAATTCTCCAATTGCACACAAAAGACCTTAAAATTTTGAAATCACCTAAAACACACTTTAATTATGTCAACACACTTTTATAACCCAATAATACACCTTGATAACTTGCAATTATTCAAATGACACTTAGAAATTTCCATACCCAACCTGTAGATCTTCCTCATATAATAGTCAACATGCCAAAACACTAAAAATTGATCATGACAACATTCAAACATCACTAAGGCACCTCATCCACTTTTAAAACCAAAATTTAACTGATCTAATTCTCTTTTATCTTATAGGACCCAAAAATTATCAAATTTTCAAGATTGACACTCACTATGTAGTGAGTACTAACAAAAATGGTAAAACTCAATAAATGACCATAACTAACTCTTTTGATGAAACAAATACATGAAAATTAATGGATTACACTTGTGCCAATATTATTCACACTCCATAACAACCTTGTCTTCAATCTTTCTATGCAATAGAATTTTTGACAACTCACCATCCATGATTAAACACCTGGAGATCTTCATTTCCTGCCTGTAGATTTTGCACACATAGCTTCATTCTTTACCACTTTGACCAAATAGACCATCCTTCAAAGATTTTGCCAAAACTTTGACTTTAGAATCACTTTTCCTAAATATATATTCTAAAAAATTCCATCACAACACCTTGGAATAGTTACATAAAACTCATTGCTCCTCATTAACCAATCACATCTTCAATCTCTTGTCTTCAACAAGACTAATTTGACATACTCAATACTATTCATTTATAATATGGTTTCTCAAACACCTTAGAATCAAACCATTTGAAATGAACATATATTTATCTGAGTTACTTCACATGAGTTGAAGAAGCTTACTAAACAATACAATCTTATTGAACTGAACACAAATTCTCCCCTTTAGATCATGACCACATATACAACTAAGATCTGATCATTGACACATATTGATCACAAGAAACATTTAAAAATGTCAAATCACACTCAAGACACCTGAGTTACCTCTCCCTAACTTCATGCACCTCCTAATCACACCACTTGAAGATGCAAACCAAAATATAGCAACCAAAATATGCACAACTTATCACAAGACTAGCATATCTTATTTGAAGACACCTTCACCCTTGCATAAGCTACCAACTTAATACCAATATCTAAACTTATTGGACCCAAGACACATTCATGACTTTATTTGTCATGCAACACAACCAAGACACAACAAACATCCACCATGTTTCCTCTTTCTATAAAGTGTCTCCTTGAAGCTTAGAGAGAGAAGCTCCTTTGACATAATGAGACTAAAAGTCCCAAAACTTAGGAGACTCCCATATCTCCATATTCTCATTTGAATTTTAGTCCTGCCTCATCACCAAATTGACTTTTAATGGATCCTTAACTTCATTCTTTGCTTCAGACTTGTCAACAAATGCAGACAATAGAAACTCTTGACTTTGCTTCATGTCTATCATGGAAAACAAACCATCCTTGGTCTCAGTCTGATCTCTCCTAATAGACTTATGTCTCCATAACTATATGTGGCCTCTTCTTTGCACACTAGGATCACCATACACCTTATTTTGCTTTGACAACTCATTTAACTTGTTTTTGCAATATCTAGAAATGTGACCAACTATATGCCATCTAAAAGTCCCAAAACTTAGGAGACTCCCATATCTCCATACCTTTTGTTTGATGATGACTATGAATTCCTTTGGACAAGTTACTTTTCCTCTTGCACTATCTATTTGGTCTTCCTTTTTGCACTCTAGGAGCCCAATTGAATTTATCTTTACTTGATGGTATTTGCTTACAAAACCTAGCAATGTGGCCAACATTTTTGACAACTATAGCAAACAATCTCTTCCATACCTTTTTATTTAATATGGAAATGATCTACCTTTGATTGATTGCTTCTTCTTACACAGTCCTTTGCCCTATTACCAACAAGATGACAAACAAAACAATGCACATAAAATATTTGGCATACCTTGAAGCATTTGGATATCTAATTGGCTTCTTCCTTTTGCTCTTGACATGATCTGACTTGTTGTCTTTCATGCTACCATTTTCTTTTTCTTTTTCTATTTTGTTTTGTTCTCTTCAAGCTTGTCTATCTTGATTATGACCTTTTCATTCTAATCCTTCAGAGAAACAAGATTAGTCTTTAATTGAGCACATTCATCTTCTTTAGCTCTCATGTTTGAATTTGTAACCTCTAATTAAATGATGAGATCTTTGATGGTCTCTTTATCCTCCTTAGCCCTTTTTTCCATGTCATCTTTCAATCTACATGCTTGCTTTTCCATATACTTGATCAGTTCTTGATTCTACTTTTCCTCTCTCATGACTTTGCCTGACAAACTCCCCTCAAGAGATCTGACTTACACTTCAAGACCTTTGATCATATTCCTCATTTTATGATTCTTCTTTTTCTCCTTCAATTCACCAATTTCTCATGAGATCAACTTCTAGATCAAATTCTTCTTCCTCTCTATAATAAAACTCTTCTTATCTACTCTTATGGGAAACTTCTTCATCAAACATGTTGATATTTTCACCCATATTGTAACAAGGATCACCTTCAAGTGGTTAAACTTGCATATAGGGTCTGAATTTGATACCAATTATTAGAGGTATAATAACTAAGAGGGGGGGTGAATCAGTGATACTAGATAATCAAATTCAATTCCCAAGTCTTAAATATTTAGCACATATAATCATGATGCATAAAAATTAACCATTACAATGAACAAGGAAGATATATCAAGATCAGACACATAACACATGATATACCTGGGAAACCCTCTTGAGAGATAAAAACCCACTAAACCCTATAATATGGACTACATTCCTATAAAGACAAGATTAACCATTTAGACAACCACCAACTAATCAAGGAACACCCATCCCTTAATTTAGTGAGACACCTATCCTGTAAGGCAGAACCAACCACCTAGGTAACCAAGCCCCAACCTAAATACCTTGATCTAATATCCACCTCTGATCTGATGTCTTCTACACCTGATGATGGACTTATCTTACTTTCTCTCTTTCACCTTTACACTCTCACAAACTTGTACAGACAAATAATGCATCTAAAACACCCTTTTAGATCACTCTTACTTTTTATCACATACACAAAGAGAAACCCTGCAACTAATCTATCATAAAATAAAAACATTAGCTATAGTTCATGCACACAATTATCAACCTACTCTACTCTTCAATCCATTCACTAAACACACTAACTTAATCAGTCTATAGGGATTACTCGCTTAATCTGCCTCTTCTAAGATCATTAGGTCTAATAAGCTATGTTTTAACCTTAATCAACTTAATCAAAAAATCATGATGAGTATTCTTCACTCTCTATTAGTCTTCAATGACATTTACCTTCTCTTTCAAATTTTATCTCCTTTTCTTGAATCCACACTTGCTAAACTAGCACACATTGGCCAACAACACCTTGTATTTATACCACTCTCTTCCTTTAACCCATATTGGTCAGCCAATATGCTTTACATATTTGAACCATACTTAACATAGGTCCATACACCTGATATGTGGGTGATACACTCCACTCCATAGGTTGGCCATAATCCTTAAGACTCAAATCCTCCATTAGGCCTTAATGGGACCCAAAAAAACTAGGCATTCACATCCACACGTTACTATTACAACCTATTAAACCACCTTCAGCATCCAAAAATGATTATAACATATCAAACCTATCTCCAATATACCCTTTCTCACTCCATCATGGGTCCATACCATCTATAACATCATCTCAATATTTAAACCTACCAATTAGGTCTCCTTGCTCTTTAGGTCTTCATACACAAAAAACATAATCTCAAATTTCTAGAGCAAACACTCAATTATTTCACATATCCATATTATTATATCACATGGGTTAAATATTTAAGAATTCTTCAACACCTCTATATGCTTTAGATACTTCAACATAGACTCTAAGCACTCATATCAACTCTCTCAAAATAACCACTCAGATTGGTCACACATAGTTAAAATGGAGTTATACTATTTTAACTATTTATATATAATAAAGGGCATATCATGACATCCAATACTTTTTCAAAATCCTTAAATACTTATATAACATCTTCATACTCATTTTATTCTCCAATTTTGCTCAGAACTCTTTCACTTACTCCTTTAACATGGTCACTCAATCTGCTAGTGCATTCAACAAACACAATCAACTTCTAAGTAATTATTCATACTGAATATAGATTGGTAAAACCTCCATAATCCTCAAAAATATTCCTTATGGAGTCTAAAACACTCTCTAATAGTTATTTTATCTTGAAACATCAAGACACTATTAGTAAATTTTTAATACCCTTTTTGGATCACTTGCAGAACATGGTCAAACCTTTAGTCAACTTTGGAGCTCAATATTTGCAATTGTACAAACATCCAAATATTCTAATCAAATTTTATAAATGTTCCTTTAATTATTTTAAAAATTTTCCTTTTACACAATTATAAAATTATGCATATATCAAAATTTATATCTCAAAAACCCATCACTAGTTTTCTTTCACAAATTTGAATATTCAAATTCCAAAAGTCATTATGTAAATACAAAACATCTGATACTTTTCATCATATCATGTCCCCTATAAACTATTAACAAATACACTCCATTGATCTCATAATGAGATCTTATATTTAACTCTTTAATTCTCACCATTGATCTTAGATCCTTGCTTTTGAGATCAAGCCACTTGGTATCCCCTCTTGCCTTCTGCACATTTGACTATTTGACTCGAACCACACTATCGATCTCCATATGTATAAATACCCATGTGTCATTGATATTCTATCAATTCATCATGATTGAGACACATGTCAGTAGTGCATGAAATCTTATAAACCTTTGATAAATTTACTTTACACACACTGTTGATATCTATCTGACAAGATCATGCACTCCATTATATCCTTATTTGGTCAGACTAATTGCTAGCCATAGATATTCATCACTCTATTAAATGCTCATTGTAGATCTTTAATAATTAAATTTGGATAAGTATGGGAACCACTACAATCTACCTAGAAGGCCAACTTTGCACCTTAAAGGGACTATTTTAGATAATTTGGACTTATATATAGTCTAACTAAATAACAAATATCAATAATACACCTACATTATTCAAAATTTTATAATTTTAAATTCTTTCCAATCTAATAAATGGGGAATATATCCAAATTATTACCATAATATTCATGTGAAACTTGCGTAGAACCCAAAAACTATTCATTTTCAAAGATTAACTCCCATCCAATTTAGGGAAATAAGTCCAGATTATTTGAAACAGTGCTTTTAATAACTTTTGTTACGCTCAATGTCCAGACTTAAAATTTGAATCACATGATCACCTTTCATAAGAGAAGCCATCCATGTATCAAACTAATCCTAAAACCATCACACGTGTGAAATATAATCTTATCAAACTACTTATTTAGCATTTTTTACCAAGATGACTACTTTAACCTAGACACTCACATGACTATTCTGATGAATTCCTTTCATTTTCATAAGCAGTCATAGCACCCTATAGGGTCTCTGCAACATTTCCATACCATCAATTACCTATCTAAATCAAATATTGAAAAACTATGCAAGAACATTGAAGCACACTTTGTCATTGTCATTCTAGCACACACGACACTTCATCAACATCCTTGGTCACCTTGGAGACATCATTGATAAACCTCCAACATTAGGATATACACATGATGATTTATACCCTTAAACTAAGATGGCCATAAAATTTGATGGCATATCTCAACATATTAATGGTGACATAGGTTTACCTTTATAGACCAGTTCATCACATGTGGCCACTCCTTTTCTAGTTATACCTCACATGAGAGTCATTGATATGTTATTAGGATGCCCGTTGATATATAGACTATGTGCAATACCTTATTTAATACATGAGTGTGTTAAATACATTCATAACAATAAGGTAATCAAAATTTATGGAATATCATATGAATATCCACTTAAATAAGATAAATTTATTCCCATATAGATAATTATAAAACCTATTAAGGTTCACCATCTGCAAAAAGGGTAAGCAACAAGCAATCCCATTTCCTAAGTGGCCTATACTTGAGAGACCATTACACTAGAGATATATTATGTATTCCATGTAATCATCATTAACTCCTACAGAACATACCCAATTATCCAAAACAACTAAATATATTCCTATTATTACTACTCCAAACAAACCAAAGATAGCTCAAAAAAGATTTCCACAAACCACTAATTTTACTACTACTGATTCACGAACACATACTCCTATAAGGCATACATAGGGTATTTTTGACTCTTTAGATTCAGATATGACACATATACATGCTCTTTGATAGCATCACCAATATGATTCACCACATCTAGAGTACAAATCACCATACAAACATCCCTTATATGGGATGATAAACTAACATTTGCTTTCTAACCATTCAAAAAATAACCAAAAAAATAAATATTCCTAAAAACCCAAAAACATTTAAATGACATAAAAATTATAAAAATATTCAACATGTTCCTCATTGTACTATTTATTATAAATGTATTATTTTATCTGTGTTAGTATATAATATATCATTCCTTTCTATGCATGTGCACAACCATGTGTGTCTGGGGGGGGGTGTGGGTGTGTGTGTGTTTCACATATCATTTTGAATGTGATATGTAGGCATAACATAGACATATGTTATATGCACATACATATGTTGGACCTTTACTCTACTAATGTCATAAGTACATTGGGGGAATCAACTTCTTTGATCATGATTTATAGGTTTCATATCCTTTTGATCATTTTACATTATCATGTTTGAGCTTATATACTACTTCTTATACATGTTTATATATATGCTCATATATTTCATAATGTACTTGATCTATGATGTTATCTAACAATTTTTTCCAACACATATTTTTAGGGACTAGTATTTTATGTTCATGCTCATTGATTATACTTCAAGAAATTATTTTTTGACACTTCCTTGAGTGTATTTATTTTCTTGAAATTCTATTGCATTTTATTACTTGTGGAACATTTAAACATGTTCCTTGTTTATGTCCCATATTCTATTGTATGATATGTGGACATTTGAATATGTCATTTTATGATATATATGTAAATTTGAATGAGTCATGCCCTTTTCATTTTGTGACATTTGAATATGGCCCTTGTATAAGGGGTAAGTGAAAAAAATTGGGGGATAAAAAGTGGCCTACATGTGGACATGATTTTTCTAAAATTTTAGAAATTTGAACTTATGTAGATAATTTTAAATATCTACACTCCAAATTTGAAGATGGTGTAAAAAAATGAAAAGTAGAATTCGAGTCTAGTTTTTTAAATACTATTTTTGTAAAAATTGGTTAGGTATAACTAGGTCAAACATCTAAAATTTAAATAGGAACTCTTATTTTTTATAGAAAACATAGTAGATAGATGGTCATGACATGCACCAATTTTTTAGTAGCATTTAATATTATTTGAAACCCTTTTTGGAAAATTTAGATTAGAGCTTGTAGTACGTCACCTATATTTTTTGGTATTTTTTAATGAATTTTTCAAGTAAATAGATCCTAAAAACTGACAAAGAAATGGATAGTTGTCCGTGAGTTAGGCCTAACTACCTCCAAAAAAATGAAAATTAATTTTTTTTTGAATGTGTGTATAATTAAGCATACTACATCGCCATAGAATTTTTTCACCTAGATCAATGAAACACAAATTACATGAACATGTATAGGCATGTATGTTTGTGGCATGCATAGTTAGAAATAAATATAGTTTGAAACCTTAAATTAGTTAAAAATATATAAGAACCATATTTTTGGAAAGTTGAGAGCTTGATCATCATGACGGTATCAGGTTTTTGAATTTTCACATTGAAATTCTTAGTGTATTTGGAAATCAACATTGAAGTTAGTTTTTTATTTTCATACCTTTCAATACTCGACTGTACATTGATAGTCCAAGCATTTGACTTGAGAATCCAATCCATTCCCAAAACAAAAGGTTGGGAATTGAATTTGAATTCAAACACCATGATCACATTAATAAAAAATAACATTAATAACATGATCACATTATTAACTATGTTATTAATGTGATCATGTTATATATTCTAAACATCCTAAAACCTAAATAGGAGCCATTGGGCCTAGTAGTCTTAATATTATTGTCTAATATGACCTATGCTATTAAATCCCTAATTAACATTATATTGAAGGAATTCTTTGCATGGGGACTAATTACTCTTAATTATAAAGATTATACTAAATAAAATAGTTGATTAGTTAAATATGATGTGTTATTAGGGAAAAATATTCACAATGGACAAATTATATGGACATAATTTATTGCATGGGGTGAAAAATTCCTCAATTGATATTCTAGGTAGAAGTAATTAATTACATAGGACTTAGTTGTCCTTAATTGTGTATAGTATTGAAAAAATATTAATTGATTTAATATGGTGTTTAATTATAGACCCAAATGACATTAGATGGATGTAATTCCTTGCTTGGGGATTGAGGCGCCCCAATTACATATCATATAGAGCCTAAATTTTCAACGGGTTCAATATGGTGTATAATTGGGGATAATGGTACCCAAATAGAACATTATATGGATAAAATCACTTTCATGGGGCTCAGTTGGCCCAATTATGTATATAAGATAAAAAAATAAATGAATAATTAGCTAGATATAGTTTGCAATCAGGGCCAACGAAGTTGTAATTGACATTATATGTATTTAGTTACTTGCATGAGCCTTGGTTGGCTAGAATTACATATTCAATTGAACTAAATACTTGGTTGATTCAATATGTTATGTATTTGGGACCAACAGAGCCCCCTATTGATAGTAGAAGGATGAAATTTCTTACACAAGGCTTGTTTGGACTAAATTTCATAGATCATATTGAACCAAATATTCTTTTAGTTGAATTTGATGTACAATCAAAATCATGATTGTTACTAAAGATGGATTTGTAATTCCTTAAAAAAGGTTCAATTGGTCATGATTTCATATCAGATTCATGATAACACTCAATTATTTGAATAAGGTGTGCAATTAAGGCCCTAATTATAATTATATTGACATAATTCTTTGGGCAAGCCTCGATTAACCCCAATTATGTATCATCTAGAATCAAATACTCTATTAGTTCAATATGGTATGTAATCAGGGCCAAGTAAGCCCTAATTTCCATTATATATGAATGTAACTCCTTGCACACGGCTCTTTTGGACCAAATTGCATATCAAATTGAAAAAATACTTATCTTTTCAATATGGTGAGCACTTGGATCTCCAATTTATATCATATGGATAAAATTATTTACATTGAGGCTCAGTAAGCACCTAGGATCAATTTATCCCAATTAACATCCTTTATATATAGTAAGAAATAGGTTCATAGGGATGAATGTGGTTAGAATTACATCAGTTATTATCATAATTGAATTCATAGGCTCAATCTATGATGATGTGAGTGATAATTGATCCCAAATTCACATTATTAATTCATAGATCTACATTCAAGTATCTCAAATTTTCCCCAACCACCATCATGATTGTACCTTATATACACTAAAACTATACCCTAAGCCATAATCCTTAAAGGTCTTAATCCCTAAAATCTATTTATTATAAATATAAACTCTTTAAACCTTTAACCAATCATTTTAGCCCAAATTAAAATCATTTACTACTAAGGATTAGTTCATAGGGTTCAATTTAGCCTAAATCACATGACTAATTAACCCATTTGACTAATTTACTCAATATGCACATGTGGCATGACATCCACAGTATAATGACAACCCAAAAACACATTCTATAGTCACAAATAGGTCTAAGTGATTCAAATTGTCCTAAATTATCTTTGTGATTGACCCTGTGTACCCTAAACCATGTATATACATTAAAACTTATAAGACATAAACCATAACCCTAAACACTATACTCTAAATTGTAAACCATTTACTTTCCAGGCATTTACCAACTTCAATTTTGTCCCAATTAACATCCTTTAAAGTAATAAATTGGTTTGAACACATGGCACATCTAGTGACTAGACATTAATATATAGGTCCTTAAACCTAAATCATATGCCCTAATCCCTAATTATCCCTAAAACATTTAAATTGTAAGCTTCCTATGCCCTAATGCCTACTACATGCCACAAACATACATGCCTTATGATATAACTTATTTTATCATGAGATATCATAATTTATGTGTTTTTTAAACCTATGGCTAAAGATTTTGGAGTACCAATATCATTGTGCATCTGATCAGTAAATTAGGGCTATTTCAAGCCCCTTCAACCTAATTAACCAAAGAGGAGGAGAGATAGTTGATTTTTTTAATGGAGGAGGCATTTGAGGCCAATTTGAGGTTCTTCAATTTATCAAGATATGATTTGGGGCAAAATCAAAAGATTGATCTTCTATCATGAATTGATCTAATTAGTCAATTTTATAATTCCCTACATGATCTAAGCAAAATTGAGCCCCTAAACCAAATTTATTGCTCAGTTTATTGTATAACATGTATGAAACATGTACATGGAATAATTGACCCTAATTTTATTATATTTATGCAAACATGAAAGTAATCTAGCCATAAATAGGTGTCACAAGTAGCTCAAATGTTATTCAATTACCTTAGTGATTGGACCCTATATTTGATATCTTAAACCTTAAGTTACCCTGTACCATTTAACTTTAACCCCAAACCATGTACCATTTAGATTAAAAACCTAATCCATAAGCCCTAAACCCCAAACCCTTTAAATTATAGACCCTAAACCCTAAACCAATAAATTTAGCCCCAATTAACATCCTTTATAGATAGTAAGAATTAGGTACATAGGGCTGAACTTGGTTAAAATTGCATCACTCATTATCATAATTAACATTGTAAGCTCAATCTATAATGATGTGGGGGATAATTGATCCCAAATTCACATTATGTAATCATAGATATAGGTTCAAGGCTCCCAAATTTTCCCCAATTACCTATATGATTATATAAATATACCCTAAAACCTATAGCCTAAGCCCTAATCCTTAAATTTTTTAATCCCTAAACTATAAACCACAAATATAAACTCTTTAAACCTTGAACCAATCATTTTATCCCAAATTAACATCATTTATTGACTAAGAATTAAGTTTGCAAGGCTCAGTTTGGACTAAATCACATGAATGATTACCCCATTTGACTAATTCACTTAATCTACATGATGACATCTAGGGTATAATGACAACCCAAAAATACATTTTATTATTAATGACTTATTATTATTTTTTGGGGCTCGGACGTGAATAGAGCTTCTTTCTCCAAGTATTAGGAGAAGAAAAAAATGACTTAAGAAGTAATACCATGGCATTTAATGCACTTTGGGAAACATATTGGTTGACCACTTAACAAATTGAAACTACAAGTTATATGGTATTTAATGTACTTTGGGAAACATGCTCAAAAACATTTTCATGCCACGTATGTCATAAAAGCATGTTACCTACTATTTTATTAAATGCACACATTATTTCAAATTATGGGGAGCCATTTCCCTTCTATTTCATTGCCAATTCAAAATTATGGGCTTTAACACAGGGATCTATGTGAGTATCCATAAATCCAAGACATTTTAGGGGAAAGGTCCCAGTAGCTATACACCTAAATTTTGGACCTTAATTATAATCCATAATTCCTAAAACATAAATTTTAATCCCTAATCCATAATCCATAAACCTTATGCATGAATTTTCCTTAATCCCCAATCCATAATCCCTTATCTACATTAAGCATAATGCAATCACATTATTTAATAATATGATCACGTTATTCTTAACATAGGAAACACTCGATCCTCATTGCCAATTGCCAACCCCATAGCTTATATCATTAATAACATGATCATGTTATTAAATAACACAACCATGTTATTAAATAATGTGATCATGTTATTATCAATATCAAATTCTCAATGGGTTGGATGTGATGGAACCTTGTAGAAAACATAACATCATTGCATGATTATGCTAAATAATGTAATCACATTATTATAATTTTAGTGACAAGCTCTCTTATCAATTTCTATGTTTATCCCAAATTGAGACTTCTATCCTTACAAACATTCTCTACATGTACTTATGTGAGATATACATACCTATGTACTTGATCCCACCTTTGAAAATTTATCAATCATCCTTTCTAATGGGTTCTGAATCACGTTTGAAGAGAAAGAGGAAGTTGTTGAAGAACAAAACACCAGAGGAATTACAATATTTCAAAGAGAAACACAAGATAATAATGTGAAAATTTCATGGTAAATAAGTTATAAATGCCATAGATAATGAGTCAATTGATGATAATGAATTAAGCAATGATGAAAATGACTATAAGCATTCAAATAATGTTGAAATTGACCATAATGAAATGAATAATAATTAAATTGACCATAATTAAATGAATAATAATGAAATTAAAAATAATGAATTAGTTAATGTTGAAATTTCACATTCAAAGTTACAATTTTTTTATTTTGTTGATGATGAGTCTATGTATGATGCTTCACCCACCATAAATGAGGAAATTTTGTGGAAACAAATAATGATGAAATTAACCATAAAAATAAATTCATGGAAAAATATAATGAAGAAATTAACAATGAAAAATTCAATGTCATCCCACCTCTAAATAATGAAAGTAATAATGCTTTTGAAAAAACCTCTCAACAAATTCCACCATTACCAACACCTCCAAGAATTGTGTTTAGAAAATACAAGTACTTAATTGAAATCGATGAAAATATTTTTAAACTAATGCATAACAAAATGTCTAATCGCCATTCAAGAATACTGAGTCAAAAAATTTGGGATGATTTCATTCATAATTTGGAGTAGGATAGTCAAAGATGTCAATTATTTATTTCATTGATAAAATTGATTAAGATGAGACCTATAATGTGTACATTAGAGCTAAGAAAATCTAACATGGATGATGAAAATGATGAAATTGTTGAAAATATACATGATTCATAGAATATTATAGTCCCAAGATCATGCAATAAATATTATAATCATACCCGATGTATAATGACAACTTATGCAGTAAGTGCTAAAACAATGAAAAAATGATTGATTTCAAAAACAAGCTAAACACTTGATATAAACAAAAAAAACATTAATGAAAGTAATTGTAAGATGAAAAATACTTAATGAACCTAATACTAATGAGCTCTGGGCATTCTCTGGTAGACTTCCATGAAAGGACACAGTTATAGTTGATACTCTCAAAGAGTTACTTGCTCAATTTTGGAAACACAATACAAGAGTTTCACCCAATACAAGAGATGTTGTGAAAAGAAGAGTTGGTTTTCATAACCATGAACTGCACCCAAAACATTTATTAGATATGAATCAAACATAATTTTACTCTAAATTTTTGTAAAAACATCCACAAATATATATTTGTCAAAGATATTTTGAGATGAAAAAACCTTTTTATGTTAAAATAAATCACACATGCACCACTTATTGTTGTAGGCAACATGTAGAATTTTCAATGCACTATGATGTTTTTCACTATATTCATTGTTCTTTGAATACTAAGATTTTATAGGAGTGTGGCATTGAATTTCTACTAAAATCATCCATGGAATTTATTCCAGTTATATTTTTCAAAAGACCAAATGGGTAATTATTTTACAACAAATCATGTTTAAATGGAAATTGTAGAATTTGTGGTGGATTACCAAATTTTAAAAAATGTATCCATGAGGATATTACAAGTGTAATTAGATAGGAACTAAGTTGTTTAAGAAAATATAAATAAGTGAATTATCAAGAAAAATATGGAAAATAATCTAAAAGGTGTGAGCTTTTTACAAAAAAGATACTTATTTTAGAAATTTTGGTCAAATTTAGGGAAAAGATTGTTTATGGCTATGCAAGGCACACACACAAGGATATATGATTGGATGAACATTTAAAGATATGAAAGGATACATTCACAGTTCATTTTATTATTTTACTAGTTGATTTTATAGATAATTACACATTCAAACCCCAAATAGAAGTTTAATCACAATATTACAACTCATCACAAGTTGACATATTCATGCATATAACATTCATGCATGCACTTGATAGTTTAGAGAAACAATAGAAAATATTAAGGGAGTACCATTTCTATATCATTGATGATAGATCACATTTTTTAGAGTATGTACAAGGTTGTTTTTAGATGTTCTATGAATAACTGAGTTAGAGGAACATTAATTTCAATCAACATTACATTTCATCAGACAATTACACATCATAATTCAAAATGCACAGATGTTTTATTGGTTGAGAAAGATGCACATTACCAAAGGTGTAGAAGACATTTGGAGTTTCACTGATGCTATCAATGGAAAAGGGGAGCATGATGGTGTTGGAGCATATGTAAAAAGATCTATTTAAAGGGAGGAGTTAAAATTTAAAGACAGTGTTTATTTAACAGATGCCAAAACTATGTTTGAATGGTGTAAGGAGAACATGTGTCATGGTGCTCAACCAAATTCTACTATTCATAGATATTTTAGGTTAAGGGAGGAAGAACACATGGTAAAGTATGAGGATTTTATGACTCTAATGCCCTCAAGTGACCTCCACTCATTTCGTAGCTCAAATGCAAGTTTTTGGATTGTTCATATGAGATAGTTGACATGTTTATACTTTGCATGTTTGGACTCCATTTGGTATGAGTATGAGTCATAAGAGTGGGTAGATGATTGGAGTTCTAAACCTATAATTCCAATCACCACATATCAAGTTATAATAGAATTAAAAATTATATATATGACATCATCAAATGACTTTGACCATGTATTTGATCTAGTGGATCTAGGTAGAATATTTTTTATTATGTACAATTTATTCTCATTATTTATATACCTTCATATTATTACTAAAAATGAATTTTTATGATGTACAGGGAATTTTTTATAGTTGTTACAGATGAGGATAACAAAAAAGGCACTTATTAATAATTTTATCAATTCGTAGAGAGAAACAAGAAATTGACTTCCCCAATTATAGATGGAGAAAACATTGACTATTCCACTGGGTTAGTGGTAGTCAATGGAACTTAGTTTTGATGATATCATATAAAAAATTTAGATCAATGGTTTTGTTGACCAAATTTGACTTTAAGTCAAATTTGGTCAACCCCTACATATTAAAACTTTTCATAGGTTCTCGTATGTCCATAAGGGTCCCATGTGTGTCTAAATACCTTACCTATCCCTGCTATATCCTTGGTCTAAGCCTATTTTCCTTGTACTTGTCTAGTTAACTAAAGTCAACTCTAATCAACCCTAGTCAAACATGGTCAAAGGTTAAAATTATATTTAAAATGTCCTAATATATTAATTTAGATGTTTTAAGGTGCTACTAAGTCATTATTTTGTCCTTTACCATGTCTCATATGCAGAAAATGCCTTTTGGTCACTTTTATGAGTTCATTCAATGACTTGTATAGACTTGTCAAGGGAGAAATTTGTCACCAAGTTTGATTTAAATGTGGAGGAGGTCATAACATGTTAGGAATCATTCATAGGTAGTTAGGAATCAGTTTCATGCATGAAAATAGGGAAAACTCCTCAAAATCAGCCCCTTAATGGCACTTGTATAGACTTGGGAAGTCCACCTTCAGCTTAAAATGTGGGAATAATGTCTCTTCATCTCCTTGAGGTCTTTACCACACTTTTTTTGCACATAAAAATTTATAAAATTCAGTTTTTACTTCTATTTCTTCTTTCTTGCTTTTGCAAGCCAATGAGAGTCAACTTTGGATGCATAGTACAGTCCATAAAGGTGGAGTAAGGAGGAGTGCTTTTGGGGGTTGAAAGGAGTCTGAGTTAGCTTCAAATTCATGGTAACGAGTTTTAGTTTCATGAATCTTCCTTTATGAACCATATATTTTTTAATATTCTTGTCTTCAATATGGATAATAGATTTATAGATCCATGGTAACAACTTTGGATGCTTTAGGACATATAAATTAGTGAATATTCTTGTCTTAAATATGGACAATAGATTTATCAAAAGGTGAAGGTCAGAAAATGAAAGGAAGTTAATGTTTGAGGACTTCAAATATGCCCATAAACACACTAAATTATTTCAATGTCACCCATAGGTTGAGCCTAAAAAAGGCTTCCTTCACCCTAAGTTACAACTATAGCATCATAAACCTACCTAAATGCTTCTAAGATAGTATGGGGAATAATTTAACCCAAAAAACCATCAAAGAGGCTCAAGAATTATGTTTATAACCCCATGTTCAATTTCCTCAGTCCATACACAGGGTATAAAACATGCATCTACAAACAAGGTATTGAATAAAATTGGTCTCAGTCAGGGAAGGGCATAGTTGGAGTTCCCTATTGACCAAATTTTGGCCCTTTAGATCAAAATTGGGCACCCCTAAAGTCTATACCTTTTGGCTAGGTCCAATATGTAGAATTCCTTCAGAGGAGGTGTTCCACACAAAACCCATGGAAAAATTACAAGTGTTCTTTCTTTTAGAGGTTTTATTTTTGAGTTATTTGTTTAAGTGTTGAGAATTATTTTAGACATTTTGTCCAAAGCAATTTTCTCGAAAGGTATATTTTTGTGGGATAAGGGTCAAAAGTCTTTCAGGAAAATTGTTCACTTCAATTTTTCTAAAGGGTACTTCATTTTTTTTAAGGACACTTCAATTTTTTTGAAGGGCATCCTACAATCCTTCGGAAGGGGTGTTTTCAGAATTAAGTATTTTTCTCAGAGAAAGGGCCCATTTCAAATTTGAAAGGTATTTTATAAAAATTTGAAGGGTATTTTCCTTTTAGAAGGGCATTTTACAAAAACCTAAAGGGACAATTTTCTTTTTGGAAGGTTCTTTTGCAAGAAATCCAAAGGTCTACTTCTAGAAATCTAAAGGGCACTTTTCTCAGCAAAAGGGAAAAGGGACCATTTATAATTTTTTTGAAAGGTTCATTTTCAAGAACTCTAAAGGCCTATTTTTATAAATCTGAAGGTCACTTTTCTTAGTAAAAAGGTAAAGGGACCATTTATAAATTTTTTTAAAGACATTTAAAATAACTTCAAATGTATATTTCTCAAAAGTTGAAGGGCACTTTCCCTTCAAAAAGGGCACTTAGAAAAAGTCCAAAAAATTATCTACATTGAAAAAGGGCTAAGTCTAATTCTTTTGTACATTTTGTTTGATATAAGGGGAAACCAAAAAATATGAATAAATTTGGACAAAGACATTAAGTCCATGGGAAAGTACCCAATGAATAAAAGTTTGAGGGAAATAGAAATGTGTATAAGGAAAATATCTTGAAGGAATTCAGGACAAGTCTGTGAACATCAACTTCAAGGTCATGGGCTAGTCGTTGGAATTAAAAAGCTTGGTGAGAACCTGAGGACAAATGTGGAGGTGACAAATGGTAGAATATTGAGCATCTAGTGCAGACAAAGAAAGCAAAAAATAGGTAGGTTGATGGTTCGAGTCATTTTTGGAAGCCAACCAAATCAAAGGGCTTCCACAAAATCATAAACACAGGTGTCTAGAGTATGGCTAGAAGTTAGGGAAAGCATTTTCTAACTATAAAAATAAATTCCATTTCCCTCAAGTAGTGTTATGTGTTGGCTCCCCTATTAATAGTTTCAAATGCTCATGGATGGTCTTTGATGGAGGCAGTTTCATGAAGGATGGAAGAAGAGTCGTTACACCGTTTCACAAGAGTTTTCCATGATTTTACATGGACATCTATACATTCATTGTCTATTTCCCACTCAACCATACATTCAGTGTAACTATTTCTATTCTTAGGCCTAAGCATGTATTTTTATGACCTTTGAGCTTCCCTCTTTTATGTTCTTAGAAATTCTATAAATGAAGCCATTTTGGCATTGTATAGGAATCGCTCCACTTGGATATGGAAAATCCCTACCAAAATTTTGTCTTGAATCAATAAAGATAGATTTTTTTGCCTCATTGAATAATTCTCAGTGTATATGATGGTTATTGTCTTGTGCAAGTGTATCTTATCTTACCTTCACATGTCAATTTTCCTAGTATTTTATGAGTTCAAAGACTTCTCTTTGTAGGTCAGCAAGAAGTGTCAAATGGAGTTGTAGGTGAAATGAATAGCTAATTGAATAGTGTGTCTTAGAATTCTTATTATCTAATTCTTCCTATCCTAAGCCAATTCCAAGACCCCATGTTGAAACATTGATGCAAGAAGAAGGTTGTCATTGGATGGAGTGTATGTTAGGCTTATTTTGTTTCAAAGTACATGTCAAGAGTGTGAGTATAGAAAATATTTTGGTGCATCACCTCTAGTAGAATAGGTTTACTTTCAATTTTTCTAACCCTTTTCATTATCCCAAGTTTTTAGTAGTAGTAGTAGTATGATCTTTAATGATGCATCAAGGGGAGCTAGCCCCTAATCTAGAGATCCACCTCCTAATAGGGATACCCACATCCCTAAGGTGGTTCCATTATCTCACTTGAATGAGGAGAAGCTTTCCCCATCTCCTCATTGGGTACAAGTTCAATTGACAATAGTTTTTGGCATGCCTGATGGGACTAGTCCATTCCTTGAGGAGTTTTGGTGTTTTATACAAAACATCAACCTTTAGAGGAAATTATAATAAACATCAATGGTGACTCCATGTACATATCTACTAGTTGAGCAGCCCAGGTATACCAATTGAAGTTGTTTTCTTGTTTCATACTCTTTTATGAAGTGATTCATGGAGATTTGTGAGTTTGAGCTTGTTTTAACACAAGTTGATGAGTTATGTCCAACTTTTCCTCTTTTTATTGATTATGAGAAAGTTTTTATCTAGCCTTGTCATGATCCTCATCAAGCATATTCTGCCAATGACCAAAACAATCAATTTTGTGTTCCATCTAGCCCACCTAGCTCTCCTCCAAGCCATTTCATTGCTAGTTTTAAAATAACTCTCCTTGGTTGCCAAGAATATATGTTAGACTTTGACACTAGGTGTGGGTGTGGTCAAATTATCCTTAACATTTTTGTCAAGATTATGAGGGAAGCTTTAGATCAAGTAATAAAGGAATGAATCCCTATAAAGAAAGCTAGTTGGCCATGTCTTTCTAATGATATGCTTGATATTTGTGGTTTTATCTTCCACCTAGAAGAAAGGTTGAGAACTTATTAATAACCACCATATTGGCAGCCTCAAGGTGTCCCATATTATTTTGCCTTTCCCCAAAACTTTTCTTCTTGGAAACCCATTCAAGAAAGTGGCCAAAGGAAGGATTATATTATGATGGGATAGGCTAGTACACTTGGGGAATACTGTGAAGAATAAAAATTGAGTTGGAAAATCAGATGTGGATGATGTAGAGAGTATTACAAAGAAAGTTAGTCAATCATTAGTCCATAAATAATGAAACATGCACAAATAACTAACTAACCAAGCCTATATATTCCTATGATAATTAAAAAGGATAGCAAAAAACAAATGAAAGAAAGCAACATCATATTACCTTCCCAAATGGATTCACCATACCCATGTGGCTCAAAAGTATGTTCTCCATTGATCAAGCATCCTTGTATTTGTCAAAAATGGTGGTAAGATCCTCCAATGCCTCAAAAACACTCCATAAAACCTAGGCTCATGATTCCAAATCACTAAACTAGCCTATCAATGAAGCTTACAAAAAAAATTAGTGATCAAATGTAAAGCATTGTGGAGATAATTTAACACTATAACTTTGCAATATTCAAGATTAAAATTCATGTCCATGGCCTCTTTATTTATAGATTTTTGAGATTGGTCTGGATCAACCATGGGCGTCCATCTCAATATTAAGATGTGTGGCCATGGATAATCCTAATATTTGTAATTAAATCTATAAATATCCTCAAGATAAATAAACATTAAATAGGCATGGGTAACCCATAATCCTAATATTTTATGCACTTATGGCTTGATGGATGCCACCCCATAGATGATGTCACTAGGTGATGCAGATATTCAAAATCAATTTCCAATAATGTGATATTCAAAAAGATATATGGAATTCTTACTTAAGCTCTTAAATTTTATTAATTAGCTTAAGTAAGTTTAATTAATTTTAGTGCAATTCTTTGGAAATTGGTGCACAATTAATCAAAATGGTTAGAAATTCATATTACTAGGTCATAATTTAACTGGAGAGGAACTAGAAGGTGATGTTAGATGCATTGGATCTGTATTCCCATTTAGGATGTTTCTAACACCAAATAACAAAGGTACGTGACGTGCACCAATGAATTAGAAGAAAAGAATGATCTAGAGTACTAAATGGTGAAATTAATATTTTGACTCAAAATAATCTAATCAAAGTTTCCTTATTTAGGGATAATTTGATCTAAATTGGCACTTGTAAGTGACAAGTTCTAACCATTTAGGGAATTTTGTGGATTTTGACCTAGAATGTGCATTTGAGTGCAATTCAAGTAAGATTGACAATTTCAACATAAATGGTGTTAGGAATTAGATGTCTACATTTTGCCCCTATTTGAGAAGGCATAGCGAGACATTTAAGTGAAGCAACATATTTTTAAAGAAAAGAGTTGTCAAGAATAAATTAGAATAGACCCATGATGCCCCCTCAAGAGGACATACTAGGATGAAAGAGAGGGATGGACTCTTGAAAAGAGAAAGTGAGAGGTTAACCCATGGAATATATCACATCCAGATGAGCTAATGCTTACACACATGATTACCATAAATGATCAAAATATAATTAGGAGTATAATAGGCCACACAGATAGGGGGGATGGGAAAGATACAATCTATAAATGTAAGGGACACACTATAAATATACCCAATTTAAGAGTACAAGTTGTGCACTTATGACATTGATCAATCCTGAGATAAGTTACACACAAAATATTTTCATCATGGGATTTAATGTGGAGATATTGGAATTAGAGGAAAAGGGAAAATGTTTTACTTTAGTAATGGAAGAACCACTATAATGGGGTCTCCAAAGAGAATATAATAGGTATTCTAGTAGAGTAGATTTGATCGTGATAAAATAGTTTTGCCCCAGTAGGGTAGATTTTGATCATTGATAAAGAATAAATAATGATTTTTCCCCTATAGAGATGATTTGATTAGACATGGTTTAGATGTTGTGTCCCAGCATGCACAATTTGCAATCAAAATATCTCAATGATATAATCTAAAATATAGGTTAAAATGAGTGGGCGCAAACGTACATGCAATAGTGTAATGGCTTAAAAAACCATATAAAACCAAGCATATGAGAATGCACAAAGTGATGAGATAGATGAAAAGAAGAATGGAGATAACTAAGCTAACCTCAATAGAAATTGAGCACTACCTACATAATTCCATGGACTCATGTTCCAACATGAACTTCACACCAATGTAGTTCACCCAAGTTTTGGAGAGAATGGAATGAAGAATGATGAAAAATGACCATGAATTGATTAGACTTACAATGTATGCAAAGAGATGCACATATAATCATATACAAAGAAGCCTTAAATGCATGCTACCTAGAAGTCTAATTACATATCATGAGCCTAAGTATTTTAAAGTGTTCTTGAGAATCATTCATCGGAGCTAATGTTGATGTTAAGACTTTGAGACTTGAGCACAAAGTGCTTGCTATAGTAAAAGAAATTAGGCATAATATGTATGAATAAATTAAAATGACATAAGATTACAATTGCACTAAGCCAGTTTAAATGTGAATAACTATAACTAAGGATAATGGTAAAATAATGACCAAAACTAGAGTTACAACAATTTACATTTAAACAAAAAATAAAAAAACAAAGAAAAGGATAAACATAAATGAACCTATCTTGAAATCAAGATATGATCTTAAGTAGGAACAAAATGTTTTTTAAAAAAAAGTCAAAAATGTCTTAATGACATGAGACCAAGATATGAATAATCAAGATCCATGTAGACCATTAAGGCATTCGTGAACACAAAAGAGAAAAGCAAAAAAAATAAGCAATGAAACACAAGACGAAGATGAGATAAGAAGTAACAAAAAGAGAAGTGTGAAATCACAAGAAAACTCAAATAAACACACACAAACAAAAATCAAACTAGTGTAGTATAAAGACAAATGTTCATGCATGTGTGGTAGAGGCATTACTTTCCAACACATCATAGGAAAGAATAATGATATGACAATTGTTCCCTAATTAAAAAGGAACAATGACAAAAGAAATGCGGGAATATAAGAAAAAGGAAGGGGTTAGCCAGGCTGACTCCAGATGTATAAGACAAGTGGATGCTACCTACATAGTTCCATGGATGCATGTTTCAACATGAACTTCAAACCAAATGTATTTCTCCCAAGAAATGAGATATAAAAAAATTATGATCATACCAACATGATTAATTATTATAAAATAAATGGAAGAAGTTGAAGGGATGAGAAAGAATGATCTTGCAAAATGACAAGTGTGTGGGACAAGATGAAATGAACTAGTGTTTCTATGCTTGCAAAATGGCAATAGCATAGCATGGTGGAATGGGAATGTACAAATGTATAGAAGCATGAGACAATGTTTTTATTCTATTTTGGATCATGTTTGAATTTTTTTGGTATTTTTAAAGTATTTCTAATGTTTTCAGTGTTTTTGGGATAAAATATGCATAAGGTGGGACCATCTAGTCGAGGAAATGCACGTCCTAAGAGTAGAGGTTCCAATAAGATAGCTAAGTTGGTTGTAACAACCCATGCTCAAAAATCAATAAGATCAAGGAAAAGGGATGATTGAGCTGACCTCAATAAAAATTGAGTGTTGCCTACATAGTCTTGAAGGATCTCAAATCAATGTAGTTTAAATGACATGCTTCATGGATCTCAATGGTATAATAATGCCTAAAATGGGTCTATATGGTTGTCCCTAAGAGATGAGGTATGGTAATGGCAAATGGGTGAATAGTAAATGAAAAATGGTTTTGTTGCTCTTGTTGACAAGGAGATGCACATCCTAGTCAATATGTGAGACAACAAAAATGATCAGCTATATAAGTTGTTATCCAATACCCTTTCAGAACAACTACTTTATTAAGAAATTTTTGCTGATCTAGATCTCAATAATGTGTTCATGATCTTCATAGATCATTGATTTTGATTCCTTTAAATGTTGAGACAAGATATCCTTATAACCTTGATAAAGGAAAGTGTTACCAGTGATGGTAAATAATGGTAGGATAAAAGAGATAAGTGGGTAATAAGTAGGTGGGTGATAATAGAATGTATAATGAATGGGAAACAAATGGAGATCGGGACTTTTAGTCACATGTAATATTGTTGATGCTAGATTTGATATACTTTTAGCTATGGTAGGGCCAAAGACCACTGAATATGCTCTTGATAGGACCATCATATTATTCTATTTCTTGATCTTGAGATTAGCTACCATCTGATTATGTTGTAGATTAGAAACTATTTTTATTTGATCTTTGATATTATCTTCATTAAATAATGAACTTTTGTGCTCAGCTATTGGTGGCTCGATGAACTTTTCACCAATGAATTTTTTATGATTATCCCATAATGCCTCAAAGAAGGTTTCACAAAGAGAGATTAACATTTGACTTTGATTGTCTTCTGCAACCTTTAAAAAGGTGTCACTAAATGATGCTAATTTTGATCTTTGCTTATCCCCTAGCACCTCTAAAAAGGTTTCACTAGGAGATTATTCTTCTTATAAATGAATGTGGTCTTGGTCCCCTTGATATTTTTAAAATGATATGTCACCATGGATGTAGTTCAACAAAGTGTGATTCTGTCAGTCCTAATCGACACATATGGGAGGTGGAATGTCAATATAATGGCTATTTTGGGTGGTAATAATGGGATGGTGAAAGGCATCACAATCCTTATGGAAGATACTAGGAGAACTTGTGTCAATGCTAAAGTAATCATCTTCAAAAACCATAAAAGGATCAAAAACATATTCAAATTGATATGCAAGGTAATTGTAACTAATGTTGTAACAAAAAATACTATAAATTATTTTTGACTCTAATTCTGAAGCAAGGGACTCTAAATCCAATGTCACAACTGATGTTGATTCTATTTCTAATGCTAAATCTAATGTTGGTTCAAAAATGAAACTTGACTCTAATATTGATTCTTCATCTGATATGGTTATTTTGATAATGTTCTATTGAATGTTGAATTTTTGACAAGTAATGGCCTATGATAACATAATGGACTCAATAAAAATTGATTCATCTTATAAGGGTTTAACATAGACTGACTTGTCTAAGTGAATCCCCTCAAAAAGAGGGAACTGGTCAAGGGACGTCTCAACAAAGTCATGTCTATCAAAGTGAGACTCCTCAATGTGTGGGAAAATATCAAGAGACAACTCTATCAAGATTGGCTTGTCAAGGAGATGAGGCTCTTTAAAAATAGGTAACATATGAATAGGTAACTTATCACAATTTATCTTGTCACAAATGGGTGTTTAAACAATAACATGTTGGTTTTGGTTCACAATTGGTTGCAAAAGATCAATTTTGAACACATTTTTATCCTCATAAGATGGATTTTGAAGAGGTAATGGTTCTTGTTTTGGCTCGAAGATCAACACAAAATTTCTAAAGTGGGTAACATTTGGTTTAATGGAAACAATGGTTATTGGTTCAATAATGGACTCTTCGAAGATTAGACTATTGAATAAGGGATCAAAAACAATTTTTTCATCAAATAGAGGTTCTTAAATAATAGGTTCATTGAAAACTAGTGATGGGCCAAGAATGGTAACAACTGGACGTTTCTTAGTTTGGTGGTTTGTGCAAACCAAAGGAGGAGGTCTTAAAATGGTAATGACTGGATGCTTCTTAGTTTGGTTGCTCATACAAACCAAAGGAGGAGATCCTAAAATGGTGATCTTGGTGTGTTGTGGAATTTGATTACTTACACAAGCCAAAGCATCCAAATCTTCTTGATAAACCCAATCATTCCAATCTAGAGTTGGATCATAAGATGGATCTTGACTATGTTCCCATGACTAATTTTTGTGAGGTGGATAGAAATATATCTCACAAACCATATTGTCACCATAGGGGTCTTGACTAAAGTCATAAAAGTCATTTTATGAGGCCATTCTATCATAAGTTGGATTATCCATGACTACACCATAAGTGTAGCTAGACATATCTATTTTTAATGAAGAAAGCTCTAAAAATAGAAAGACTTAAAGTTCTACAAACTCTGAAAAGTGATGTTTAAAATACAAAAGGTTCAACCTTGGTTGAAAGAGTGAAGTTGCATCTCAAAAGTAGTTTGTGCTGAGATTTGGCATAAAATAACCTAATGTCAAATGTCTAACATCAAAGGTTTTTGAATAAAAGTTGTGTTTTCCCAAACAAAGTCATAAAAAAATGATGAAGATAGGTACTCAAACAAACAAACAATCAATAATGTTCAAAATTGGGTAATCATTTAATCAAATCTATGCAACCCAAAATAAAAAGATCTATGTACCAACCCCACAAATTGAGGCCTAAACATAAATAAATTCATGTTTGGATCCAAACTTGACAAGGTTAATTGAAAATGCAATGTTGAAGACTAGGATTGGACCAAACAAGTTAGACAAGAGCGGACAACATAATGATGCATAAACAAGGTCCAAATGGTATACATGATATTGTTTGAAATAAATGGTTTTTGATACAATGGTTAATAAGTTTTTGAAACAAATTGAGTAGCCTAATGGTGTAAGCATGCTTGAATGATGTGGTCAATACTATGTTTCAAAGACTCAAAGGCAAAATGGTTTTACATGATTTGGGTAGCATAACACTACCCTCTACAACTCAAATGACACACACACAAACAAGTTTAGAAAAAATTTCAAGGCACAAATGTGGTGTAAAACAACCAACATAATGCATCTTTAGACAAAAGAGTGACGTATAGACAAATTGGTTTTGACATGGCTTTATGAACAAATAAACAAGTTTTAGTCTCAAAACATACCAAATGAGAAAATGATCCAAAAATACGCTAAGTATAATCATCCAAATCTTAGCAAGGGTATGGAAAAATGGGGTTGAATGGAACTAGAAAGGTTTTGATCATTCTAGGGGAATCAATTACACAATTACTTTCATGTCAAATAATGTAAAAAAAAGCATGGAAATTGGGTGACCTCGACATTGGCTAGTTGTAAAAAGATCTAGTCCATTTTACAACCAATACATCATGTTGTTCGCTCAGTGTAGTGCGATGTCTAAATACAGATACGTCCCATGTGCAACTCCAAAGGAGTCAAATGAAGTCAATGCCAGGAGGTAAAGCCCCATATTAAAGCTTCCCTAAAGAACTCACGGGAGGTAATGACGTCCCCCTCGCAAACTAAGTTTACATAAAAATAAAGAAAGCATAAAAAAGAAAGACTTTATGGTCATTTTCAAGGTCACCCAAACTTTGATGAGTTTTTGGGGAGTACTTTAGATGACATTCTTTCTAAGCCTTGTACTAGGCTATTTTCAATCAGAATGGCACTTTTGATTCCAAGGGTTCCCTATATGGGACAAATGGAAGAGCATATACACAACATTCATCTTTTTTCAAACAAAACCTAAGTAAAAAACTATTGCAAACAAGAATTGACAAGTGTGTTCAATTTTAAGCCCAAATGAAATATTTGGTGGTGTTGATATGACCCCTTGGTCTTAATTGCAAACTTTGAAAACATTCACCAAAACATCTAAATTATTTGTTAAACATCAAAACAAAGTTCCTAATTGATTTTTAAGCATGAAAAAGGTGATTTAAACATGTTTTTATCAAATGTCAAGCTTTATCCTATAGTAAAAATGCTAGCATGTTCTTTAGCTTTGAAGCTCTTTTTGGTTTAAAATAATGAACTTTGGAAAAATAGCTCTTGGGTATGTGTTTTAGGAAAAACACAATGATTGACATCAGTTATATACAACCAATGACGGTTACCTTGGCTAATCAACATCTAATCGATGTCAGTTTTGCTAACCGATGTTGGTTAAGCTATGTAATTGATGTCAATCTTACTTGTTGATGTTGATTACTGTGTAAAACTATAGTAAATAAAAATGGCAAAATAAAGTTATAAAATCAATTTTCACGAGTTTTAAGGGTCCAAATAAATATTTTAGATTTGCAAAATGATCTTCTTCATGTGTGGGATGCATCTTATCCTATCTAACATGCTAAGATGTAGAGAGGATTAAAAAGAAATTTAGTCAAGCATTAGTCCATAATAATGAAACATGCATAAAGAACTAACTAACCAAGCCTATCTATTCTTATGGGAATTACAAAGGATAATAAGAAGTAAATGAAATAAAGCAACATCATATTACCTACCCAAATGGATTCACCATACCCATGTGGTTCAAAATCATGTTCTCCCTTGATCAAGCATCATTGTCTTTGTCAACAATGGTGGTAAGCTCCTCCAATGCCTCAAGAACAATCCATAAAACCTAAGACCATGATTTCAAATCACTAAACTAGCCTATCAATGAAGCTTGCAAATAAAATAAATGATCAAATGCAAAGCCTTGTGGAAATAATTTAACATTATAACTTTACAATATTCAAGCTTAAAATTCATGTCTATGGCCTCTTTATTTATAGATTTTTGAGATTGGTTAGGATCAACCATGACCATCCATCTCAAGATTGAGATGTGTGGCCATGGATAATCCTAATATTTGGAATTAAATCTATAAATATTTTCAAGATAAATAAGCATTAAAGAGGTATGTGAGGCATTAACTAGGCATGGGTGACCCATAATCCTAATATTTTATACACTTATGGCTTGATGGATGCCACCCCATAGATGATGTCACTAGGTGATACAGATATTCAAAATTAATTTCCAATAATGAGATATTCAAAAAGATATATGGAATTCTTAAGCTCTTAAATTGGATTAATTATCTTAAGTAAGTTTAATCAATTTTAGTGCAATTCTTTTGAAATTGGTGCACAATTAATCAAAATGGTCAGAAAGTCATATTACTGGGTCATAATTTGACTAGATAAGAACTAGAAGGTGATGTTAGATGTGTTGGAGTTGTATTCCCATTTAGGATGTTTTCAACACCAAATAACAAAGGTACGTGATGTGTACCAATGAATTAGAAAAAAAGAATGATCCAAAGCACTAAATGGTGAAATTATCATTTTGACTCAAAATGATCTGATCAAAGTTAGCTAGCCCATAAAATGTGTTTCCCTATTTATGGATACTTTGACCTAAACTGGCACTTGTAAGTGACAAGTTTAAACCATTTATGCCATTTTATGTATTTTGACCTAAAATGTGCATTTGAGTGCAATTCAAGTAAAGTTTGACAATTTCAACACAAATGGTGTTAAGAATTGGATGTCTACAGATGAAACCTATCATGGTAGCTATAAGTGAATTATCTAAACCTAATTATCCAACATGAAATCAAGGTGTTAATCCTAAGGAAACTCTAAGTTTCTTAGACATATATTTCACCCCTTCATCAACCTCTCAATCCCATGAAGCTATCCTTAAACCCACCTTCCCTAGATGGAAAGATGTGATGGTAGCTCATGATGAAAAGATTAAGTCATGTTTAAATGGAGAAGTTGTTAGGAAATATAAATTTAGAACCATTAAACTCCCTCCCAACCCTCATAGAGAAGATATTGAAACCATACTTCCATCCCTTCTAACTAATCAGGTTTCCCCTTTTAATGTTGAGAATTATATTGCCACTTGGGAATCCCCTTTGGCCAAGCTCTCCATTTTTGAAGTGCCTAAGTTTAATTCCACTAAGAGGTAGGATGAGATTGAAATCTCATATTGTATTAAGGATAAAGGACTGAGTGATGGTGAGGAGAAGTCAGGTTGTGAGGACATGAAAGAAGATTCCCCTTTGTATTGGGAAAGATGCCTTGGAACAAATTCTCTTAGACTCTAAAGAAGAAGAAGAAATGGTCTTTTTTGTCTCTCCTTTTCATGATCTAGAACAACCAAAGGATGATGACCTATGGAAAATATTTGAGAGCATTTTTAATGAAGTTTAATGTCTTAAAGAACCTAAAAATCCCTTGGAGCTGACTAGTCATGGCAAGCAAGAAGATGTGGCTCAAAAGGAGGACATGTGGTAGATTTACATGCAAATGTTCTAAGAGTATGATGAGGAGGAAAATACCAAGCTCTTAAACAAATAAGATCAAGATGACATAACAAATACATATTGAAGAACAACATCATGAAGAGAACCTAGATCATAGTAGAACAATCTATGATGATTTTAGGCCTTTGGAAGGTAACTTGGAGCTTTTCTCTACATCCACCTATGCATCCACCTCCAACAATATTCATGAATAATGTAATCAAGAAACACCTTCAAATTCTTATGATACAATTCTCTTTCAATATTTTGAAGAGATTATGAGAATGAAAAAGGATGATGATATCCTTCAAGGAGAGATGAACTTATAACAAGCTACTTCATACATGGATTTTCAGATTTGTCATGTTAAGATGAAGGGGTTGCAGTTTGAGGCATGCTTTGAGGTTAAAAATGAACTTGCGTACTTTTAAAATAAATGTGAGATGGCTCAATTAGATGATGAACAAAGACAAAGAGCAAAGAGGAAGCAAGAGTCATCTAACACCCCATCTAAGAAGAAGCATGCCTAGCACCCTCACTCATCTAGTGAGGAAGGAGACCTAAGATACTTCCCTTTTGATGCAGTAAGGGAGTTAAGAGAAAGGTGAATGTACATATTTGTTTGTTTTATGTTGTGTTTATTTTCCCTAAGTGCTTAGTAGCACATGTGTGTTTTTATTCTTATTGTGTGTGTGTCCTTAACATTTATGTGGTTTAGGTAGTAACTAGTTGTCTTGTTGATCAAGGTTTTGAGTCATGGTCAAGGTTTATTATTTATTTTAGTCCTTAGATGAATCCATGCCCAAGTGTTGGGAATTGTTATAGACATTTTGTCTGAAGCAATTTTCTTGAAAGGTGTCTTGTCTTGGGCTAAGGGTTAAAAGTCTTTTAGTAAAATTGTCCACTTTAATTTTTTTGAAGGGCACTTCAATGTTTTTAAGGGCATCCTACAATCCTTTCAAAGGGGCATTTTCATAATTTTGAAGGTATTTTTCTCAAAGAAAGGGCCCATTTCAAATCCAAAAAGTACTTTACAAAAACTCTAAGGGTATTTTCCTTACGAAAGGGCATTTTACAAAAACCCAAAGGGATAATTTTCCTTTCAGAAGGTTCATTTGAAAAAACTATGAAGGTCTATTTATAGAAATTTGAAGGGCACTTTTCTCAACAAAAGGGCAAAGGGACCATTTACAACTTTTTTTAGAGGTTCATTAGCAATAACTCTAAAGGTCTATTTCTATAAATTTGAAGGGCACTTTTCTTGACAAAAGAGGAAAAGGACCATTTATAATTTTTTTGAAAGACATTTGCAAAAACTCTGAAGGTCTATTTATCAAAATCTGAAGGGCACTTTCCTTTTGAAAAGGGTACTTAGGAAATGTCTAAAAAATTGTCTACCTTGAAAAAGGGCTAAGTCTAATTATTTTAGACACTTTGTCTGATACAAAGGGAAATAAAAAAATCTGAAGAAATTTGGTTGAATAAATTAAGTCCATCAGAAAGTGCCCAATGAAGAAAAGTCCAAGGGAAACAAAAGTCTGAGGGAAACAAAAAAGAGTCTAAGGAAAATATCTTGAAGGAATTCATGATGGGTCCATAGATGTCAACTTCAGGGTCATGGGATAGCCATTGGAACTAAAAATATTGGTGGAAACTTGAGGAAAATTGTGGAGGTGACAAATGGTAGAATCCTGAGCATATGGTGTTGATAAAGCAAGAAAAAATTAGGTAGGTTGATGGTTCAAGTCATTATTGGCAGCTGGCTGAATCAAAGGGCTTCCACAAAATCATAAGCATAGGTATTCAAAGGATGGCTAGTAGTTAGGGAAAGTATTTTCTAACTATCTAAATGAATTCCATTTCCCTCGAGCAGTGCTATGTGTCAACTCCCCTATTGATAATTTCAAATGCTCATGGATGGTCTTTGATGGAGGAAATTTCATGAAGGATGGTAGAAGAGTCATTTCACCATTTTGGAAGAGTTTGCCATGATTTTACATGGACATCTATCTCATGATACATTAATTGTCTATTTCTCACTCAACCATACATGTAGCATAACCATTTTTGTTCTTAGGCTTGAGCATGTTTTTATACGACCTTTGAGCTTCCCTCTTTTTAGTTCTTAGAAATTCTATAAATGAATCCATTTTGGTATTGTATAGGAATCACTCCACTTGGGTATGGAAAATCCCTACCAAAATTTTGTCTTGAATCAATAAAGATAACATTTTTTACCTCATTCAATAATTCTCTAAGTGTATGTGATGATTATTGTCTTATGCAAGTGTATCTTAGCTTACCTTCACATGTCAATTTTCCTATTACCTTGTGAGTTTAAAGACTTCTCATTGCAGGTCAGCAAGAAGTGTCAAATGGAGTTGTAGGTGTAGTAAATAGCTAATTTAATAGTGTGTTTTAGAATGCATATTGTCTAAGTCTTCCTAGCCTAAGCCAATTTCAAGACCCCATGTTGAAACATTGATGCAAGAGGAAGGTTATCATTGGATGGAGTGTATGTTATGATTTTTTTGGTTCAAAGTACATGTTAAGAGTGTGAGTAGAGCAAATCTTCTAGTGCATCACCTCCAGTAGAATAGGTTTACTTTTAGTTATTCTAACCCTTTTCATCCCCCAAAGTTGTTATTAATAGTATTTTGAGCTTAAATTATGCATCAAGGGGATCTATCCCCTAATATAGTGATCCACCTCCTAATAGGGATACCCACATCCTTGATGTGGTTCCATTGTTTCACTTGAATGAGGAGAAGCTTGCCCCATCTCCTCATTAGGTACAATTTCAAGTAACAACATTCCCATTGAATAAAAAAGTTGGGTATAGGTGAAGTGCACATTCTATGACCTCCATAAGGTATCAAGAGAGTTTTAAGTAATCATGATCACACCCTAGTATATAATAAACACCTATAATATGATCTAAAGGAGAAAAATATCTCAGTCTCAGGTAGTGACCTTAGTTGGATGATAATTTGGAGATTTATGGCTCTAATAGGTGATGTTATCCCATGAATTTTAATCTCTCATTTCAATATATTCTAAAGTGTTCAAAGTATAATTCCTAAAAATCATAGAGAAACCAAATAGAGGCAAATAAACACCTATAGAAAAGTATCTCAGTCACAATTAGGATTAAAACATGTTCAGTCTTGAATGGGCAAATGGATAAAGGGAAACATGAAGTTTGGGATGGAAAATAAGACAAAACACCTTGTCATAACTATAATATCCTTTTGAAACTATCATAAAATTTTAAGCATGTATATATTAGAGCTAAAAATGCAAAACACAGTCAATATTTCAAAACCCTATGGACAGTGTGCCTAGGCAAGATCTGGTTAAGAGATTGAAGAGGTTAGAGGTACTATACATGGAGTTAGGTTGCTATAATAGGTATATAAAATAAATGGTAGTTGTATATTCCCATTTAACACTAGAAATTGAGGATAAAATAGAGGAAGTGCCACCTATTTTGTCTCAAATATGGGACACTTCTTTAGATGCTCAAACCCTGCAACCTTTGGGAAATTAGATGAAACATGGACAAAAAGTCAAGAAGACCATTAAATATTATTGGAAATTTTGAAACACATATGATAAAACATGAAGAACTAGGTAAGAAGGTTTTAGGTTATATAGGGCACTCCAACCAACAAGAGTTGCAGGCAAGGTAATTAGGCAAGGTACAAGCCTAACCCCAAATGAGAAACCACTTTTAGTTCTAGAATTTGGGAAAAATTTTAATGATTTGGATCATGTAAATGGTGTATTAGTGATTTTTTTTACCATTATAAGCTAGGGTAATCCACTAGAGGGTTAGGTTGAGCCAAAGTTGAAAGTAAGGCTTACTAGACCTAGTTTAGGCCTAGTACCTAGAAGTAGTCCATCATCATTTTTGGACTAAATTGGAATTGAGACCATGTGAGATGTGTTCCTTTGAATAAATAAAAGTTTATTTTACCTTAAATTTTTATAAAATTTCATCAATAATCCATTTCTTGTCTTGAAGATACTCAGACCCTGCAAAATGCATGGAAGAGGCACAAATGGCTAACTTGGAATACTTGTAACTTTCATGAGAATTTTCATGGGAATACAAGGTGTTTAGGGATGATGGATAAGGTCCCTAATAATACTTTAGTGGAATTTAAATATACCTTCAATGTGCCAACTCTATGAACCAAGCCTAAGAGTCGAAGTGGCTCTAAAACCCTTACAAACCCTCTCTCAGACCCAATGGAGAAGATAATGCAAATGGAGTATCCAAATGGGGAATAAAGGATAGGGAGATGATTTATAGTTTTAGATGACTCTCTAGGGACCTATTACATGTGAATAAGGTGCACCCTACCTATATGTATGGTGTAGAATATGGATTTTCTTGATATATTTATGTGTTTTATAGGTATGAAGAGGTTTTAAAAGAAATAATCACCTTTAGGAAAAATATAAGGAGTTTTTTCATGTATTAATTCTCATATATTAATCTATCTAGTCTCCTAATTATGTCTGCTATCTTCTTCATCTCAACTAGTCTAGTGTGTAGATAGTGAACGCTTGTGAAAATGGTAAAAACTCTAACTAGGAAGCCTTTTGAGGCTTGATTCATGAACCTGATGACTTGGAAACTCTTTTTATGTGTCATTCCACCTTTTTCATGGATCATATTGTAGAATAGGAATTATTTTGAATGCCAAGTGTGAAAGGTGCATGAGAATGAGTCATTTATAACTATTGGAGATGATTACTCATAGATGGAAGAATGTGGATGATTAGGGACCATTCCAATACATGTGGGGGATTAACATTAACCCCTCACCCTAATATCAATCATCACACCTGACCTAACTCAATTATGAAGTAGTTTTTTGAAGGAAAATAAAGAGGGTAGTTTCATGTGTAAGTAAAAGAACATCTACACCAGATATGGATAAGTTTGATTATTTGAGAGACATTTGTCTATATTTTCATTATAAGACCTATCTCATTCTTTATTTCATGTTATTTTAACTCACTATCATTTGTTAACAAGTGTCTTAGTGACTCCTGAGCTCCCCTTCTCTCTCTTTTCTCACAATTCCTATATATACTAGCCTTTTTGGTTGTTGTAGGGATCTCTCCACCTGAGTATGGTGAATCCCTACTCAATTTTTTCCCTGAAATAATAAAGGATATTTTTTACCTCATTCAGGACTTCATTAACTTCATGATATGGTTGTTGGTCTTGTACAAGTGTATTTTGCTTACCTTGACATGTTATCCTTCCTAGTGCCTTGTGTAGCTTGAAAGCTCTCTTTTATAGGTTAGTAAGAAGTGTCTAATGTGGATTTTAGGTATAGTGAATAGCTTATTCATTAGTGTTTCTATAAGACATATTACCTAATTCCTCTTAGAGTAAGCTCTCTTCAAGATCTTATGCTTGAAACATTGATGTAGAAGAGGAGTGTTTAATTGGATAAAGTGTATATGTGAAATTATCTTTGGTTCTAAGTGCATTGTAAGTAGATTGAGTAGACCATATATTTGGTGTATCACCTCCCTTATATTATATTTTTTTAAAGTTATCCTACCTAATTTTCACCCCCAATGGTTATTAGTAGGTTTGATCTATAGTGGCACATCAAGAGAACTAACCCTAATCTAGAAATCCACCTCAAATTTGGGTCACCCACAACCCTGAGGTGATTTTTTTATGCCACTTGAATGAGGAGAGACTTTTCATCTCCTCAAGGGGTGAAATTTCAAGTGAAAATAGTTTTTGGCATGCTAGATGGGACTGGATAGTTCATTACTTGAGGATTTTTGGTGTTCTCCTCAAGATATCAAACTTTAGAGGTAATTACAATAAGCACCAATGGTGAATCCAAGCATAAATCTACTGGTTAAGAAGTCTAGGTACTTTATTTGAGGTTTTTTTATTATTATATATACTTCTCATGAGTGATTCATGGATAATTCTAATGTTGAATTTGTCTTAACATAAGTTGGTGAGACATATCCATATTTTCCCATTCACTATCAATATGAGCAAGTCCTTGGCCAATATTTTCATGATCCCTATCAATCATATGTTGCCTATGATCAGCCCTATCAAGCTTGTGCTTCACTTAGTCTACCTATTTCCTCTCTAAGTCAATCCATTTCAAGATTTAAGAAGACTCTCAATGGCTATAAGGATTATATGCTAGACCTTGATACTAGAAACGTTGTGGTCAAATCATCCCTAGTGATTGTATCAAAAGTGTGAGGTATGCTCTAGAGTTAGTCAAGATAGAATGGATAACCATTGATAAAAATAATTTGAAAGGTCTTAGGGGTGAAATGTTTGATGTTTGTGGCTTAATTTTCCACATAAAGAGAGGTTGAAAGCTCATAAACTAGCTCAGTATTGGTAGCTCCAATACACCCCACATTATCCTTCAAGTGTGTCAACTATACCCATTCTAAATGATAATCCAATCATTCTTTGAAATGCCCCAAGTCCTTCATGTATTCCCTAAAGTCTCCCTTATTAGAGGTTTATCCAAGAGAGCAGCCAAAGGAAGGAAGACACCATTTTTGAGAAAGTTGATCCATATCAAAACCTGATTGGAGAAGATTTTGAGATAATAAGGTTGATGTTGGAGGCCCATATTGACAAAGAGATTGAGTTATTAAATGAAAATTTGACACAATCAATCGTGGTAGTAGAAAATGAGGTTCTTAATCCTACTTTACCAAGTGGGAGACTAGATGTTAAGCCCAATGAAACCCTAATTTATTAATTCTACCATTTACCCCTCCATTTTTATCTTATCATCATGAAGAATCCTCTAAGCCTAGATTCCCAATATGGAAAGAGGTAATGGTAGCTTGTGGAAAGAAGCTAAAATAAAGTCTAAGTGGAGAATTTTTAAGTGAAGAGAAATATGAACCTATTCAACTCCCTCCCATACCTCCTTAATAAGCATTTTACCCTTCATCTCAACCTTATTTTACTTCCTTTCCTAATGGAGATCCTATCTCCCCCCCCCCAAAATAATCTATTTCAATAAAACCTTGACAAAAGAGTTGAGGAGTTGTAACTCAAAATGTAGGATCTCTCATCTATCCAAGAGAATCTTAAAGCCAATGAATCTATTAAACCCATATTTCCACCTCCGCTAGTTGATCCATTCTACCCTTCTAATGGTGAGGAATAAATTGCTCCTTAGAATTCTTATTGGGACAAAGTTCCTAGTTTTGACATGCCTGATATTGGCATCACTAAGAGGGAGAAGGAGATGGAAATTTTAGGTAGGGTTGAGAATGAAGAGGAGAAAACTTCTTGTGAGGAAAAATCAAATTGTGATGATGGGAAAGAGGACCTTACTTGTAGTGAATAATAAGCTTTGGAATAGGTTATTTTGGATTCCAAAGAGGAATAAGTTTTTATTATTTTTCACATTCATGATGCTGACCAAAAAGAGTATGATGACTTGTGGCATATGTTTGAAGACATTGTCAATGAAGTTGAAAGCTTCAAGGGGCCCAAAATTCCTTTAGAGCTGACTACAAAAGATGGTAAGCAAGATGGCTTATTTCAATAAGAAGACATGTGGCATACTTATCTATAAATGTTCAAATAATATGAAGATAGTGAGAAGGAAAGACTTCTAATAAAATAATCCCAAGATGTTAAAGATCAAATAATTGTTGAGAGGTATCACCATCAAGAAATTTTAAATCATGAGGGAGTAATCCATGATGACTATGAGTCTTTTAAATATGGTTTGAAGTTTGATTCAATAATCTCTTGTGAATCTACTCCTACAAACATGAATAAAGAGTTGGGACAAGAAACACTCTTAGAATGTTGTGATACAAGACATCTTGAAGAGTTTGAAGAGGTGGTAATAAAAGATAATAACAATTAGACATTTCAAGAAGACATGGACATTCAAAGAGTTGTTCCATTCATGGAGATGCAAATTTTTCATGATGAAACAAAAGGTAAATAGTATGAGGCATGTTTCCAAGGTCAAGAAGAGTTCATCTACCTTGAAGACTTGTTTGAGATGACTCCATCACAAGACATGCCAATCCAAGGAACAAGAGAGGAGTATGAGCCATCTGGCACTACATCCAAAAGCAATCATGCTTGACATCATCATTCATCTCATGAATAAGGAGATTCAAGGTAATTTCCTATTGATCTATGAAATAAGGTATGTTTATTTAGATGTACATTATTATTTTGCTTTTTGTTGTGTCTTATGTTCCCTAAGTGCTTAGTAGCATAAGTGTGCCTTTGCTTTGTGTTTTTTCTTGGTCTTGGTGTGTGTTGTCTTTATTTTGTGTGTTTTTAGGTCAATATATTGTATTTTTATTTAGGTCAAGGTCTGATCCTAATATTTTAGAGTGCATTTGACTCCCTTTGTCCAATGGATGGGATAAGGCTACTGGTCCTTAACATAGGCAAGCATGTTACCCCTAAAAATTGCTAAAAGTGTTGACCAAATTTGAATTTTAGTCAATTAGGGTCAACCAATACATATTTAAACTTTATAAAAGTTTGCATATGTCCACAAGGTTCTCGTGTGTGTCTAAATACTTTACCTATTTGTGTTCTAGCCTTGGTCTAACCCTATCTTCCTTGTACTTGTCTAGTCAACCTAAATCAACTCTGGTCAACCCTAGTCAAACATGGTCCAAGGTTAAAATTATCTTTAAAATGTCCTAATATGTTCATTTAGATGTTTTAAGGTGTTACTAAGTCATGATTTTGTCCTTATGTCTCATATGTAAAAAATGCCTTTTGGTCACTTTTTTGGGTTCATTAAATGACTTGTACAAACTTTTAAGGGATCAATTTGTCACAAAGTTTGATTTCAATGTAAATGAGATTAGAAAATGTCAATAATTAGTCAGATAAAATTAGGAAGTAGTTTCATGCATGAAAATAGGGAAAACACCTCAAAATCAACCCCTTAATGGCACTTGTATAGACTTGGGAAGTCCACCTTCAGCTTAAAACATGGGAATAATGTCTATTAATCTCTTTGAGGTCTTTACCATGCTTTCTTTTAGAGAAAAGGTTATTAAATTTAGTTTTTACTTTTATTTCTTCATTTTTGCCTTTGTAAGCCAAGGAGAGTCAACTTTGGATGCATATTATTGTCCATATAGGTGGAGTTGGGAGGAGTGATCTTGGGGGTTGAAAGGATTCTAAGTCAGATTCAAATCTATGGTAACAAGTTTTAGTTTCATGGCTCCTCTTTTATGAACCATCACTAAGAGGTCAAGAAACTTTTTATGCTCATTCATTTATGAGGGGTCCCTATTTGAGCTACTTTTTGAATAGTTTAATTTGGTTTGATGGTTTCACATGTGTCTCAGGGCCTCTCCATATGTCTTCTCATTACCTTCTTGGTTTTTTAGGTTTCATTAATTCAATAACCCTTTTTTAGGCTTGTTATGCTTACAAACTAGTTCTCCCTTTCATAAGGGATCTTGCTATTGAAAATAGGTTTTAAAAATTATTTCAAGGTGTATTTAAAATTTAACATGATTTTAGAAGGTCTACCATAAGTGTGATTTACTTTCAGACCTATTTTTAACTTGTTATTGTTTCTATCCTACACTTTTTGACTGAGTTTATAAAAATTCACCTATATGTGTTACCACAAGGCCTTGAAGGTGTTTGTAAGGAATGGTAAAGCATGATAGGTTCCATTTTAAAATACTAGCATGTGAATTCATCATAATAGACCTATACAAGATATCTATAAGGTAATTTTAATGTGGAAACATTTTCTAATAATAAAATTCTAAATTCTGAGAGACTTTCCCTAAAATGGTGAAATAAAGGTCCAAGAGGTTTCTACAGGCCTCTCACAACATGATTATAAGATGCTTCCGGACATATAAATTAGTGAATCTTCTGGTCTTCAATATGGACAATAGATTTTTAAAGGGTTAAGGTCATAAAATTAAATTAATATAATGTTTGAGGGCCTCAAATATGCCCATAAACATGTTGAATTACTTTAGTGTCACCCATAGGTTGAGCCTCATAAAGGCTTCCTTCTCACCCTAAGTTACAACTATAGCATCATCAACATGCCTAAATTCTTATAAGAAAGTAACGAGAATACTTTAACCCAAAAATCCATCAAATAGGTTCAATAATTATGTTTATAACCCCATGTTCACTTTCTTCAGTCCATACATAGGCTACAAAACATGCATCTATAGGCAGGGTATTGAAGAAAATTTGTCTTAGTCAGGGAAGCGAATAGTTGGAGTTCCCATTGAACAAACAAGTTGGGTACAGGTGAAGTGCACATTTTATGAACTCCATAATGTGTTAATAGAGTCATAAGGCATCATGATCACACCCTAGTAGACAATAAACACCTACAACAGGGTCTAAATGAGAAAACTCTCAATTTTAGGAAGTGACCTTAGTTAGAAGACAATTTAGAGATTTATGTCTCTAATATGTGATTTTATCCCATGTATTTTGATCTATAATCTCAAGATATTATAAATAGTTACAAGGATAATTATTAAACATCATAGACATACCAAATAGAGACAAATATACACCTATAGAAAAGTATCACAATCACATTCAAGGTTAAGACATGTTTAGTCTTGATCACATTCAGGGTTAAGACATGTTTAGTCTTGACTGGGTAAATGGATAAATGGAAGCATGAAGTTTGGGATTTTAAAATAAGAAAAAAAACCTTATCAAAAATATATTATCCTTTTGACACTATCATATAATTGGAATCATGTATAGATTAAAGCTAAAAATGCAAAACATAGTCAATGTTTCAAAACCCTATAGATAGTGTGCCTAGGCAAGGTTTGTTTAATAGATTAAAGGGGTTAGAAATCCTATACTTGGATTTAGGTTCTTATATTGGGTAAAAAACATTATTTTTAGTTTTATATCCCCATAAAACACTTTCCTTATAGTATAAAATAGGGGAAGTTCACCCTATTTTGTCTCAAATAAGGGGCACTTATTTAGGTGCTCAGACCCTGCAACCTTTGGGTAATGAGATGAAACATGGACCAGAAGTCAAGAAGACCCTTAAATATGAATGTAAAATTTGAAACACATATGAAAAAATATGAGGAAATAGGTAATAATGTCTAAGGTTAGATAGGGTACTCCATGCAACAAGAGTTGTAGGCAGGGTAATTAGGCAAGAAGTAAGCCTAACCCCAAATGAGAAACCAATTCTAGTTCTCACATTTGGAAATAATTTAAATTATTTGGATCATGTACATGGGGTATTATTTAATTTTTTTAACCATAATAATTTAAGTAAATCCACTAGAGGATGAGGTTAAGCCAAAGTTACATGTAAGGCTTACTAGACCTAATCTAGGCCTCGTACCTAGAAGTAGTCCATCATTATTTTTGGAATAAATGGACATTAAGACCATGTGAGATATGTTACATGGGATGTAAAAGAGGTTATTTAACCTTCACTTTTCAAAAAAAATCATCAATAATCTATTTATTGCTTGAAGATATTTAGACCTTGCAGAATGCATGGAAGAGGCACAAATGGCTAGCTTAAAATACTTGTAACTTTCATGAGACTATGCATGGGTATACATGGTGTTTATGGATGATGGAGAGGGTACCTAAGAATAATTTAGTTTAATTTAGATAGATATTTAATATGCCAACTCTATGAACCAAGCCTAATAGTCTAAGTGACTCTAAAATCCTTCAAGCCTTCTCTCAAACCCAATGGAGAAGATACTACAAATGGAGTATCCAGATGGGGATTAAAGGCCAAGGATATTATTTGGAGTTTCATAGGACTCTCTATGGCCCTATTACATGTGACTTAGGTGTACCCTACCTATATAGATGGTATACAGTAGGGATTTTCTTGATATATTTGTGTGTTATGAAGGTATGGAGAGGTTTCAAAAGATTAAATCACATTTAGGAGAAATATTAGGACTTACTCCAGGTCCCCACTCTCATATATTGAGCTATATAGTATTTTAGGTGTATTTTATATCTTCTTCATTTTAAGTAGTCTAGTGGGCAGATAGTGAACACCTAGTGAAAATGGTGAAAACTCCAATCGGGAAGCATTTTGAGGCTTGATTCATGAAATTTATGACTTGCACACTCTTTAAAGGTGCCATTACTCCTTTTTCATGGATCATAATGTATAATTGGAAGGATTTTTAATACCAAGTGTGAGAGGTGCATGAGAATGAGTCATTTGTAACTATTGGAGATGATTTCTCATGGACAAAAGAATGTGGATGATTAGGGACCATTATAATGCATGTAGGGTATTTTAATTAACCCCTATCACTCATATCAATCATTATATCTAAACCTTCTTATTGATGAGGTAGTTTTGTGAAGGTAAATCATGAGGGAAGTTTCATGTGTAAGCAAAAGAACATCTACACCACATATGGATAAGTTTGATGATTTGAGAGACATTTGTCAATATTTTCCTTAAATAACATGTTTCATTATTTATTCCATGATACTTTAACTGATTCTCCTTGATTCAAAAGTGTCTTAGTGACTCTTGAGTTCCCCTTTCTATCTCTCCTCTCACAATTCTTATATATATTAGCCTTTTGGGCTGTTGTAGGGATCTCTCCACCTAAGTATGGTAGATTCCTACTCATTATTTTCCTTGAAATAATAAAGTATGATATTTTACCTCATTCATGACTTCATGAATTGAATTATATGGTTATTTTTCTTGTACAAGTGTATTTTATTTATATTGACATGTTATACTTCCTAGTGCCTTCTGTAGTTTGAAAGCTCTCTTTTGCAGGACAATAAGAAGTGTCCAATGTAGATTGTAGGTATAGTGAATATCTTATTCATTAGTGTTTATATAAGACCTATTATTTAAGTCTTCCTATCCTAAACTCTCTTCAAGACCCCATGCTTGAAACATTGATGTAGAAGAGGAGTGTTTAATTGGATGAAGTGTATGTGTGAGATTATCTTTGGTTCCAAGTGTTGTAAGTGGTGTAAGTAGACCATATATTTGGCGTATCACCTCCCACAGATTAGATTTTTTTATTTATCCTTCTCCCTTTTTACCCCCCAAAAGTTAGTAGTAGGTTTGATTTATAGTGGTACATCAAGGGAACAAGCCCTAATCTAGAGATCTACCTCAAAATTGGGTCACCTACAGCCTTGAGGTGGTTTCATTATGCCACTTGATTGAGGAGAGACTTGTGATCTCCTCAAGGGGTGAATGTTTAAGTGAAAATAGGTTGTTTGAAGATTTTGAAATGCACAAGAAGATACTACACTATTCAAATTTGATTCTTTCAACAAATATTTAATTACAAAAATATCATGGGAGGCCATTAAATAAGAAATTATGGAAAGTTCAAGATTTAGATCATGAAGATATTTTTGATACTATCAAGGTTAAAATAGATCCTAGTGGATCATTAGATTGAAATATAGAGGTATGTTGACTTTTCAAATGTAAATGTATCAATTTTACCAAATGTTTTTTATTTTCTAGGTAGTACATATATAAATTTCATTTTTAATTACTTACTAACAATTTTCTTAGGTTAGTGGTGCCAGATAAGCTTCCACCTTCACGTGGTTGGCAATGTTAGTAAAGAATTCTATAGTCTTGAATATAAGAGAAGATTAGGTATTAGTTTTTTATTTAGGGTGAAATTAGAGGGATTAAGGAGGTACATGAGGGATTAGACAATTAATATAAATGACTTACAATTTTTGTTTTATACATGTTTGAACTTAGGCTAAAAAATTGCATTTTTCTTGTATTTGGAAGGGTATTCTTGAGGCCAGAATGGGTGGTAGGTTTATCGATAAAGCCTAAAATGAGGCCAAGAACCTAGTCATAAACATTATCTACCCCTCCAAATGTGTTGGTGGTGTCAATTTTCACCCATGAAGTATCAGAACTAGAGTTCTATAACCATAACTTTAACTTTGACAACATTTGTTGTCAGTGTTTTCGATCTTCAAAATGGTAGTGAAAATGCACTTCCAAGTGGATTAAAATGTAATGGTAAATAAATTACATGTAATTTTACTATTTGGACTTGACCAAAGTGATAGATTCATAGGTGGAGGTTCTGGAGGTAGAAATGTCAGTTGGAGCTCGAGAAGTTATTTGCTCACTAACAGAAACTTGTATTTTTGGACATGTCACTGAAACTTATACAACATATTGATAACAAATATTCCACCCAATTACTTTAGGGTGTGATTAGAGGGATCAAGGAGGTATGTGAACAATCTGATAGTCTATAAAAATGACTTATAGTTTTTGTTTTATTCATGTTTAAACTTAGGCTAAAAATTGCATTTTTCTTGTATTGGGAAGGGTGGTGGGTTTGTCGATCGAGCCAAATAAGAGGCCAAAAACTTGGTCCTAGAAATTATCCACTATTTTAAGACATGTTGGTGGTGTTATTTTCAACCCATGAAGCATCATAACTAGAGTTCTACAACCATAACTTCAACTTTGACAACATTTTTTTTAGTGTTTCCACTCTCTAGAATGGTAGTCAAAATACACTTCCAGGAGGATTTAAACATCATGGTGGAATAATAACATGTAATTTTCATATTTATATGTGACCAAAGTGATTTATTCATAGGTGGATGTCCCTAAGGTATAAATTCCCATTGGATCTTGAGAAGAAGTTTGTTCACTGATAAAAACTTGTATTTTTGGACCTATCACTACAACTGTCTAATGGATTGATATCGAAGCTTCCACCTGAGTGATATGGGGTGATATTAGAGGGATTAAGGAGGTACATGAAGGATTTTATGGTTCATTTAAATGAATTACATTTTTTTATTTTATGTGTGTTTTAACTTAGGCTAAAATTCTACATTTTTCTTGTATTGGGAAGGGTGTTTTGGGTTGTGGGTTTGCCAATTAGGATTGATGAGAGGCCAATAACCTGGTATTAAATTTTATCCTCCCCCATTTAACATGTTTTAGGTGTAATATTTCACCCATGAACCATTGAAACCATATTTATGTAACCATAACTTCAACTTTGATAACATTTGTTGTTAGTGTTTCTGCTCTTTGGAACATAAGTGAAAATGCACTTCGGGGTGGATTCAAACATCATGTCAACACAATAACATGTAATTTACCTATATTGACATTACTAAAGTGATATATTCATAGGCAGATGTCTTAGAGGTAGAAATGCCATTTGGAGCTTGAGAAGTTGTTTGTTCATTGATAAAAACTTGTATTTTTGGACCTGTCACTATAACTTGTCTAATGGATTGATCTCAAATATTCCACTCGAGTGATATAGGGTGTGATTAGAGAGCTTAAGGAGGTATTTGAAGTATCTTATGGTTCATGTAAATGACTTAAAGTTTTCATTTTATGCATGTTTAAACTTAGGTTTAAAATGCATTTTTCTTGTATTGGGAAGGGTGTTCTTGAGGCCAGAATGGGTGGTGGGTTTGTCGATCAGGCCTAATAAGAGGGGAAAAAATTGGTACTAGAGGTTATCCACCCCCTTAGACATGTTTTTTGTGTCATTTTTCTCCCACAAAGCATCATAACCAAAGTTTTACAACCACAACTTCAACTTTGACTACATTTGTTCTTAGTGTTTCCGCTCTTTGGAATAATAGTGAAAATGCACTTTTGGGTGGATTCAAACATTGTGGAAGCACAAAAACATGTAATTTACCTATCCAGATATGACCAAGGTGACATATTCAAAGGTGGAGGTCCCAGAGGTATAAATGCTAGTTGGTGCTTGAGAAGTTGCATTTTTAGACCCATCACTATAACTTGTCTAATGGATTGATATCAAAAATACCACCCAAGTTCTCTAGGATATAATTAGAGGGATTAAGTAGATATGTAAAATATCTAATGTTTCACAAAAATGACTCACAATTTTTCATTTTATGTATGTTTGAACTTAGGCTTAAAAATCATTTTTTTTCATATTGGAAAGGGTGTTCTTGAGGCCAGAATGGGTGGTGGGTTTGTCGATCGAGCTTGATGAGAGACCAAGAACTTGGTCCTAGATGTTATCCTCTGCACTAGACATTTTGGTGGTGTTAATTTTCAACAATGAAGCATCGAAACTATATTTCTACAACCATAACTTCAACTTTGACAACTAAAACTAGAGACCTAGAAACTTAATGAGTAATTGATCTATTGAATTATTGAAAACTTTGACAACTTTAATAATTTTGAAAACTTTGACAACTTTGAAAATTTTGACAACTTTGACAATTTTGACAATATTAACGAATTTGACAACTTTGATGATTATTACAACTTTTACAACTTTGACCTATTGAACTATTAGGTGGCATTGAGTAATTGACCTATTGACAACTTTGATAATTTTGAAAATTTTGACAACTTTGACAATTTTGAAAACTTTAAAAAATTTTACAACTTCGACTTGTTGACCTATTGATATATTGACCTATTAGGTGGCATTGAGTAATTGAACTATTGACCTATTGATGTATTGACCTATTGTCAACTTTGACAACTTTGACAATTTTGATAACTTTGAAAACTTTGATAATTTTTACAACTTTGACCTATTGACCCATTGACCTATTAGGTGGAATTAAATAATTTAACTATTGACCTTTAGAATAAATAAACCCTATCTATAACCTATTTTGGGTTAATATTTAGTTTTGGTTTTGTAACCTCACATTCCATTCGAGGTAGATGATGAAGAGTATGAGTATTCAATATTTACTTATCTTGAGTTATGTGGAAGATGTGGATATGAAATACATATTAAAAATTATATTTAAATATTTTTATAACATACAGATGGACAAGAGTTTGTAAGTTTCATTTTGATCATAGTTCTTTCCCATTGAAAGTCCACAGTCTTAAACTCAGAATTTTGTATACTGTAACCTTTATATTGAATCTTCTATTTGATTCAAAACATGATAGATAAGGGTTTAAAATGGTTATATAAGGTGGTGATAAACTTATTTTTGGTTATAAAGTCCTTTGATGTTGAAAAACCTAGATTACTACATGCCCCTATTTCTAACATATAGAATATAGTATTGAATGACTGAGATTTCTTGTTTGTGAATGCCCTGAGGGTTATGATAACTTGATCATTTAAATAAAAATTTATAATAATTTTAGATATACCTAATACAATAACTATATCATCTTTAAAGTCTTGGTTGGACATTATATACAATTATTTTTAGTCTCAGCCTATATGTTGCTACAAACCCTAACTTTTAGGATTTTGACCATGGGAAGAGATTTAACACTTAAAAATTCTTTAAAAATTATAATATAATTTGTCTTAGGTTATATTAAGTGAATAAATTTATTTCATACTTGTACCTTCTATATTCCATATTTTACTACCCATAGGTAGTCAACTAGCCTAAGAGGCCTAGTGAGAAAGAGGCTAAAGAAGAAATTTGATCTTAGGTGAAGAGTTGAGGATGAAAATTGATTAAAGGACCAAATTTTATCTTAGGTGAAGTTTCTCCATAATTTTCAAACCTTGGAAATTTGTGCATTTGGAGGGCTAATTGGAGTGTCAAGTAAGCCTAGAGATACAAGATTTTTCAAAAGAACTTAACCCAAGATTTTATGTGAGGTAACAGCATGGAAAAGCGCTGTAAAAAACATAATTAATTTTTCTTGAATATTCATGAGGTAGTAGATAATTGAATACACAATATTAGATAAAAAGACCTTTGATCAAGATCTTAAACACTTGTAACCTATTGAGAAAGCTCTACATCAAAAGTGTATAAGAAGCAAGTACAAAGAAAATGAATACATTAAGACTAAGTGATAAGAGTGTCATTATTCATTTCCACTACACATAATGAAATTTATATAAATTTAATTTTTTTGTTAAATTTAATAGCTAAGATTTATAGCATTAAAAAAAAACTAATCCTCATTTGTGCACTACAACATTAAATACAAGATTTGATATAGATAATAATTTGAAAGATCAAAACAACAATGTATAATAACACATAGTGAAATAAAAACTGAATATAAATTAGATAGATCAAGCCATGATATGCATACAATATAGGCACATACATGTCCAATCTCAATAATACATAAATTAGGTCATGATAACCATGCAAAAAATTACATCTATCAACATAGTATATAATGTTGGTTAAATGTCATATGTGTATATATAATCTCAAGAATGCATCAATTTATATATAGGCATATAAAAAATTACATCTCATGTGTAAGACATCATATTCGTCAAATAGCCTCTCCCTCTTTTCCTTCCTTAAAGAGGACTCTCCCTCAGATGCCCTAGTAGTTTGATGGAGACCCCTCTAATGCTTTAGATTGCTCCAAGGTCCGACTTTGGGTCCTACACTCATAGCTAGCTTGTAGCTGAGCCTATTCAAATACAATAATTATTATGAAATTAATGTAAAATACATTCAAATAATTATTAAAAAATTAATTTTAAACTACAATAAAAAATCATTTAAACATGTGCACTTACTGTAAGCTTGTGATCCTGCTTAATCTATTTCTCATGCTCAATAAAGTTAATGGAAGGCTTAGTTGTTTGAATAGGCATCTCAAATATGGGAGGAAGATGATAATTTTCCCCAATCACCATCTTTTTGGGACTATTAGTTTTCATAGGACAACCTTGTATACACAATACATAAACATAAGTTATATTTTCCCCAGGAACACATGTACTAAAATTATTAAAACAAGTCTATGTTTACAATTCAAAATTATAAGAACCAATATATACCTCTATTAGTGCCTATGTAGATGACATTTTAGCAGCAATGCCTATGTCTATCTCAGCTTATAGAGAGGGAGGACTGTCAGTACTAGCCATCAATTATTCATGCAAACAAGCTCTCACTTAGTTTTATATAAAGTACATGTCAAATATTATATATGGAAACCAAAACAATCAATAAAATCACTTGTATATAAAAAATATCTATATATATAAGTACATGAATGCAATAACACATTATAGGAAAGAAGAAGACAAACATGTACATGAAAAATAAACTTAGATCTGAAATTATAAGCCATCTCTTAAAGTGTTAGAGATGCAACCTTGTACAAAAACCAAAATTAGAGGATTAAAACTGTGAAAGGGAATATATAATATACTAGTTTATTTTTTTTCTAATTGATAAATATAAATACACTTGGGTCAATATCTTCAATTTATACTATATTACATGTTGGACTATATTAGTTGTTGAATTATTACTTGTCTAAAAATAGAGGTTGACTTAGGTCTAGACCCTTATAGCTAATTCCTTTTGGATGAATTTTTAAGATTGACTTAGAGTATTTATGGATATCTCAAATTGTGTTTTAAAAATTTTGGCCTATATTTGATGGAGTAGATTGATGAAGTATTATTAGCTTCTTAGGATTATAGAGAATTTAATGACTAATAATTTGGCCACACTATATATAATATGGATACTCTGGATTGTGTAGGTGGGGATTTTCATCCCATCAAGTAGATTCCTTTGCTTGAACTATTTACCAACTAGGATGTCTCATGTAAAATAGTTTAATTTTTACACAAGTCCCTTGAGAGTGGACTATCACTTTCAAGGTTGTGATTAGGATACTAGGCTTGTCATCTAAAGGTAGGGTTGTGGCATTGATAGAGGATTGTGATAGAGGTAAGGTTATTAATTGGGTGTACTAATTTTTTGTATAATAACATGACCCTATACTCATCATATGCTAAGTGTATAAGAACATGACCCCTTACCAGTGACATTTAGAGATTATGATAGTGGGGGCCATCAAATCTTCTAGTTGGATAGCTTTGACACCATTGAGACACTTTTCATGAGTGGCAGACACACTAAAAATGATATATTTGGTAGCTCCACTATATTAGGGTATTTTAGGATAGTTTTTGAATGGGTTGGACACTCTACTACCATCATGAGAATAATTGGGAGAGTGTTGATTGGAGGAGTACATTTAGAAAAATATCCTATGTCTAGGTTATGATTATGGTAGGATGCCAACATTAAGTACAACCACCACCATAATATGTAGATACTTATATGTAGAAACAAGCATAGGATAGAGGGTGAGGAGATGAATTTTAAGTGGAAATAAGGGTGAGCATACACTTTTTAGAGAGGAACCAGAATGATAGGAGGAGAATACTAAGATGTAGTCCAATTAGGAATTATTCATGGATGAACATGAAGTTACCCAAATAAAGTAGTGATTTAGTTTATTTTTAGTTAATTTATATGTTACTTTGTAATTTATTACTCATGTATTATTTCTATATGTGACAAGAGATCTAATGTCTTCTCTTGTTATATGGTTTTAGAGTGAATCACTTAGTGGTGGAGCATGATCAAAGAAACTTTGGTTATGATTTTTTAAGTGAGGATTATTTAAACCTAAATAATATTTTATTGGATTTGGTTTTCCATGTGTGAATAAGAAAGCATACATATCTTTTTATCCTTACTTATCATACATATGTGGAGTTCCCTCATAATAAGAGAGAGATAGTTGGCCTAGAGGAAAATGTGGTTGGTTTAGAGTCTCATGGAAAGACTCTCATTGATATTGTTAGGACTAGGGGAGTTTAGGCTCCATCTATCCAAAAAATAGCAAGAGGTACATCACCCATGTAGGTATAATCAAGAGATAAAAAATTAGAGAAATTGTATCCCACATTACATATTAACATGTATATGTAAATAACTGCAGTCATAACAAATGTTAATAGAAAAACAAATATGTAAATAATTTTTACCTCTATATATGTAAATGGTGTCTTCCTAATAGAGTTAAATGCAGTTGTGGATGGCCCAATAGTTGGATTCAAATATCAAAACAATAGATATGACAAATAGAATGTTGTAAATGTTGGCTATGATGATGAAAGAACCATCACGTCCTACAACATAAAAAATGACATATATATTATATTATTTTTTTATGTAAATTAATTGCTGGCTTAGAAATTAAATTTGTAAATATAACTTAAATTTAACATGACATTTATATAAAATATACCTACATCTGTGTGGTGATTGATGTTTGCACTTCAAATATGCATGCCAAAAACTCATCACTCATAAGAATATGATCTAAGCCATCTAAATCACTGATGTCATCATCATAAAAAGGAAGGGTGGGGTTAGGGTTAGGTAACCTATGGAATATATGTAGCATCACTCTATGAAATCCTACTTGTATGTTGAATGAGTGTATAGGTGAGTGAACTAAGAGCATGGAGAGTATCTATCTCCAAAACCTACTAAACCATAAAAGGGATCTCAAGATTAAAAAGATTTTATATAAAAATCCATGTAGGTAGATTAGGCACATGATGTGGACCTGGTCAATCCTACATAGAGCCTTTTCCTCAACCCTAAAACTCACTAAAATCAAAATAGTTAGGAATCTAGTTGAGGACAAACTCACAGTAGAGTTTCCTCAAAAAATATAATGGTACCTCATGGTTATTACATGGTGTATATTAAAATACCATCCATCATGGATCCCAAAAAATAGCTATGATTAAGTTATGTACACAGTGATGGAAAGGAAAATGTTTGATGGTTATAGGAAATGGGGCATTTGTGGTTGGGTTGATGAATAGGATGCAAATATCAACTTTTGAAATTTCTAAATTCTTAACCTAAAGGGTTGATAACTTGTTAGTGTAATAGGATATAAAATTATCCCTATATGAGGTCCATCAGTCAATTTGCCTTGTTATAAAGTCAATTTGACCTAAAGGTCTATAGGGAATCAGTTAGCTAGGTGTAGTGGGGGTTGGTCGAACTAGGATCTCTCATTATGTCAATTAGGTATTCAAGTTTATTTCCAAAAATATTATCAATTAAAAACTCTTGACTACTAGGGGATTTTGGGGAACTATAAGAGGGTTAGGTGGAGGAATAGGAGGAATAATAGAGTTTTATGGAGGGTTAGCAGCAGGAGAAGGCTAAGGGTTTTGTAGAGGGTTAGTAGGATGGCCTGTTAGATAAAAATTACAATTAAAAACATGGGTTACATAATGAAAATTATGGAAAATTAGGGTTAAATAGAGAATATTTTGATGACTCACCTCTTCTATGCATCAATAAACAAGCTTGTGGGGTGAATTTATCATCTTCTTGACACTTTTTGGTACTTCCTAGCATTTTTTTCAGCAAAACACAATTGCAAAAATGGAGAGGAGGAGGAAACATGAATGCAAAATGAATAATTTTGTGTTCAGATTTCCCTATTTTTTTGTGACACAGGGAATGCAATCACATTATTAACATGGTCACATTCCCTTTAATAAAATGATTGTGTTACTATCTAATATAACATGATAGCATTATGGCTTGGCAATCCTGAGCCTAGACTTAAGTAATGTGATCATTTTAATTAAATAACATGATCACATTATTAATTAATGCAATCATGTTATGATAAATGTCCATAAAATTATCCCCCAAATCTGTGCACTTAGCTTGATGTCTCTTTGGATTATTCTCTTTGCATTACATTGACTAATTTTTTTATGTGTGCTTGATTGTTTATTGAGCTTGTATTATTAGTCTAGACATTTCCATGATCTACATCATGCATCTTAGGATTTGATGTGATCACATACTGCAAGCTTCAATGATTTATCTACTTTGACATGTTTCTCATATATGCTACATGATCCATACTCAATTTATATATTTCTCTTATCTTTCTAAGGTAAGATGATGTCATGATTGTACCTACCTAGCATTTTACTATGACTATTTATTAGACTATTATGCTATATTAACATTTTGATTTAGATGCTATATTGTTAAAATTTTGATTATTGTCATAATATTATTGTATTTTAGATTGATTATTATTATTATAGGATATTTAATGCATAATTACAATCATTTCTCTTGATTTTATTTTATGAGATCAGGTACTCCTATTTATTTGTATTCACATGGTTACAGGTGTTGCCTCAGTTGAGCTAAGATAGATGGAAAGCTTGTGAGAGGTGATGAAAGTCAAAAATATAGGTAAAAATAAAATCATGATGAATATAGAATCACCACCTTGAACTAAAACCATTTTTATTATTATTTTATTTTAATTTTTAGTTGTATGTAATGTATTTATTATGTACATTTGATTTCTAGTCATCTATTTATTTATTGTGATTGTTTATTGTTATTTTGAAACAACCAATCCTCATTGAGTTATGAATGATATAATTCTAACATAAAAAAATCAATATTTATTACATCAAGATGCTTTTAGGCATTTTAGTGCATTCAAAATGGATGTTGAACGTTTTGTGACCTTTGACTATTTTATGTACATTGATCTTGAGACCGTTAAGAAGTCTGAATATATAATTACATTGAAGTCCAGTAAGGGATGAAGGCATACTTATAAAGGACCATGGATTTATTAAAATGTGTTAATTTAACCATAATTCATAAAATACTTAGGTCGATGCCATATTTTTTGGGGTTAATAAATTCAACCACATGGTAATGTGGGAGATGACTTATGTCATGAAACATGATTAGGGTTTCAGTTTTCATTGAAAACTAATCGATGCTTTTATTTTGGAGAAATACATGGAGATTAGGGGGATCATATAGGTCGATGAGTGTTTTTAACTCATCAACATGCATGTAGATCTAGATAATGAGATTCTTAACTACCCATTGTTATGTTTTGTAGAGTTTCACTTGGAAGAACAAATAGTTCTACTAGATGGAACTACTGTTAACTATGAATGGAGCATGGTTAAATAAGGTGTGTGGAAAATGGTGGAATAAATAGGAGTTAAGAAATGGAAAGATAACTAAGGCATATATATATGGGTGTTGAGCTTCTTTATGGTACTACATTTTGTAACTAAACAAGTGGTCACATGTTTGTTTAGAGCACAAATATTTTACTAGTTACTTGTAAATTTTAAACAAGACTTATTTATGGTGAAGAACCATTATGTGGGTCCTTATTAGACCTAAAATGAATAATAATTAGTTGATTAAAACCCTTATGGGTTATACTATATGTTTGTGCCTTCCCCTTAATGGTGTATAGGTGAATTTAAAAAATGACAAGTTTGTGGTTGTTTCTATTTTGTGTTTTTGGGTATTTTTAAAGGTCTATTGCTATTTTTAATTTTGGATTCTACCGTTATTCTAAGGAGGAATTTTTAGTTTTATTTATTCTATATTTTTTTAGAGCATACTTCATGGCATATTGCACTATTTTATAGTTACTAGGGTTTAGTAAAATTTCATCTATTTTATTTGTTTATGGTTTAAATTTTGGCTTGGAACCCTAAACCTACTACCTTGAATCTATCTACGTCATGATAACATGGGTATTTTTTTGTTCTAATTTCAACATTGGGTTTTTTTTCCCCCTATCAAATGATGGTTTGGATGGGTAGGGATAACCCACTAATAGATGGGATCATTAAACTCATGGAAAAAATTTGAATGCATCTTCATTGTCTTACAGATGGAACTTGGTTGTTAATGACTAAAAGTACATTACAAGGTTTCAATAGTACTTTCATTTTTGGATTCAAATAATCTATTGCATGATTTTTTTATTGTGATATTCTTGATATTTGTGGTGTAGTGGCAAAGCTAAATAGTTGTTCACAAAATGATAAATGGTTGTTGGGAGAAACATGGTGTCCAAGTTTGCTTGTGAAAAATTAAATTAATCTAAACTAATTATAATGAATTATTATAAAAACTTAATGTCTAAATTCTAATATAGCATGTATATTTACAATGAAATCTAAACTATAGTGATTTAATTAAAAAGTGAGTAAAAGGAAGGGTAGAGAAGAGAAGAAATTTATCTCTGATATTTAATCTAGACATTATGACAAAGATTATATTTCATAAAATACATGCACTCAAACCAATATATGACATGAAATCACCAAAGGCACATATCTTATCATATACTAGGCAAATGTCTAAGGATTTTGAAACAATGTAAATAAGAACTCAAATTCACTTAAAGGATTTGCCTCCACTAAAAAATAACATCATCACATCTTCAATAAAATAAATATAAATGAAATGAATATAAAGTATTTCAATAAACCTAGCATAAGCACAAACTAACAACTCTGCATTCACACATGTGCACATCTAGAATCCATAAAAACCATTTAAATTTGAATGTCAAACCAAATATCTTAGGAAGTAGCCACGATAACAAAATACACAAACAAATACAAGACAATTCTTGAAAAAATCCTTTGGTTGCATTAATTTTCTCCAAATTAACAAAGTAGTTTTTGATCTAAAACTTCCTCTCTTTTTATAAATGACAATATCCCTTTTATAGAATACTTTGAGGTATGTCAATCAATCATATCAAATGATAATTGTATAAGTGTCAAGGATAGTTGTCCTTCTACAACATTCTATAATTTGAAACTTTACAAATGGATTGACCTATAACCAAGGCACTTTACAAGTTGTACATGCTTTTACAAAATGGAATATTCTCTTTTCAAATGATATACATGTTTTGTTACAAAAAGAATATGTTGAGTCAACAAATTTGACTTTGAGAAGCTCCTTATTGATTTTGTTGCTTCATCTTCATTTATTTATCATGTTGATCATCAATTAACTTGAATTTGATGATGGGCTCCATGAAAAGTTTTTCTTCTTGATCTGGCAAATCCTTGATGTCTTTATCATCTCTATCTAAGGCCTCCTTGATTATTATAGCATCATCAATCTTCACTTCTACAAATAGGATCATGTCCAAGATTATTTTATTATCTACCCATGTTTTTCCCTTGCTTTTTCTTTTCAGCTCTTATATTATATGTCTAGCCTTATATGTAAACTCATCATTTGTTATCAAGCCAATAAGACTAATGGTAGTTGGGTCTTTGACCAAGCCACCTATTATATGCACCATTTAATTTTCCAACTGTTTGAAATCCTTAGAAATATCCTCCAACATCTTGGACCATTTGTTAAAATCATTGATCTTCTCAATAAACATTACCATAATCATATTTAAATGTGCCAAGTTGACTATTTTAAATCCAAGAATCCGGTCCTCTCTTAATATATTGACCAATTCATTTACCTTGTTATATGAAGTCTACCATTGATTTATTTGGTACATAGCCATAGCAATTTGCTTGCTCACTATATATTATGTGAATATTGTTGACTTAAGAGAGTTGAATATATAATACATAGTGGCCTTAAACTTATTGACCATATCTCCTAGAATAGATAAAATGGATTGCTCTTGTAGATTCTTCCTTTGTTGCCTCAAGCCTTTGATAGTAGCTTGCAACTATTCTGATTGTGCTTAAGATAGATCAAGGACTTCCTCCTCAAATATTGGATCCTCACTAGGTCTCTATGCTTTCTCCTGGGTCAAATTAGTCAAGTGATCCACCTTTTGTTATACGATTTCTTCACCACCCTGCCTGACTATTTTCTCAATCACTCTTTGCAAACCAATAGTCTCTAGATCAAATCTGACTCCAACTAAAGATTATGTCACATGTGTAATTAGGATTTCTACTTATGATTGTACTAATGGCTGACTTGGAGAAGCCAATCCCCTTACTTCTTCTTATTGTATAGCAATGATCCATGGTTTTAATTCTTATTATAGAGGGATATTAGTAGCTTCTAACATTACCCATAGATGGTGAATAGTGGGAATCTTTCTATTCCTGTTTCATAAATGAACCACTCAAGGATAGGTGGACCATGTAATATGATTTCCTCATTAAACAAGTTGAATTCACTCCAAGGAGGAGAGATGGTTACCCTTGGTTTCTTTGCCTTTTGAACAATGCTAGTCTCATCTTTTCTCTTTGGAGTGTCAATAGGAACCAAGTCTAAAGACTTCCCTTTATCCTTCTCTTGCTTATTTTCTTATCACTTTCTTCATCTTTGTCTAAATATATCTCATAAGACATGGATATCATCTTCAATGCATATTCAATAGACTCATTAGGATATAGGGCTAACATATAAACCTCCTATTGAGGTAACTCTTACTCTACTTCCTTAAATGATTTAGGAGGTGATGAACTTGAAGCAATTTCATTAGGGCTCCTCTCTTCTGGTCCATGTTTTATTTCTACTTCTGCTAAGATCAACTTAGAAGAATTAACACCAATCAAATGATATTTCCTTGGGCCTAATTTCTATCTATCTTCTATTTTTTGGTCCCTATTCAATCTGGACTCAAGTCTTATGTTGTGTTCCTTCAATATTTTAGTTACTTCAAAATATAAGGATGATTTAATGTATATAAATTCAAACGAACTTGGCTCATGCTCATATTATACATTCAAAATACCTTGATCCTTAAATTCTCTTTTACCTTACCATAAGGGTCCCATTACCTAAGATCATCCATCTGTAGGTTGAAAGACAACCTATGTTTTGATGCAACCTCAATATGATCCCACTATCTAAAGGTTGTCATGCCAATTATCATTAGAAAGATATGTAGGAGAAATTTTCTCTTAGTTTTGTGAAGGCCATCTATACCATAGAACAACTGGTATGCCACCTCTTGTTCTACTAGTTTATCATGAATATAGATTGGAAACTTGAGAGGAAAATTTTGAGTTCCTTCAATCCTTATAAAAGTATAGTTAAGGTGTAACCATATATCTCCCATTGCTTCAACAAATTTCTTGATTAGAGGGCTAAGTCTTTCCTTAGGGATACCAGTTATGGCTTCACTTAGTGCAGGGTAGACACAATCACAAATAAATTAAATGTGGTCTCTATACTTATAGATGTGTAACTTAGAATAGTATTGAGAAATGGTCTGAGTACCATTTGGAGGCCATTCTCTCTAGTTGGGAATATTTTGGTTATACATAGGGTATTTAAAATATAGGACATCATGTAAAACTTATTCTTCTTCTTATGCTTGATTACATATATTTGTCTACTCAAGGAGATGTTGATTATCTTACCCAATGGAGGAACTATCACCTTTTCAATGATGCAATACACCATGGGTACCCACATTGGATTTCCATATGTTGTAGTTGCACACCCATACAACTTGTTCAACATTGTCATTACCATCCTAACTCTAGGCCTAAACTATCCCATAAGGATATTTTTAGCAAGGTCCATAATAACCTGGTTACCAAATTATAACCACATAGTTAGGGTATTCATCATGTTATGTTCTTTATCCCATGAGTTAATAAAGGTTAGGTCAATTTGGGGATTGGGAAATTTGTAATGATATTAAAACACAATTGGATAAATATAAGTAACTTTACTTTAATTATGTTCATCAATTAACATTCCCTTGTATATTTTAGCTTCCTTAAAAATGGGACCAAAAATATCAATGCAATGAAGTACCTCTAGTTGCATAGTGAAGTCCAATCATCTAGATGGCCATAATATCATCATAAAGTCTCTTTGTTGGGAGGATATTTTCTTCTTCTTTTGTGATAGCCAACTGGTTTTCAATTATCTAAAACAATTTGGAGAAATTATTATCCCCTATATTAAAAGTATTAGCTACAAACTCAATGTCCTTGAACACTCAACCTTTTATGTCTGAAGGTAAATATAGTTCAACTTCTTGCTTTAAAACATGTCTATGATTCACCATTGCAATAATTTTAATCAAATTATCCCTTTATAGATAATAATCCAACTCTTTAGGCTCAAAATAGTTAATATAGGGACAAATTAGGGCTATCTGTATACTCTTATGGTCTTTTGGAGGTTTACAAAAAGCTCTAATGGTATAAATCTAGTTCAAAATGTGAGCTTTGATGACTCAAATTGTATTTGGATTGCACATTTTTACTTTTCACATGCTTATGTCTACAAGATCTTCTAGTATGACGTGTTCTACCTATGTGGCACTACCATGTCAGGTCATTCATTTATTTAAAATGTGATCATTTGTCACTTTTATACACATGCTATTATCTTATGAAATCTTAAATCTTGATCAATTCACACCATTGATCTCTTAAGAAGTCTTCTAGCCTTGACTTAATCATAGGCTATTGATCATCCTTCTAAATGTAAGAGTGTGTGCCACTTGGTAGCTCTGTGGGCTATTTATGTGCCTTGTAGATATTATTCATCATTTGAATGCTCTTTCACTACATGGAAACATCTCAATCAATTTGGGATATTTGAATTATTGACTCCACATGCACCATTGATCTTGAATGTATGATCAAATTCAGGCCATTGATCTTCCTTCTATGAGATTAAACACACTCCATCGATCTACTTATTCATAAGATCAAGCATGGTCCATTAATTTACTTGATCACTTATCAATATTGTGACACGTATAACTCTCACATTCCTTCTCATCATCTTTGACTTGTTGATCTTCACTTGTCATTAGATCTGTTACACTTTGTCAAGATCATGACACTCATCACTCTCGCATTTGATTTTAAAATCCTTTGATGATTTGATTCCTTTCTTGACATCAGATCTCCATGACACTATTAACGTGCACTATTGATCAATTACTTGGACTTATAAACTCTAGTTTTGCATGTGGATCATTGATCTTTGCTTCAAGCTCCCGAGATCTTACCACTTTATGATACCACATTTAATCCATTCCTACCAACAATAAAATAGGTAATGTAGGGTTTTAGGAGTATAAATAACTTAGGATAAATTTTTAGACTAAGGTGATGTATGGGAATCTTGGAAGATTTTAATAAAGTGCTTTGGAGTCCTGTTGGGGCATGAAAATTTTATTTGGAGTCCATTAGGAGCTTCCCACCTTTTTCTAATTTGAAATTTCAAAGCATGTAATGAGAAATTTAGAATGTTTTAGTGGGTTAGATGAGTTTTGGTGTTATGTATTTGATAAAATATAATGTAATATACCTTATGGTCTTAAAATGCATCTTTTTAAGTGGTCTTTAGTCATTAGGTATGTGTCAAGTTATAAACATGAAGTGACAATCATGTTGAACCACCACCCTACATGGGTTTTGTGATTATTGGAAGTTTTTTAATCCAAAAAATGGTTATATGTTTTAGAGGTTATTTTAAATGTAGTAATGTTATGTAGTGAGTATTTACATAGAATAGGTGAGAGGTGTGAAGAATAAATAGGGCAGACATGCTGGTCATGAGGAAAGGTCTGCCAAAATCAAGATAGAACTGTACTGTGTAAGTCATTTTTGTATGTTGAACTAAATATTCAATAAATATGATGGTAATGGGCATGTTGAGTATAATCTAGATTAATAATATTTACATGATAAGTATTTGATTTTAACCCTGAGGTTAAGAATGTTCATTTATGAATCTGTAGACCCTATATTATGTATGTTTTGAGTTTATGATTTGAGAAAAGGCATAAGTTCATGATATGCATTAGTTTTTGATGTTTGAGAAAACTATATGTTATGATAAGTGTGTAGTAAATTTAAGGCATGTTTGTAATAAATATATACTAGGATGAAATCAAGAAAAGAACATTGTTCTTGAAAAGGATGACAAAGACCTAATTTGTGCATTTTGGCTTAATGTGCAGACTGTGTATTGTTATTATGGGATAAAATAAATTGAAGTGGTTTGTTCATAAATATGTGAAATTTTATGAGAGTTTATTTATATTTAAAATATCATTAATCAATCCATATAATCATTGATTCATAAACTAGAAAAAATATTGTTCCTATAGATGATCAAGTTTGGCAAAACTGAGTGTATTGGAATTACCTTCCAAGAAAGTGATCTTTACATTGATGATCCAGGATTTGAAGATATAAAATTTATTTTTCCAAGAATATAAAATTATATGAAAGTAAATAAATAGTGTTAAGTGATTAAAATTCAAGGATTCATTACTTTAAAACCTATTGTGTGATAACCCCTACTTCCCTATAGCAATCTATTGTCGAAATTGTGTATTCATTTCAAAAGAGAATAAGTGACTTGGTCTTACTTAAATTGGGTATATGGGGAGTCAAGTTAATTGATATGGATAGTTTTTTAAGGTATAAATATCATTTTAATGATATTTTATTGATATTTTTTCAATTTCCCAAAGTGTAGGGATGTAGCATATGATTCTTTGTCACAGTCAAGTGCAAACTATTTGGGAATGTTTGACAACAGGTGGATTAACATTGTATAAGTTTTAAGGAATGTGACCAAGGTTAATATAAACTTATTTAAGGTTATTTAGATATTTAAACCTCATTAGGAGAAAGTTATGTCATTTAATGTGTTCTCAGCTTGTGAACAGGGGTAAAAACCATAGATTTAGGGTTTTACTATTTACAAGAGTTTTAACCCCTAAAAAACTCTATAGATTGGTAATCATACTCTAATTATGTATATAAAAGTGTTTAAGGTGGTTTGGGGTTGAAAACAAATGCATTTGTATAAATTATTAGGGACTAAGTGGTTTTAGGCTAAGATGAGACCTAGTTGAAGAGGTCAAAGAGGAAAAGGGTGTTGGTGTTAAGGGTAAGATTGAAACAAGAGTTGATTAAGTTGAAGAAGGATAATGGGTGGCCACAAATGTTAATAGTTTGACTTGGATGTCTGTAATTTTCTCAAACCAAGGAGGTTTTCTCATTTGCAGGGTTAACTAAGGGGTCAGGTAAGTTTGTAGGTACCAAACTTTTCAAAGCAACCTAACCCTAAATTTTGTGTGTAGCAAGAGCTTGATAAAGGATACTCAAAAACCTATTTGGTTTTCCCTAAAAAAAATTTGTATGAAATAGATTCAATAATGTTTCTTGAAACAAGGCTAGTAGCAAGCTAAAGAAAGAGAATGATTTTTGGGTGAAAAGGAAGGAAATGAATGATGAAATGTTGAACAAATTTGAATTTAGGTAAAAATGAGGTTGAATTGGGGCACCCATAGTAAATGATTTAATTTTTATGTCTATAAGGGGGTATAATTTATTGTCATGAGGTTTTTTATAGGTTAATTGATGTCAACTAGTGTTATATTGGCTCTGGTCAGTTAGTTTTTATGTCCTTATATCATTTTTAGGTCATTTGAGGGGTCAAAAAGGTGTATTTAATTATTTGTATAGGATTATTTGGAAATTTTCAAGTTTAAAAACTTTTTTTCATGTCCCATGTGTCATTACAATTCTTATATAACTAACACTACTAAAAATATGGAAGGTTGTTCAAAGAGAAGGTAGTTTTCTTGGTAAAAAGGAGAAAATAGCACTTATATAGCCTCTTTGGGAAGTGTGACACTTGGAAAATATTTAAATGTGACTCTTTAGCTTCCAAAATCTCAATCCTACATTTGGTTTGATTTATAAGTTCCATTTCTTTGTCAAAATCATTTTTCTCTCTTTTCACCTTTCTAGACACACAACAGTGACTTGAAAGTTTGTACTTACTAGGATCAACACAAGGGGTTATAGGTAGAATGTTTATATAAGGGTTTTGTACACTTATATTCCTAATTTTTGTATAAATAATTTTGACAATTATCAATTTTTCTTTATGAACCATTCATTTGAAGTTGGTTTTTAAAATCTGCCTATCAATTTATGTACCCTTCAGGTTTTGGTCTTGTTTGGGAAAGTCCATACAATAAAGCTCATAAGATTATTTCCATATAATTTTTAATTACTTATCTAATTATTTCCACACTTGGTTTCATGTTTCATGAGGTTTTGATATGCTATTCATCTCAATTTTCAAGAAGATACAATTTTTTGTGCAATGGGCAGTTTTCACTAGTTTCAAGAACTTTATGCTTCTCCATGGTTTCATATGGCTATTTTAGTGTCTATTATATGTTTTAAAGGTCATATTTATCCTCCATACACTTTTTAAACTTTTTTTCCAAAGCAATCCATATATATTTGTAGTCATATGTTACTTGTTAGTCAATCTGCCAGATAAATGCTCATTTATAGGTCATTTAAGGGAACTTTTACGTTGAAAATAGGTTATATTGACTTGACCCAAGTCTTAAAAATTTATATAAAATCCATGTTCATATTTGAGTTATTTTTTTCTTGTTTATTAATCTCTTCCTTGTGCATATTTTTCTAATTTTGTCATTGCTTGTGTATGGCTCCATCACTACCTACAGGGGCCCTGAGCAGAGAGATAAGAACCCATATGGAAAGTTTGAAACATTATTTTATCCCATTTTTAAGGTATAAGCATGTTTAAGGATCATGTTAAAGTGGTATATAGAGTTTAATTGATAAATAAGGTTGAAATTTACCTTAAAAAATGATATGACTGGTCTTGGGGATCAAATCCCTAAATAATTAAAATAGAGATCCTTAGGTGTTATGAGAAAAACTTTTATCGTAGATAAATGAGCTCTTGATACCTTGAAATGTGTCTAAGCTATGGTATCTACATTTGAGAATCACTTTTCAAAGTTGTAATGGTAGAGGACAATTATAAGATGGTGTTTGAAAGGATCAAGTTTGCTCATAAAACCATTAAAACCCTATAGTAATCACCTATAGGATTGTGCCCCAAAAGAAACCTTTCCACCTAATGTCACAATTTAAAACAATGGCTTCATGTTTAAATGGATTTTATAGTGGAAAAAAACATGAAAAGGTGAATAAGGAATCATTATAGGAGGTTGGTATGCAATGATTATGTTTCTTGATATCTACAATTACCCCTTCCAAGGTAAAAGGCACCTATAGTCATTACCAGTTGACTGAGGTAAATTATGAATAGGGTAAAGGTTCAAAATGATGGCCTTAGATTAGGTAGGGTGAAACCAAGTGAATCCACATATGTGTTAAGTGACTCTAAAGAGTTATAAATGAGCCCTTAAATAATGTTTCAAGTTTGAATCATGAAAATTAAACCTATAGGAGTACACTAGGTAGAGTATACAATCATTAACCTATGACTGGTATTAGTGAGGTTTTCAACCTCCAAGTGATGGTCTAGCCAAATTGGGTGAATTAACAAGTTTAAATCATTGGTAAGGATATTATAAGGATATGGGAGGACTCATAACCTCTATAAAACACCACTACAGTTATCCCTTATCTAAAAATAAGCACCTACCGCCACTTTAAGTGACTGTGAGAAATATTGATTAGGTTTAGGATTTAAAATGATGAGAAAATCTAAGTAAAGTGAAAAGGTGGGACCAAACATGATATAAATGACCCATAAGTGACTTTTTAAATTCTTATACACTATCTTCAAGGCCTAGAACAAAATAGCCACCTACAGGATTCACTGTTAGGGTAGACTAGGCAAGAATCATAGCTAGAAGGCCTTGATCAATCACACAAGCCTATAGGTGAATGGACTTGATTTCAAGATATATTGAGTGAATTTAATGATCCAATTAAAGTGATAAATCATTTTTAAAATTACAAGTGTAGGTTATACCTACAGGGGTAAAATTAAAGTGAAAAAACATAGTCAATCAAGTGACAGTCTTGATTAGATAGTAGAATGAGAAAAGGGTCCTAGGTGAGGATCTAATGTCACCCAAAGTGAAAAAATGGATTTAAAAAATTTATTCATAATATTTTAAAACATTAATGATTCATATTCAACATATACAAGGTTAAAAAAATCATGAATACCTACAAGCATAGGACTTAAAGCAGAATATAGTCAAAAATATGCATGCAATCTAGATTAGGAAAACGTGTTAAGAAGTATGTAAAAGTTTGAAATATTATTTAAGGTTATATAACCTTTTTAATATAAATATTACCCTCATAATTTAAGATAAAATCAAATAAAGGACTCCAATATTGTAACATACAACCCACTCTTAGAGACACTTGCACATAGTCTCCTCCATAGGGTCTATTTTGGTTTTTTAATGTTTTGATGGATCTAGAAATGAAACTAGAGGATAAATTTTTGTGTATGGGATCCTTGTCACCTATAGAGGCCTCTAAAATCTCCAAATTTTCTAATAAAATATGGAAATTACCCCCTATTTTATCTCAGATAGGAGGTACTTTCCCTCATACATACACTATCAGTTTGAAGAAGGGTGATAATGGGATGTAAATAGATGAGTATGAATTATAGGGAGATTTGAGAGGTTTAATTACACATAATAAAAAAATTTAAACACCACATATATAGATAATATTAAATAGAGAGATCTAAACCTCTTAGGTTTGTAGATAGGCTTTTAGGCAAGGTGCAAGCCTAATGCCCAAATGAGAAGTCATCCTCAATTATAGATATAATTAGAATTTATAATGAATTGAAAAATTATTATTAGGTGGATAAAAAACTATTCAATCATATAGTTTTTTAGGGGAAGCCATGAGGAACCATTTTTGGCTTCAAGAACAACTAAGCCTATTAGGCAAGGATTAGGCTTGGTGTCCAAGGAGGAGATATTTCACATTTGTAACCTTAGATTTTATTTTAAACCTATTAGATAATTTTATTAGGGTATATAAATAGTTTTATTATAATGAAAATAAAACCAAGGAAAATCATTTTTGGCTTAGAAACCAATTCAAGCATGCAAGAAAGGAGGAAAAGAGCTTGATAGAGGATGTTTAAATACTCATATCTTTTTGGAGGATATGAATGGATGCTCAAGGTGTTTATATATGTTAATAGGGTCCTTTAATATCACTCTTATGATATTTTTCTACAAATCCAATGTCCCAATTTTATGAATAATGCTTAAGAGGTCAGACTACTCTAAAACCCTTGTTAAATGCTTGTAGAGACCCAATAAGGAAGATGAGGATGGATATGAACTCTAATGAAATATTTTGTCCAAATTATATATTTTATGTTTAATATGACTCTCTCAATCTCCCTCCCATGCCAACTAGTTGTATGGAATTGTATGGATGGGGTCAAAAATAAGGTTTTCTCACTATTTTTTGTGTTATATAGGCTACAAGAGGAGTTAAGAGATGAAAAAAGGTTTGGATATAATATTGAGACCTTTAAAAACACATAATATTAATTTTATGTCTTCAAACAAATCCTAAGTGCCTCAACTAGGTGTTTCAACTCAGCAAGTCAAAACTGGCATATTGGACAAGCTAGTGAAGAAGATGGAAAGCTTCAAGTGAGCTCATTTTAAGGTATGAATGATGGATAAATAATGCATTTTTAGAATCCAAGTGTGTAGGGTGCATGAAAAGAGTTATTTTCAAACTATAAATGGTGATTACTCCTTTATACTTGATTATAGAAGATCAGGCATGTAACCAATGCATGGAGAGGAATGTATGATATACCTAACTTGTATTAATATAATGATAATTGGTCTTGATCAGTTATTAGACATTAAAATAGAGGAAATCATGAAGGCAAATTTTATATGCAAAATGGGGATTTTTGTGCCACTTTGCATGACATTGATGACTTGAATTGACATTTGTACTTCATAACCTTACATGGTTTGACCCATAACTTATTCTCATGCATGAATAGCTGATTTTCTCACCTTAAAAAGTGTATTTATGACCCTTAGACTTCTCTCTTTCTGTCTCTCTCTCTCTCAATATCTATAAGAACTATCCATTTTGGCTCTTGTAAAGATGTTCCACCTGACTATGGCAAAGCTTGATGTTATGAACCCATGATATTTATTCTCTTTACTTTGTTAGTATAGTAATTTCTATAGACACATATGATTTTTAATGCATCCCATGAGTATTTTGTTTTATCCCACATGCATGGGAAGTAGTAGTTACTTAGATTAAAATTCATATATAAGCAAGTGTTGAGGCCAATGAAGGCATCCATGAATTTATTGTATTGTTCTTGCTCAAAGGAAGTTGTCCCCTAAAATTTGTCTATGATCAATAGAATCATTTCAATGCTTCATCTAATTTTATAAATTTTTTATTTCATGATTTTTTATCAATTGTTGTAGGAGCCTCCTCTCATTTGGTATTAGAATGCTTTCCATGACCAAATTTTTTTCTGCTGCATAGTTTCTTTATAGTATTTTTCTCAAAAATTTCTAATTCTATTTGACTACATAACTTTGTTTTTCACCGCCATAATAAATTTTGGATAAGGGTAAAACCTATCTACATAATTGTGGGAAGTGCTTGGGTGAAATCCCTAAAACTCATTGTGAGGAGTTCCACAAGAACCCCCAAAGTAGTTGGCCTATTGAGAAGACCTACCAGTGAAACAGGTAACGACCCCTTCCTGATTGAGTAGTTCCCATCTTTAAAGAAAACCAAGACCTATCATTAATAGATAAATCTATGGATATAAATTTTTTGGAGATAAGTAACCACTCAGATTGCATTTGTGGCTAGAGTGTTATTTTTGAAAACCCTTAGGCAGCCATTGAAACTAGAGGCCCATTTCTATCAATTTAGAATATTTTCAATAGATTAATCACACTGTAGAATATCTATAGAATATAAAAATACTTATAGACAGATGTTTGATAGAAACCAAAATATATAAACTACTCGTAGAGTATCAATACAATCGAAAAGGACTTACAGTCAGATAAAAAATAGAAAATAGAAAAAAAAATCATCTATAAAAAATTATTTTTTTATTTTTTTGTAATATCTCTCCATGTGTAGCCCCATTGACCTTCAAAATTTATCCAAACACCTAAAATTTCATTCTCTATTTTTTCTTCCTTGAGGTCCCATAGCCCAATTCCACTCCTAATTCCCTCAAATCCCAATTTATTCATTTTTCGGGTTTTGCCATAACTTCAATTTTTGTCTGTTTGCCTCAAAAAATTTCCATAGTGTTCCTCTCACCTTTTTGCTTCTTTGACCCTGTTTGATAAAAAATTTATTTTTTCCATTTTCACCCCTGAAATTGCCCTCATCTTTATCAATCATACTCCCACTATGCTAAAAATTTATTAAAATGCCCTTTACCCCTTCTATTTTCACCCAATTTCAAAACTTTCCTTACTAAAAGTGTCTTAACTTTAGTTTTCCTACCCATTACAAATAAAAATTGTTATTTGGGTCATGGTAGTAATCCAAATAGGAGCGAAGAACATGGAGGATGAAATTACCACCGTCAAGAACCATATCAAAGATCTTGACAAAAAAATTCTCGGCCTCAGTCTTCAACAAGCCACCATGAATAACAAACAGCATCCAGAGTCCTCTTCAAACATTGGGTTTTCTTCTTCCAACACTTTTCATGGGACAAAGCTTAATTTTCCTCAATTCAAGTGTGTAGATCTAACTAGATGGATCTATCAGGTAGAATAATATTTTAGTCTACATATTACTTTTGATACCAACAAGGTCCCACTTGCATCCTTTCACTTGGAACTTGAAGCCCTTTAACGGTATCATTGGTATACCAAGGCTCATGATCAGCTCATATGGACTAATTTTTACACCCTTATTTTACAATGGTTTATCCCTAGTACTTTTTATGACTTCACTGGAGCACTCACTAAGCTTCACCAAACAAGAACTGTGCAAAAAGATCAAATAGAATTTGAAAAATTAACCATCACATAAAGGGATTATCCAATGAATTTTTCAAGAGTTGTTTTGTTAGTGGATTGAAGGATGCAATATGATTTGAGGTCAAAATGTTCCAGCCTAACATAATGATGGAAGCCTTAGGGTTGGCTAAGTTGGTAGAGGACAAGATCACAGCTCAACAGTGATTCAAACCCAATTTTGCTTCATTTAAAAATATAGATCCACAACACACTCACACAATACTCACCCCAAAAACCACTCCTAGTAAATGTTTGACTGAAGTAGAGATGCAAGCTCATAGAGAAAAAGGACTATGTTATAATTAATATGATAAATTCACTTGAGGACAATGATGTGTTGTGTAAAAGGTGTACCTATTGGATGTGAACTCTCCACTTGAAACTAAAGATTAGGAAGATGTTCAGGATACAACAGATGATCAAGAAGAATCCTAGCTAATTGTGGAACCTATTTCTCAAGAATACCAACCAAAGATCTCTCTCCATGCCTTTATAAGAGTCACTACCCCAAAAACTATGTGGGTTAGAGGTTACTTCAATAAGTTCCCTCTCACAATACTCCTTGACTCAGGTAGCACTCATAACTTCATTGACCCTCAGATCACCAAATAAATTGATTATTTTATCCATCCTTGCTCTAACTTTAAAGTCATGATTATCAATAGGGACACCTTACCTTGCAAAGGGAAGTGTCATAATGTACATATATCTATTGGAGATTATAATTTATGTTCTAACATGTTTGACTTTCCCTTAGGTAGATGTGATGTTATTTTAGGAGCCCAATGTTTATGCACACTTGGACCTATCTTATGGGATTTTGCTAAACTTTGGATGCAATTTTTAGATAATGGGCAAAAACACACATTGAAAGGCTTAGAATTAGGATCTCTTAGCATCATAAGTTCACATTTCATGGAAAATCTTCTTAATAATAATTCACATGGCATCATTGCCCAGCTCCATTCCATTCAAATGCAACCATCATCAGTCTCTACTACTCCTTTTGATCTATAAACCATTTTATAGAGGTATGAAAGTGTCTTTATAAAACTAGTGGGATTTCCACCTTCAAGGCTAAAGGACCATTGTATCCATCTCCTTCCTGGAAGTGTTCCTCCCAACATTAGGCCTTATCACTACCCATTTCAATAAAAGACCAAGATCAAATACTCATTCAAAACTTATTGAAGTAAGGCATTATTCATCCCAATAACAACCCATATTCGTCCTTAGTTTTCCTTGTCTAAAAAAATATGGGTCATGGCACCTCTACATTGATTTTCATGTACTAAATCATATCACAATCAAGGACAAGTTCACAATCCCTATTATTGATGAGCTTCTTGATGAGCTTCATGGTTCTCAATTCTTCTCCAAGTTAGATCTCCACTCTGGATATCACCAGATTTAGCTTCATGAGTATGATATCCCTAAGATATCTTTTCAAACGTATGATGGCCACTATGAGTTTATGGTCATGCTCTTTGGCCTCACTAATACTCCTTCAACATTCCAGGCATTGATGAATAAAATATTCTAGAATTACCTAGAAAAGTCATTCTAGTCTTCTTCGATGATATCATCATCTATAGTCAAACATGCTTTGAGTATTTCCAACATCTAGAGCTTATACTACAACTTCTCTCTAAGCATCATCTTTGAGAAAAATAATCCAAATGTACTTTTGCCTAGAATGAAGTAGAGTATCTTGGGAATATTGTTTAATCCCAAGGGATTTGAGTGGATCCTAAACAATATCTACCATGGAAAATTGGCCTCATCCTCAAACACTCAAGAGCCTTCATGGTTTTTTGAGGTTGACTGGATACTATCACAAATTTGTCAAAAATTATGGGAATATTTCAATTTCCCTAACAATTATGTTAAAAAAGGATGCATTTACTTAAACACCAGCTATTGAGTGCATATTTGATGAACTAAAACAAGCTATGTGTACTACCCCTATTCTAGCCATGCCAAATTTTACCAAGACCTTCACTATCAAGAGTGATGTTTGCATTAATAGACTTGATGTTGTTCTCCTTCAAGAAGGATGCCCCATTACACTCAACAATAAATCCCTTTCTGGAAAGAATTTAGTGCTCTCTACTTATGAGAAGGAAATGATGGCCTTTTTACATGTAGTATAGAAGTGACAATCATACCTACTGTGGAATCATTTTTGCATCAAAATTGATCACCATACTCTAAAATATTTCCTAGAACAGCAGGTCTCCACCCCATCAAAATATAAATGGGTCAACAAACTCATGGGTTATGATTATGAGATCACTTACAAAAAGGGTAAATACAATATTGTGGCTAATGTTTTGTCTTGCACATTTACAAATCAAGCTTCCCTTTTAGATATTTATATGATTATTCCAAATTATATGGATGATGTATAATATGGGTATGCTAATGACTCCTCATAATCTCAAATCATTCAACTTTTGGATACTAACCCCTCTATTTTACCACATTATTCATGAGATGGTGATTCTCTGTGATACAAGGGTCATTTGGTGCTTCCCCAAAGCACAAATATTCAACAAGTGGTATTCTATGAAATCCATACTTCTTCTGTAGGGCATTAGGATTTCTCAAAACTTATGAGTGGGCATGATGTAACTTCTTTTGAAAGGGGATGAAAAAGTCAATTCAATATATGATGGCTGAATGTGATACTTTTCAATGCAACAAGGGTGAAACAACAATCATCCATAGGTTTCTCGAACCCTTAACCATCCCTACATGGATTTAGATAGATGTTTATATGGATTTTATTAAATAGATCCCTAAATATAAAGGTAAAATGGTGATCTTGGTTGTGGTTGATCACCTCTCCAAATATAGTCATTTTTGGTTCCTCAGCCATCCCTATACCACCTCCATAGTTGCACAAATTTTCTTAGACCATATTTTTCATCTTCATGGCATTCCTTCATCCATGTTTTCAAATCATGATGCAACCTTCACCAGTCATTTTTGGAAAGAACTATTTCATCACACTGGCACCCAACTAAAGATGAGTTCTTGATATCATATCCCCAAATGGATAGCTAGACTAAAATTATCAACAAATGCTTGGAAATTTTCCTTCATTGCTTCACTTCAAAATAATAACATTAGTGGTCAAAGTGGATCCCTCTTGTTTAATGGTGGTACAATACCTCATACCACACTTCAAAAAAATGAATCCATATGAAATAGTCTATGGTTAATCACCACCAGTGCTCCTTTTATACACCCCCAATATTTCATTAGTCTAAGCAGTTGACATCCTTCTTCGAACCCATGATTAGATTCTCAGTACCCTGTGGGACAACTTCATATGGCATAGAATAAAATGAAATATTAGGCTAATTAGCATCATTATGAGTTATCTTTTTAAGTAGTTGATATGGTTTTTATTTGCCTACAACCATATAAGTAATCCTCCCTAAAAATCAAAGGGTGTCATAAGCTACCTCCCAAGTTCTATGAGCCCTATAAGGTTCTTTAGAAGATTGGGTCAGTTGTTTACAAGTAGAAAATCCCACTTCTTCTTGAGTTCACCCAATATTTCATGTCTCTTGTCTAAATAAATTTATTGGCACAAACATTAGAGTGTAGACTATTTTACCAAAACTTGATAATGAAGGATCCAGTCTTCTTGAGCCAAAGTCAATCTTGGATAGGCACACATGCCAACTTCACTCCCATTTCATCACCAAGGTTTTAATTTAATAACATGAAATGCAACCAGAGGATGCAACATGGGAACCACTATTTTAGATTCAACACAAATTCTCACATCTAAAGCTTTGAGGATAAAGATTTTTCTAAAAGGGAGGGAAGTTATGAACTTGTGATATCTCTTCTCTTTACTTTGTTAGTATATTAGTTGCTATAGACGCATATGCTTTGTAAATCATCCCATGAGCATTTTGTTTTATCCCACATGCACGGTAAGTAGTAGTTTATTAGATTAGAATTCATATATAAGAAAGTGTTGAGTCTAATGAAGGCATCCATAAATTTATTGTATTGATTTTACTCAAAGGAGGTTACCCCCTCGAAATGGTCTGCAATCAATAGAATCATTTCATGACTTCATCTAATTTTATAAATTTGTTATTTCATGATTTTTTATCAATTATTGTAAGAGTCTCCTTCACATTTCTCATTTTTATACTTTTTATCAATAAAATGACTAAGTGTTACCTCTTCTATGACTATAGTGTGCTTTACTTGAATGTTGAATTTGCTTAGTGAAGACTATGTATTCCTTAGCAAGTTGTCACATTTTATCACTTATTTGCATCTTATTCTTGCAGGGCATGTGATGTATTCTGATAAATGTCAAATTTTAAGTGAGTTAGTCTCTTCATTAGTACCATTCAAGGCCTCTTGTCTAGTCTTCCTAGCTTTTCACATTCATCCATAACCCCACAATGTAACATTGATGCAAGAAGACATAGATTGGAGAGTTTATGTTTAATTGTCCTTTGATTTCAAGTGTAATATGCATATGGTTGGATGTCATAAGTAAATTTAGTGTATTAACTCATTTATATTACTTTACTTTTATTTATCCTTCTCCATTTTCACCCCCCAAAATTAGTACTTTTTGTAATACTACATGGTAGATCAAGGGGGCTAGCCCTATCTAGATATTCACCTCATTCCTTAGGATATTCACAATACTAGAGGTTATTCCATCATGCCACTTGGATGAGGAGACCCTTGCATCCCCTCAAAGGGTACAAATCCAAGTGACAAAATAAAGTAATTTGATTTACTTTGAAATAGTATCTTAAATTGTTTTAAGTGTCTTGGAACCTTGATTTCATATTTGATTGAGTTTTAGTCATTTTGTACCATATTGGCCTAGTGTTGGATAAGGGAGGACTTGCAAGTTTGTAAAAAATAATAGGATAATTTATATGTTAGTGATAGAGATCTACATCATAAGGAGTTTTATTCATATTAATAAACACAATTAGAGTTTAAACTAGGTTTAAAATATAATAAAATGTTCTCACATAAATTTGAATCTATTTAAAAATAATCCCATATAAATTTGAATCCATTTCAAATGTAACTTAGGCTAGAAAATCTATACTAAGGTTTTCAACACTTATTTAAACATGGATCCAATTAATTAATTAAATACCAAGGGATAAAAGTGTCAAATTATCATTAAAACATAAAACCTTGAACATTGTTCATTCAAATGGAACTCCATGAAACATGCAACTTGAAAATATAAGAATAAAATGTTAACAACATTAGATGAATTCAAACAAGTATTACATGTAAACATGTCAATTAATCTATATGAGAACCATGATATTCAAATAATGAACTTTGATCATCTTGAATTCACAATTTCTAACACAGTTTGAAAAATTGAATAAGGGTCCTCATTTTTCAAAAATGGGGGTATGTTGTCCTCAATAAATGGCAAATTCTAAGGAAAACATAGAAATATGATAGAACTCAAATAATCTTGGTTTAAACTAATAACCAGACTATTCATTCCATATGATCAAGTACCATCATTAAGATCAATTCATAATTAAAATAAGTCTTACAAATACAAAATTAGACTTAAACATCAAACTTATTCATGTTGTGGGTGTGCTTTGATTCATTCAGTTATTACCATGAAATTTAGAGAGCAACTTCTAGATTTCATGAACTTAATCATTAACATTTACTTATAACATATTTAGATATTTATTATGAATCATGCTTTATGAAAAGGGAGGGCTTGGGTATTACTCTACTTCTAACTAGGTGTTTATAACCCCGATAGAGATACCTTTGGCCCCACTCAAGGCTTTCCTCCAATACCATCTAGGCATTCATAGCCCCAATGGAGGTTACCAAAATCACCTTTGCTTAGAAAGCTTTCAATTTTTCAATAAATCTCTTATTTATTGTATTTTTCAAAAATTCTTAGCTTTCAACAAAGGTTGGGAACTAGAATTAGCTAGGTTTTAGGATTTTGTCAAATATTTGATTTTCATACAATCATCCTTGATTATAAACGTCATCTTAGGCAATATTATTCTTTAAGTGCTAACATGACTTTGCTCTAATAATTAAAACTTTCATCCAAGCATATACAATCCTTATCAAAATCAAACTTAGATCAGAACAAGTTTTAATATTTTAAGGAACAATTAACCTAGATATCAATCCTCACCAATTTCTCAAAATCATAACATCAAGATCTGAAATCCAAAATCCATGATTAGCCAATGTTCAAGGTTCATACCTACGTTCTTGATTTTAGAGGTTCCTTTTGAGCATTAGGATGTATTGGGGCTTGAAACTATCTTGAAAAGACTTATTGAAAGTAGAGAATAAAGCAAAGAAAGGGAAAAACACAACAAGAAAAATAGACAAGCAAACAAATATTTACAAACACTATTTATAAATAAGGAACATTAAAGGAAACTAATATAAGCCTACCTACACTACTTCTAACTAGTATTATAGTTTACTTCATAAATATTTGAGGTGGTACAATAGAGAAGTAGTGCTTGAGGTATTGCCCATTAGTGGGCAAAGTGAATTCTACACCCTACAAGTCTTTGAGATTAAAGGTGTTGTCTCCTAATGTCTCAATAATTTGATAGGGACTAATATAAATAAGAGTGATGATTTGACGGCTTGTTTCACTCTAGTTATATCTACCCAAAGAGCATATTTAAGCAATTTGTGCCATGTTCTCAGTTGCTGAACTACATAATTTTTGATAGCTTTCTTCAAATTTTTGTTTGTTGATTCTGAGACCCCACTACATAGAGGGTAATGATTTGATGAGAACTTAATAATTATGTTTTTATCATAGGACCACTTAGTTATCTAAATAGATATAAAGGATAATCCATTATCACAAACTAATGATACGGGTGTCCCAAATCTTGTGCAAATGTTTTCTTTCAAGTACTTGATTACATCTTCAGTTCTAGATTATTTTATTGCTACTACCTCTATCCATCTTTTGTAGTAATAAGTAGTAGTAATAACATAGTTATGTCTATCTAAATAATTAAGGTTAATTACCCCTATAAATTTAAATCCCCATTGAGCAAAACATTTGTCAACTAACACTGGCTTCAATGGCATAGTTGGTTTTGGTTATTTCGTGTAGAAGATTTGACATTGATGGCATTTTTTAACATGATTGTGTGCATCCTTGAATATTGTTTACCAATAATATCTTTCCCTCTATATTTTATGAGTTTTTGTCTTTCTATAAGGGTATCCACTCCTAATCTTTTCATGAAAATTACTTAAAATATTAGTTGCTTCTTCTTTTAAAACATCTCAAGTACATGCCTTCATAATTTTTACTACAGAGTACCCCATCCTTGATCAAGAAATGTGTTTCCTTGAGCTTCATACTTATTCTTTTCTCTCTGATCATACATGCAAGACAATAACCATTGATTAATAAATGAATAATTGCATCATATAATCATTTTGTTGAAAATGTTGTTGGTTAACTTGCATGACATTTACTTTAGGATTAGTTTTGGTAACCATATGAATCAATCCTTGACATATCACTAATTTGGTAGTTTTCATCTCAAGATTATACTCTTGGATTATAGACATCCATTTACCTCTTCTCTCTCCCAATTCATATTCTCTAAGCATAAGTTTAGTGGTAGGATCTGCCAATATTGCATTTACTTTATTCCTAAAAATATAGTGTCTAAAATTTTTAATTACCTTAAATAAATCAAGTGCTTATTTGTCAATCAAAGATTAATTTAACTCAACATTCTGAAAATTAGTGCTCATAAATTCAATTGGATGATCACATTTATCTATTTTATGAGTTAAAATAGTAGTTATAGTATGTTCTAAATTAAAAGAATAAAGATAAAAATCTTTTATGAAATCAGGACTTATCAACATCTGTGCCTATCCTATTACTTCTTTATTCCATATGGCCTTGGCATCCTTCTTCAACATGTCATTAAGTGGCTTCACAATTTATACAAAACTAGAAATAAACTTTCTCACAAAATTTATTTTCCTAAAGAAAGGCTTTAATTCTTATCTAGTGTTAGGGGGTTATATCTTGGATATGGCATTAACTCTATGAGGATTTATAGAAGTCCCATATTTAGTTATAACATGTCCTAATAATTTCCTTTATGTTACACAAAAAATACTTTTCTTAAGATTAAGGGAAATTTCATACATTCTACAATGTTCAAATATCTGCTATAAATGTATAATATGATCTTCCCTATTTTTAGAAAATAGAGTTAGACCATCCATATATATGATCATGCACTTACCTATGAGACCTTGAAAGGCATGGTTCATAGCTCTTTGAAACATTGCTCCTACATTTATAATCCCAAAAGGCATCCTCTTATAGTCAAAAGTGTCCCACTTTGTTGTAAATGTAGTCTTCATTATGTCCTCCTTGTTTACAAGTACTTGATTATAACCTTAAAAACTATCTAAGAAAGACACAATAGTAGAACAACTAACAATTTGAATAACTCAGTCAAGGGAAGGTAAAGGATAACTATCCTTTTTTGAAGATTTGTTCAAATTTCTAAAGTCTATGCATAATCTAATTTCTCCATTTTTTTTCTAACTGGTACTAAGTTAGATACCCAGGTAGAATGTCTAATGAGGAAAAACTACTTTTGCATCCAATAGCTTCTTGACTTCTTTATAGATTAATGGTTCTAAAATAGGATTTATTGGTATTTACTTATATCTAAAAGGTCTACAAGCTTATTTTAATGGAATGGTATGGGTAATGACTCTAAGATCAGAGATATTTAAGTCTTCGTGGGACCATGCAATAACATATTTGTATTTCGTTAGCAAATCTTTATACTTTCTAGATTATATGTCTATACAAGTTGTACCAATATTTACTAGCTGAGGTTGACCTTGAGTTCCTATGTCAACTAAGTTATAATCCTTCCCATTCACCTTGGAAAATTTAACAGATTTAGCTAGCTTTTCTTGATCATAAAATATTTTCAAGGCAATCATGCCTTTAGGAGTTTTTTTATCATTCAATTGAATAACCTTGTCATCAACTTTATCTTCATCAAGAGAACTTTCATTGACCTCATCAATGATGTGAGACTAAAATACTCTTGAGTTATTTATGAAGTCAATTATTTATTGATCATCATTAAACACTTGTAAATGGTTGACATTGTGAGGAACTAAGGGACATGGGACCAACTCAATGCTAAGTTTTCCTAGTTTAGAATTTTGATTTGGCATAAGATTGGTTGTAACTAAGGCTAGTTCATCAGCAAGTTTGTTCTTTTCTCTAGGAATGTACAATATTAAAAGCATCAAAGTACTCAATCAAGTCCCACACTCTAAGCTTATATTTCTTAAGATAAGATAATTTACATTGGTACTTACTTCTAACCTGATTAACTATTTTTTGGGTGAATATTTTGTCACCAGCGTACTGATGAGCAAAATAGGTCTGATCATCCACAGCAAGGGAGATTAGTCATCCAAAGTTGTAGGTTTACCACATCCAAAGGGGATAAATCTCTCCTCTCATCAAGGGGAGGTTCCCTATAAAATATGAGGAGTTATATACTATAAATATAAGTAGAAAATAACACTCAAGGGTAGGATACACCATTCATCTCTCTTCTTTTAGAGATGATGTTCACAAACAAAGGAGAAAATCCTAGTTAAAACACTGAAGGCACTTCTCTTCTTTCAGAAGTGTTCTTGCAGGGAACAACATGAGTTCTTTCAGGTAGTGATAAGTAACGGGTAACCAAAGGCATAATAACCAGAAGACTAAGATGTAGCACAAAGTCTCCACTTCAACTACCAAAAGAGTGAGATACGAAGAAAAATGAGGGCACAAAGTCATCCCAAGGTCCTTTACACAAAAATAGAAAATAAACAAACAAACTAAAGACAATTGCAGACATCACAAAGTGTTCCAGAACTAACTTCATGACACCTTCCTAATTGCTTCCACAAATTCTAATTGTTAGATTAAATAAATAAGAATGCTTCTAGGAAATAGACATAAGAACAATTTCCTAGAATACCACAAGCTATAACAACACAAAGTCTGCAAGTATCTTGCTTTCTCATTCAGATAAAATAATATGAACAATAATCTGAGATCAAAGTCTTAGTATTCATCTTTCAATTTGGGCAGAGTTTCACTTCTTTTATCAAAAATATCTCCATTACATAATGAGATAAATTAAAATGTATAGCCACCAAGCAAAGCTTAGCGCTCTTTCCCATGGGACAACCCACGCTGCAGTCAATGCCTTCAATGTGCCCTTAGTTCTACTTGGAGGACCATGTTCAGAACATTGTATTGCCTTAACTATGGTGTGCCCCATCCATCTTATATGTCTCCTCTTTACCATGAGTTGTCTAGTCCTTTTTCTGACATTTGTGTAGCTGTCCAATTTGCCATTACTTCATGGAAGACAAATATGTTGCATCTTCAATGCTTGCAAGTTCAAAAATCTATTCTACAGACTATTGTAGCTACCAAAATAACTTCTACGTAGATATTTCCCTCTTTGTCTCTTCCTAGTTTTGTCTTTTCCTAGAATCTAAGCCCTCAGGGCTATATTCTTAGCTTTGCCAACTCTTTCAGCTCCTCCATCAGTGGTTCTTCCCTTTGGTGTTTTGGCCTTTGAATGCATTTGGGTCCATGCTCAAGCCTTAAAAGATCAACAGCTATTTCATTGCCACAAATTTGACATCCTTAGGCCCGTCATCATTTAAAAACCAATAGCTAGTTGGTTACCCTAAAATTGACAACTACAGGGATGTCACCAAACATCTGGATCCCAACGGCTAGTTTGTGATGCTCAACTTTGACATCTGTGGGCACATCACTTTCCTCAAAAATTCTTTTGGCTTTGTTGTTTGATCCTTCCCAGAGGGGACTTGCCTTTTGAGGTCTTGAGAAATGGTTTGCTTTGGGTTGAGGAGAGCCCCTCACAAGGGTGTCTGCCCTTCAAGCAATCTTTGGATGGCCTTCAGTCTTCTTTCTCTCAGAGAGTCCTCAGGTTAATTCCTTCAGACAAAATGTCTGAAGGAATCCTTTTCTTTGTTTTGTCTACTTTCCTTCAACTTTTCCTTTGAGATTTTTTTTCAGACAAAAGTCTGAAGGAATTTTTTCATTTTGCCTTAGTCATTTCTTCCATCAGGATTCATCAATCAGGTTAATTCCTTCATAAAAAAGTCTGAAGGAATTCCTTCAAACTTTTTGTTTAAAGGAAATGTCCTTAACAACTTTGCCACAAGATTTCCTTTCGAAGGAATTCTTTGCTCACTCAGCCTTTGAAACAGTCCACCTGCTTCCCACCTCCCCTCCGTAAGGGTTGTCTAACCTCAAAACTATCCTTTAGACTTTTTGCAATGGTCCATCTATTCCACTCCTGCCCTCATAAAGGACTGTCTGAGCTCCAAGCTTGCCCTTTGGAAAAGTTACAAGGGTCTTTTGGCTGCTAGGTGCCCTCTGCAAGGGCACTTGTCCTTCAGGCTCTTGGAAGACCTTCTTTTGAACTTCTCGATAGAAAAAATGGCTAAGTGTTGGACCTATTTCTTTCCTATAGAGTCTGTAGAAACAAACTTCTAGAGTCTGTAGTTTTGAGTTCATAGAACTGGCAGAGTCCATAGAAACTAAGTCTGCAAAGTCTATAGTTTTTAAGCCTTGAAGTTCATAGAAACTGAGTCCATAGATTTGAACCTACAAATTCTATAGAAACTAAGTCCATAGAATTGGGGGAGTCTATAGAAATTAGTTCATAGATTTTCTTCCTGGCAGAGTCCGTAGATTTCTTCCTATGAAGTCTGTAGATTTGAACCCATAGTTTCCAGCCTGTAGAGTCCATAGATTTGAGTCTATATTTTTATCTAAGCCCATAGAATCCAGCCTACAGAGTTCATAGAACTGAGGGAGTCCATAGAAATGAACCCACCTACAGAGTCCATAGAAATGGGCCTACAGAGTCTCTAGTTTTCTCTAAGTCTGTAGAAAACTAGCTTGCAGAGTCCGTAGAAACCTATCTTTGAAGTCTGTTAGCTAAATAAGTATGAAAAATAGAGAATTTAAAGGCCAATAATAATTATTGAGAAGGGAAGAGAGAATTTTTGGCTTGTAGGACCAAAAATAGTTCATGTGTTGTCCAAAAAGGAGTGATAAATTTTGGGAACAACAGCTAGCTCCAGTTGGGGAACTTCCTTTAGCTGAAAACTTAGAACAGCTGAGGGGAGTAGAAACAAGAATCTCCAGTGCCTTGAAGTATGCCATTGGACCATGGAGTCGTGCTACCCAAAAAGAAAGGTGCCAAAAATGAAAATGAAAATGAAAAGGGAAAGCATAAAATAGAACTAAAGACTATACAAATATACATATGTATAGAAGATCTTATCTGATACTTCAAGAGTTGAATTGCTTTAGATGCTACCCATGGTGAGGCAGAGAAAAGAGTGTGTCATCTTGATACATCAATAGGAAACTATTTTCACCATTGAGCTCATGGATAGTGAATGGGCCTCTCCAAAGGGAGTCAAATTTCCCATGCAATTCCTTTGGTTCTCTTCTCTTGTCCCATAACAGGACTTGATCTCCAATTTGGAAATCCCAAGTTTTTGCTTTTTGGTCAAAGAGGTTCTTCACTAGACTTTGGTGTGTAGCAATTTGGTCCACCACAATAGTCCGATGCTCATCCAGCTCAGTCAAGCACATGATCCTTTTGTCAATAGAGCTTTCATATGTTTGATCCTCAATTGCCTTGGCCAATTTCAATGTTGGCACTTCCAGGGTGATTGGTATCTCAGCATTGAGACCATAAAGAAGTTGGAAAGGAGACATACCAATTGCCCTTTTTGGTGTAATTCTATCTGCCCATAGAACATCAACCAATGCCTTATGCCATGTCTGTTAGTTGTCATCTACCAGCACCCTGATGATGGTCACCAGGCTCTTGTTGCTTGATTCAGCTTGGCTACTCCCTTGTGGGAAATAATCAAGGGAGTGGGAGAGGGTAATCTCATAGTAAAAACAAAACTGAGTGATCTCATGAGAAGAGAAATAGGTAGCATTGTCTATCACAATCTTGGTTGGGACCCCAAACTTGGAAATGATGTTCTCCTTGAGGAAATCACATACTACTTCTGAAGTATCATGCTTGGTTGGAATTTCTTCCACCCATTTGGTGAAGTAATTTGTGGCTGTGATGACATAATCATGTCTAGCACTTGAAGATGGGTTTACAGCACTAATGAAATCAATTCCCCATTGTTGAAATGGCTCTTCTATCACTACTGGCTTGAGAGGCAGATCAGCTAGCTTGGGTCTTCTCATGAATTGTTGGCATAGTTCACACCTTCGTACGTACTTGTACACATCATAAAACAAAGTAGGCCAATATTACCTAGCTCTAAAAATCTTGTGGGTAGTTACAGGAGTAGAAAAATTTCCTCCATAGGCCAGATTATGGAAGGACCTCAAAAGTTGGTTATGCTACTCTTTATCCATACAGTGAAGGAACACTCCATCAAGGCTCTTCTTGTATAGGCCATTGTCCCAGAGGACAAAATTGGTAGCTTTTAGTTTGACAGTCCTCCTTTCTTTATGAGATAGGTGGGCTAGACACTCACCATAAGTAAGGAAATGAGAAATATTTGAATACCACTCATTCATGGTGGAGACAAATAGGACTGTTGGCATGGTTTCCACTCCTTTTTCTTCATGCCCCACTTCTTTGGGTCTGTTGTTAGCAATCAATTGACAAAGGCCCTTTCCCCACAATAGCTTCATTGGTTTGATGACTAGATCAAACTCTTGGATTTTAGCAATCTAATTCCCTCTTTTGGTTCCAAACTCCTAGTAAATTAATATGAATTTGACCATGGTATCATGAACCAGAGTAGTAACTTGTGAATTGAGGATGTAGAAATAGAAATGCTTCACTGCCTTGACCACACATAAGCATGCTTCTCCATGTTTGAATACTTCAACTCATGAGCTTTGAGAGGACATCTCATGATAGATATGGGAGATTCCACACCTTCTTCATTTTATTAAACTAGGATGGCTGAAAGTGTGTGTTCATAAGCATAACTATACATGATGAAATCCTTGGTATAGTATGGACAAACTAGAATTGGGGCGTGGGCAATGGTTGTCTTGATGTCCCAGAATGTTAATTTTCCTTCTTCAATCCAGCTAAAGGTGGCCTTTCCTTTCATCATATCCATAATATAATGAGTCTTCTCAGTGAACTCAGGGATGAACCTTCGTAAAAAATTCACTTTTCCAAAGAAAGAGTGAACTGAATTCTTACTCGTGGGCAGGGTAAGCTCTTAGATGGACTTGACTCTTTTTGAGTCAATATTTATGCCTTCTCTAGAGACAATGTGTTTGAGAAGCTTCCCTTTTGTTACCCTAAAGATAGACTTCTTAGGGTTCAAATAAATACCATTTTAGTGGCAACATTCCAGTATTTGTTATAAATGGCACACATGGTCAGGGCAATGCTTGGAAAAGATGGTCAAGTCATCAAGGTATACCATAATGAACTTACCCATTTCATACTTGAAAGTATTGCTCTCTATAAAGTGGTGCCAGCATTTATTATGCCAAATGGCATCCTTTGATATGCAAAGGTGCCCCAAGGTGTGGTGAACATAGTCTTGTGTTGGTCTGCTTCACCAACATCAACTTGGTTGTATCTTGACAAGCTGTCTAGCATTGATAACATCTCAAAATCATTCACTGTCTGAATCAATTTGATCCATGATGGGTAAAGGATAGTTATCCTTCAAGGATGACTGATTTAAGTTCTTGAAATCCACACAAAGGTGAATTTTGCCATTCTTATTTCTTACAGGCATTATGTTGGTAATCCATGTGGAATGATGGATTGGGAAGATTATTATGGCATTTATCATTTTCTATATTTTGGATAGAATAGTACCTAATATCTTTAGATTTTACTACCTAAATTTTTGCTTGTAAGGCATCAAATCATCCTTGAGAGGAATTTCATGGTAGATCTCTTTAGGCCTGAGTGACTTCAGATCATCATAGAAGTATGATAAGACATCCATATACTGGCTGAGCAGAGAAGTGAACTTGAACTTTTCCTCTTGAGTGTAACACTTTCCAATTTTCACCATCTTGGAATCTTCCTTGGTACCTAGGTTTACTTGATCAAAATCTTGAGAAGATCTTGAATCTATTTGATGCTATTTAACGAACCTGTCATGCTTGTCAAACAACTTCTCAAGGGAAACCAGGCCTTTGGGAATTTTATTCCCTTTAAGTTGCAAGAATTCTTCACCTACGTCTGGATTTGATTTAGGGACTGATTCACTACCTTCAAAGTGGAGTTATTCAAAGCTGACTTTTTGTTCCAAGAAGGCAATGATTTGGTGGTCACCATTAAATACTTGCCAATGATTGGCATTGTTAGGTACACTTGGTCAAAAGACTAGTTTTATAGTGTACTTATCTCCTTTGAAGTCAGGGTGAGGAACCAAAAGAGTTGCTAAAATGTCCAAAGCATCAGCTCTATCATTGAATTCCCTCGAAACTGTAGAGATGATGAAAGCATCAAAGTTTTCAATTTGGTCCCAAACCAAATTGTGGTAGTGGTGTAATCTCTCATTTTTGGTTTGGTACAAGTTTCTCACATGACAAACCACTAGCTCAGCATCTCCTTTAACATGAAGGAGCTTGATGCCCTTGTCTTTAGTAGCCCTCAATCCAAGCAGAAGAGATTCATATTCAGCCGTATTGTTAGTATTGCTGAACTACAACTTGTATGATGAAGGAAAAATATCTCCTTAAGGAGATATCATTATAATCTTGGATCCTGAACTAGTATAAGAATAACTGCCATCAAATTCTAGCATCCATACATCATTTGAGACTAATTTTTCCTTAGATTTCTCCTTGCTTGGAAGGAAGAATTCTTCTTCATTTAAACTATGTTCTCTCATCTCTTCTACCATTTCATCTAAAACAATTTTCAAACTGTCATTTTCTAAATTTTCATCAGTTAAAACATGAATATCCTCTATGGTCAAGAAATAATTACCCATGCTTGAAGACTCAAACAAAATTTGAGCTTCAGGTGTTGATGTCTGAGTAACCACGTATTTCACTTCCTTCTTAGGAAGCAGCCTCTTCATGATGCCTTTGATAGGGATTCTCACCTCGAATAAGTCCATGCTCAACTCCCCACCAACATCTTTGCAAAAAATTTGGCCAAGAAGGACGCCGTATGATGCTGGGACGTCGGCCACCAGGACAGTCATCTTGATTCTTTTGTCTGGGAATGTTGTAAATATAAATCAAGCATCCTTGATTTGTCCCAATAGTGGGACTTGCTTATTCTCCATGGATAAACATCTCCCAAATGTCTTGGTCAATGTGAGACCAAGATATTCTACCACTTTGGCAGGCATGACATTGTCTGAAGCTCTAGAATCAATAATGCAATTGCTTAGCTTATGACCGTTTATCAACAGAGAAACATAGAAAGGCTCTATTTTTATAGGAGTAAAAGGAGGAGTAATGACAAGGTTGTTTGGGATAGACATGTTCCTTGGGGGATCATGAGTTACCTTCTTAGCTTTTTGTCTTGTTGGGATGGTTTGCTTCTTTACACATTGAACTAATTTATCCAACTGATCAGGGTTGCACTAAAGGAATTCAAATTTAGACATTTGAATTTCAATTTTCTTTATATGGTCAATTATATCAAATGTCTGGAATGAGCTAGGAGTAGAGAATGGGAGTTCATCCTTTTGATTTTTGGGAGGTAGAGGAATGGTCTATGAATTTGAAATTGGAGGTGAAGGCACAATTGAGGTACTCACCTTTTTAACAATCACCAGATCCTTTGGCTAGAAGGGTAGAGTGGTTCTATGCTTAGCAATTGAGATTATTGGTTGAGGTCACTCCTCTATCTTCTCTTTATCATTTTTTTGGGATAAATGATTCTTGGACCAAGTAAACATAGTATATAATCCCTCAACTGCTTCACCTTCACTTCTAAGTTCATCTTGGTAATTCAGGAAACCAATGTTGGAGTCACTAGCTAATTCTTCTTGGTCCTCTATGAAGAGATTAGCATCATTTTCTTGATCAAACTCAAGTTGGAAAGAGGAATCATGTTTTGTTTCTAGATATCCAACTACTGAGTTGGTTGGAGGTGCTTCAACGGCCAAGTTCCCCCATGGGGGAGGAAGATGATTTGTTTGTCCTTGATTTATAGAAGCATTGCCTTGGTATGGTTGATTCTAAAATGTCCTCCTTAGCATATCTCTATATGCCAGATTCGATGGCATCCCCTGCACCATTTGCTTTCTAAGAGTAAGTAACTCATTGGCGAGTTCTACACTATTGGGTCAGTGGTGCCTATAGGTGGGTATTTGAAAGATGAAGAGGATTTACCTCTGTTAGGATCTCTCCTTATCTTTCCTGCCAAGATAAGGTCATCTTCTACTTTAGTAGCAGAGTCCTGAGTAGTAGCAAGGTCTATGTGTCTAGCTCATCTCAGCAAGAAGCTCACTTTAGGTAGTTGTGAGTTGATGAAAAAGCATTTGAGATTTTTAGGTGTTGACTGAGTAATGGCAGAGATCTAATTCCTTATCTTGTCAAACTTTGCAATGAAATCCCTCATAGGTTCATGAGGCTCCTTATTCATCTGTGTGAGCTAGGGAAGCAAGGCATGTGCATCTTCTATAGGCTTGAACCTTGCTTTGAATTTGGCTTTGAGTGTGTCCTAATCAGTCACTGATCGAGCTTACAAATGGTATAACGAGTCTGTAGTAGTGCCTTGTAATGTCTCCATGCATAGCCTGGCTGCTATGTCTTCAAATTCCACACCTATCACACCACAGGCTATGCTAAAGGCTATAATGTGTTCATCAGGATGAACTTTCCCATCACCAAATAATTTAGGTAAATTCTTCTTTGAACTACGTGGAATTTCATGTAGAGGTGGAGTCAAATTTAGTGGACCAAAAGAGTTACCCTAGGGGCCTTGAGCTACCATGATTAGATTATGGAAAGCAGGGATAACAAATCTAGGTGGAGTATGTATAGATAAAGCTCTAGTGATAGTAGAAAAAGAAGCTCTACCTTGTATTGGTGACTCGATATGGATGGGAGGAACACTCCTAGATCGTTACACTTGAGGTTGTGGAGGAAATAAATCAAAATTTCCTTGTTGCACCAACTCAAAAACTGGGTCAACAACACCTTGGTTTCTCTAACTTTTGGTATAACATGGAGTTGTCAGATTGTAGGATAAAAATGGGAAAGAAATGGTCCTACTTCAGCTTGAAGCTTGAGGCTTCAAACTTCTTGTTCTTATCCAATGGCTCTGGTTTGCAGACTAGATTATGTAATGGAAATGGATAAGGCTATAATGATAATGGGTAAGACCCAGATGAGAGTCACTAGAAGATATAATGGATAATGATAGGAACTAGTCATTCGATCCCTAGCAAAGTTGATAAAAAAATGTTGGGTGAATATTTTGTCACTAGCGTATTGATGAGCAAAATAAGTCTGATCATCCACAGTAAGGGAGATTAGTCATCTAAAGTTATAGGTGTACCACATCCAAAGGGGAAAAATCTCTCCTCTCATCAAGGGGAGGTTCCCTATAAAATATGAGGAGCTGTATATTATAAATATAAGTAGAAAATAACACTCAGGGGTAGGATACACCATCCATCTCTATTCTTTCAGAGATGATGTTCACAAATAAAGGATAAAATCTTGGTTAAAACACTGAAGGCACTTCTCTTCTTTCAGAAGTGTTCCTGTAGGGAATAGTAGGAGTTCTTTTAGGTAGTGATAATTAATAGGTAACCAAAGGTATAGTAACCAGTAGACTGAGATATACCACAAAGTCTCCACTTCAATTGCACAAAGAGTGAGATACGAATAAAAATGAGGGCACAAAGTCATCCCAAGGTCCTTTACACAAAAATAGAAAATAAACAAACAAACTAAAGACAATTGCAGATAGCACAAAGTCTTCCACAATTGACTTCAGGACACCTTCTTGATTGCTTCTACAAATTCTGCTTGTTAGATTAAATAAACAAGAATGTTTCTAGGAAACAGACATAAGAACAATTTCTTAGAATAGCACAAGCTATAATAGCATAAAGTCTACAAGTATCTTGCTTTCTCATTCAGATAAAATAATATGAACAACAATCTAAGCTCAAAGTCTTAGTATTCACCTTTCAATTTGGGCAAAATTTCACTTCTTTTATCAAAAAGATCTCCATTGCATAATGATAGAAATTACAATGTATAGCCACCAAGCAAATCTTGGTGCTATTTCCCATGAGATGGCCCATGTTGTAGTCAATGCCTTCAATGTGCCCTAAGTTCTGCCTAGAGGGCCATGCTAGGTATAATGTATTGCCTTAACTATGGTGTGCCCCATCCATCTTATATGTCTACTCTTTACCATGAGTTGTCTGGTCCTTTTTTTGATGTCTGTGTAGTTATCCAATTTGCCATTACTTCATGGAAGAAAAATAGGCCACGTCTTCAATGTTTACAAGTTCAAAAATCTATTCTACAGACTGTTTCAGCCACCAAAATAACTTCTATGTAGATATTCCATTCTTTGTCTCTTTCTAGTTTTGTCTTTTCCTAGAATTTGAGCCCTCGAGGCTATATTTTTAGCTTTGCCAGCTCTTTCAGCTCCTCCATCAGCGGTTCTTCCCCTTGGAATTTTGGCCTTTGAATACATTTGGGTCTATGCACAAGCCTTCAAAAATCAACCACTATTTCATTGCCACGAATTTGACATCTTTAGGCCTGTCATCATTTGAAAACAATAGCTAGTTGGTTGCCCTAAAATTGATAGCTGTAGTGATGTCACTAAACGTCTGGATCCCAACGGCTAATTCATGATGCTCAACTTCTACATCTGTGGGCACGTCACTTTCCTTAACAATTCCTTTGGCTTTGTTGTTTGATCCTTCATGGAGGGGACTTGCCCTTCAGACTCTTGAGAAATGGTCTGCTTTGGGTCGGGGAGAGCCCCTTGCAAGGGTATCTACCCTTCGGGTGATCTTTGGATGGCCTTCAGTCTTCTTTCTCTTAGAGAGTCCTCAGGGTAATTCCTTCAGACAAAATGTCTGAAGGAATCCTTTTCTTTGTTTCATCCACTTTCCTTCAGACTTTTCCTTCAAGCTTTTATTTCAAATAAAAGTCCGAAGGAATTCCTTTGCTTTGCCTTAGTCATTTCTTCCATCGGGATTCATCGATCAGGTTAATTCTTTCGAAAAAAAATTTGAAGGAATTCCTTCAGACTTTTTGTCTAAAGGAAACATCCTTAACAACTTTACCATGAGATTTCCTTTTGAAGGAATTCTTTGCTCACTTAGCATTTGAAACAGTCCACCTGCTTCTCGCCTGCCCTCTGCAAGGGCCTTCTTACCTCAAAACTATCCTTCAAACTTTTTGCAATGGTCCATCTATTCCACTCCTACCCTCTGAAAGGACTATCTAAGCTCCAAGGTTACCCTTCAAAAAAGTTGAAAGGATCTTTTGGTAGCTAGGTGCCCTCTGCAAGGGCACTTGTCCTTATAACTCTTGGAAGTCCTTCTTTTAAACTTCTTGATAGTAACAATGGCTAAGTGTTGAACCTATTTCTTTCTTGTAGAGTCTATAGTTTTGATTCCATAGAACTGGAGGAGTCCATAGAAACTAAGTCTATAGAGTCCATTCTTTTCAAGCTTTAAAGTTTGTAGAAACTGAGTCTGTAGATTTGAACCTATAGAGTCCATAGAAACTAAGTCCATAGAACTGGGGGAGTCTGTAGAAATGAGTTCAAAGATTTTCTTCTTGGCGGAGTCTGTAGATTTCTTCTTGTGAAGTCTGTAGATTTGAACCCATAGTTTCCAGCCTACAGAGTCTGTAGATCTGAGTTCGTAGTTTTCTCTAAGTCTATAGAATCCATCTTGTGGAGTTCGTAAAACTGATGGAGTATGTAGAAATGAACCCACCTATAGAGTTCATAGAAATGGGCCTATAGAGTCTGTAGTTTTCTCTAAGTCTATATAAAACTAGCTTTTGAAGTCCGTAGAAACCTATCTATGAAGTCCATTAGCTGAAGAAGTTTGAAAAATAGAGAATTTGAAAGCCCATAACAATTTTTGAGAAGGGAAGAGGGAATTTTTGGCTTGTATGACCAAAAATAGTTCATGTGTTGTCCAAAAAATAGTGACAAATTTTAGGAACAACACTATTAGCTATAAATCACCATATGCTAGTAGTTCTTTGACCTTGTGTATGATAGCAAATTATAATCCTAAGATTAAAGCTTCATACTCTACCAAATTTTTAGAGCAAGGAAATTGAAGTTTTTAAGAAGCATTAAATTCCTTCCCAATGTAAATTGATTAGAATAACTTCCATTCTAGATCCAGATTTACAACTAGTACCATCAAAATATAAATTTCACAGTCTAGGCATAAGAGAGTCTTTAGAGTCAAATACCTGAGTGTCAAGGGTGTAAACTCCTAAATCAAAATTCACCATGTTGACCCTTTCATTAATTGAATTGTATTCAATGATCATGTGTTTCATTTTTGGCTCCCTTATAATTTGAAATTGATTGAGAACTCTCTTCCATGGAAGTTGCATATGAGAACAGTCAGTGGACATGTATCCATTTAAAGACTTAGTTCAATCTCTACTAAGAAACATTTCAAAAGAATCTGGAATGTCCACCACTTAAATATCTATGAATTATTTTAGCCTTGGCTCTGAAGCAAGTTGCATATGCACATTCAATATTTTACTAGTTACTTTAACTCTAGATTTTTCTAATTGAGTAACTACTCTATCATATTTAATATGAGTTAAACCAAATTTATCATAAATACTTTTTGGCATGATATTTGTAGAGGCACCTAAATCTAAAAAATAATTATGCAAGTTTTTAAGAAAAATTTTAATTATTAGTAAGAATGGTGGAACCTCTACTTTGTTCTTGTACATCACTACATTGGCATTTGCAACCTTTTGTGATTTACTAAGTTTTTTTGCGTAGAGATTCTAGCCAAAAGTCTCTTTGTTCAGTAATTTAATTCAATTCATGTAAAGTGAGTGTTGAACAAATTTGAATTTTAATCAAATTGGGTCAAACCCTACATATTTATACTTTTCACAAGTTCACATATGTCTAAAAGGGACTCATGTGTGTCTAAATACCTTACATATCCCTGTTCTAGCCTTAGTCTAAGACTATCTTCTTTGTACTTGTCTAGTCAACCAAAGTCAACTATGGTCAACCTTATTAAAACATGGTCAAAATTTAAAATTATATTTAAAATGTCCTAATGTGTTCATTTAGGTGTTTTAAATTGTTCTTATGTCATAGTTTTTCCCTTTATTATGTCTCATATGCAAAAAATGTCTTTTGGTCACTCTTTTGGGTTCATTAAATGACTTGTATAGACTTATCAAGGGATAAATTTGTCACCATGTTTTATTTCAATGTGGAAGAGGTCAGAACATGTCAATAATCAGTCAAAGGTAGTCAATAAGTAGTTTCATGCATGAAAATAGGGAGTTTTCCTTGAAAATATGCCATTAATCACACATGTACGGACTTGGTGAGCTCACCTTCAAGTAAAATCATGAGTAAATTGTCTCTTCAACTCCATAAGGTATTTACCATGAATGTTTTTTAGATAAATGGTTAGATGGATCAATTTTTTTTTCTATTTCTTCTTTATTGCCTTTGCAATCTAAAGAGAGTCAAATTTGCATGCTTAGTACAAGTTGTACATGTGGTGTTGGGAGGAGTGATCTTGGGGGTTTAAAGAGGTGTAAGTCAGATCCAAACCCATGGAAACAATTTTAAGTTTCATGGCTTATCCTTTATGAATCATTGCTATGAATCTAGGCAACTTTTTATGCTTATTCATCCATGAGGGGTCTCCTTTTTGAACTAGTTTCAAAATAATTTGCTTTGGTTTGATGGATTTGATTATTTCATATGCTTATCAGGGCCTATCCATAGGTTTTATAACTATATTATTAGTTTTTGAGTTTGGATAACTCAAGAAGCCTCTTCTAGGCTTGTTTATGTTTGTCATTGTCTGCTCTTCTCACCTATAGGTAAGTGATTTCCACGTAGAGGAAGGTGTTTTGAAGTTGATTTTAAGTGTTCTTGATGGAGGTTATCCATTTAAGGGCTGTAAAATACATTTGGAGTGTTAGGAATCTTTTATCAAACCTTTTCTTGCTTATTTCCATTTTTTTTGCCTACATACAATCAAATGCATATCTTCAGGTGATATTTGCAGAGCTACAGAGGTTTGTAAAAAATTAAATTGATAGGGTTGAATATCCTTGATGACTATGAAACAAGTGGATATCTTGGGGACAAATTTTAAGACCTTTGATATCCAAGTATGGTGTTGAGAGACTTTGCTAAACAAAGAGCCTAAATTTGGGAACTTTTCCCTGAGTTGAGAAAATAGAGAGATCCTCCCTTTTGTGATTTTGATTTAGAAATTTGAGATGAGGTTTGAGGAAATATAGTTGTGAAACTTTGGTATTCCCACCATGAGGCTAACACTTTCAAAAGAAGGATAATGGAAAACTAGAGGAGCCTACTGTTTGAGGTTCCCAAAACATGTTTCTCACACACTAAAATTGCTCAGTACTCTATACAGCCCTCAATCTTCGAGGTGATTTATACACAAAGATCAAAATATGAGATTTAAATCAACATTAGGTAATTATATGTCTTTAATATCACAAAAATGTCTCAATGACCTACCTAAGATGACTCCATGAGCATGTAGACACTCCCAAGTGTACCTACAGGTGCACTTAGGCCAATGAAAGACCATATACAGGTTTATTTGGGAAAACACTTATAAGAAACCTATAAAATGGAGACTTACACTAAGACTCCTACATATCATATATTAATTAAATAACCTAAGTGAGATCCTAATATGCATGTTATAGGTCTCAAAAGGACAAGACACTCACCTACAGGCCTCCTTCACGCATAATTTTGACACTTATAACAAGGCAGACCAATGAGTCAGTTTGAAGATGTTGAAGTGATTGTAAGTGATAAGGATGAGATAGGGAGTTTCAAAACAATGACAGTGTATATAAAATGATTATATACACCCTTATCAATTCATTCCAATCTTATATAGCTCATTAAGGCCCTAACACCATCTACAACTATGTATATAGAAATACAGGCAATGAGTTAAGAATAAGGATTTACTAGTACTAAAAGAGACTGTATTGGTGGCATTTGGCATATAAAAAGTGGAAAGTGACCTCATGGTAATATTTTATAGGTTCTAAAACACTATTTTAATCTTTCTTTATGACAAATAACCTACAGGGGTCAGTTACCATTGGTGTCTCAATCAAAATAGTAGGTGACATATTTATGAGCTAAAATGCATAAGAAGGGCCTAGTGAAGCATGAAAAGGTTGTAAACAAGTGTAAATAACCATGGAGGTTATATTTATGATTGTAAACACTAATGTTAAATATTAAACCATACATGAACCTAATAGGTAAGGGCAAACATTTGTGTCTCAGTCAGGCAGTGACCTAGAAGGTGACTTTTGAATGCTTGCATTACAGATCTAATGGGTACAGATGGATACTAAATGGTTTAAAGGGATTTATAAAGTTTTTTTAGTTCCTAATATAAATATTAATCAGAAAATAAACACCTGTAGGGAAAAATCAAGAGCCTCTAATTTCAAAAAACTTAGTGAACTTGCTAAAATCTCCACACAGTTTATCTTCAAAAAGCCAGTTTTGGGATTTGAGAGAGATGGAAGGTAAAATGAATGAATTATGAGATAAATTTTATGGATATAATACTTGTGACATGAATAAACCTGTATATTTTTTGGTGTATTGATATTAATATGGTAAGTGCGCCCTATTTTGTCTTAGATGGGGGAGACTTTTCCCTTGCACCAAAACCTGAAATTTTGGAGTATGGGCTCAGATATTGGACCAGAGGTTAGGGAAAGTTTTATGGAGGATTTGGAGAGTTAAAATATATCCAATAAAACATTAATATCCTTATATATAAGTTTGAAACCAAATAGAGCATCCTATATCCCTAGGGTTATAATCATGCATGAGGGACACCCTTAGGCCTTGAAGACAAATGGAAGATCATATTCATCTCTAATATTGGAAATGTTTAAAACTTGATTTATTAATGTTTTAATAGGTAAAATATATGTTTCTAAGCTATATATGTAATGAAAACATCAAAAGGTCATTTTTGAGTCTTAGGTTGTAGGCAGAGTTATGGAAATAAGGTTTAAGCCAAAGGCAAATGGTAGGTCAAGTGAATTTATAACATGATATGATCATTCCAATGGTATGAGAAATGTTTTTGGGATGTGTATGAAGGTGTTTGATTTATTTCTTGTACATAAATTCACTAAGAATCCATTTCTTGGCTTGAAGTCACCTAGACCATGTAAAATGCTCAAAAATGATTTGAATGGCCAATTTAAAATGCTTGTATCTTCCATAAGGATTAGCATGGGAAGCCAAGGTGTTCAAGGATTTTAGGGAGTGTCCCTAAGATTATTTTGGAGGGACTAATTCAGAACTTGAATGTTCCATTTTCATGAATAAACACTAAGATCTAAAGCTACTCTAAAACCCTCACAAACCCCAACACAGACTTGATGGAGAAAAGATTTCAAATGGAGCATCCAAATTGGGTAAAGTGACCATGAAACTAATTGGAGATGGTATAGGATTCTACAGGCCCCTATCCCATGTGATTGAGTTATACCCTAATTGTATGGATGTTGTATAATAGGGTCTATTTTGAAAGATTTATGTGTTTTGTAGCTATGGAAAATCTTCAAAGGATGCAACCAAATTTAAGATAAATATTAGGAATTTTTATAACTACCCATGTTCATATATTTAACTATATAATATCCTAAGTATGATTACCATCCTTTTCATCTTAGCCAGTCTAGTGGGTAGATAGTGAACACTTAGTGAAAATGGTGAAACTCCAATTAGGAAGCCTTTGGAGGCTTGATTCATGAACCTAATGACTTGGACACTCTTTACATGTTTCATTCCTCCTTGTGTATGTATTATATTGTATAATTGGAAGAATTTTGAGTTCCAAGTGTGAAAGGTGCATGAGAATGAGTTATTTGTAATTATCAGAGATGATTGTTTATGGAAAAAATAATATGGATGATTAGGGACTAATCCAATACATGTGGAGGATTTTTAGTAACACCTCCCCCTCAGATCAATAATCATACCTGAAATTATTCAATGGTGAGGGAGTTTTGTGAAGGCAAATCATAAGAGCAGTTTCATGTGTAAGCAAAAGAGAATCTACGCCATATATAGAGGAGTTTAATGACTTGGGAGACATTTATACATGTTTTATTTGCAAGACATATCTCATGCCTAACCATATGACTATTATAACTCCTTTCTTGACAAATGTCTTAATGACTCTTGAGCATCACCTTCTCTCTTTCTTCTCTCATAATTGCTATAAATACTAGCCTTTTTAGATATTGTATGGATCTCTCCACCTGGGTATGGAAAATCCCTACCAAATTTTTTTCCTTAGACTAATAAATATTTTTGTTTTTACCTCATTAATTTTTTTACTAAGTAAATATTATATTTGTTGGTCTTGTGCAAGTGTATTTTTCTTACCTTCACATGTTACTCTTCCTAGTGCCTTGTGTTGTTACAAAGCTCTCTTTTGTAGGTCAGCAAGAAGTGTATGATATGGATTGTAGGTATAGTGATTACCTCATTAATTAGTGTTTATATAAGACCTATTTTCTAATTCCTCTAAGCCTAAGCTCTCTTCAAGACCCCATGCTTGAAACATTGATGTAAAAGAGGAGTGTTCAATTTGATGAAGTATATGTGTGGAATTCTCTTTGGTTTCAAGTACATTATAAGTGGTGTGAGTAGACCGTCTATTTGGTGTATAAATTCCTCTAGATTATATTTGTTTTAAATTATCCTTCTCCTTTTTCCCTCCAAAAAAATTATTAGTAGGTTTGATATATAGTGGTTCATCAAGGTAACTAGCCCTAATCTAGAGATTTGCCTCAAATTTGGTTCACCCACAACCCTGAGATGGTTCCATTATGCCACTTGAACAAAGAGATACTTATCATCTCCTCAAAGGGTGAAATATCAAGTGACAATAATTTTTGGCACACCTACTGGAACTAAATAGTCCATTCTTTGAGGATTTTGGTGTTCTCCTCAAGATATAAGCCTTTGGAGGTAATTCCACTAAGCACCAATGGTGACTCCAAGTATAAATCTACTGGTTAAGTAGTCTAGGTACTCTAATTGAAGTTTTTTTCTTATTCTATACAATTATCATAAATGATTAATGGATTATTTTGATTTTGAATTTATCTTGACACAAGCTGGTGAGACATATCCATCTTTGGCCATTCCCTCTCAATATGAATAAGTCCTTGGCCAATATTGTCATGATCCCTATCAATCTTATGTTTCATATAATCAACCATATAAATCTTGTGTTTCACCTAGTCCACCTAGTTCCTCTCTAAGTCATTCTATTTCAAGTTTCAAGAAGAGTTTCATTGGATACAAAGACTATATTTTATACCTTTATACTATAAATGGTAGTGGTTAAGTCATCCCTAGTTTTTGTATCAAGATTATGAAATATGCTTTAAAGCAAGTCAAGAGAGATTGGATGCCCATTGAGAGAGATAATTGGAATGGCCTTAAGGGTGAAATTATTGATGTTTATGGTCTAATTTTACACATAGAAGAGAGGTTGAAGGCTCATGAACCAACTTAGTATTGTCAGCTCCAATACACCCTACAAAAGCCTTCAAGAATGTTAACTATGCCTTTTTAAAATACTAATCCAATCATGCTTCAAAATGCCCTAAGTCCTTCATGTATTCCCCAAATTTTCCCTTATTAGTGGTCCATCTAAGAGAGTAGCCAAAGGAAGGATGAAACCATTGATGATCAAGTTAATCCATTTCACAACCTAATTGGAGAATATTTTGAGATAAAAAATTTGATGTTGGAAGCCCATCTTGACAAGGAGATTGAGCTGGAAAACCAAATTTTTACATAATCCATCATGGCAGTAGAAACTGAAGTTCCTAAGCCTAACTCCCCAAGTTGGAGACAAGGTTTTAAGCCCAAGGAAATCCCAAGTTTCCTAAGCCTATAATTTACCCCTCCAATTGTATCTTAGCCTCATGAAGAACTCTCTAATTCTAGATTTCCAAGGTGGAAAGAAGTAGTGGTAGCTTGTGGAAAGAAGAACAAAGGATGTGTAAGTGGATAAGTTGGAAGTGAAAAATAACTTGAACCTACTTAACTCCCTCCTGCCCTTCCTTAATAATATTTTATCCCTTCATATCAACTTCCTCCTACTTCCTTTCCTAATGAAGATCCTATTTCTTGCCAAGAGAAGCTATTCCAAGAAAACATTGCCAAAAGAATTAAGGAGTTGGACATCAAAGTGCATAATCTCTCATCTATTCAAGGGAAGATTGAAGAAAATGAAGCCAGTAAACCCATCTTTCCAACTCCTCTAGTTGATCTATTCTTCCCTTCTAATGGTGAGGAATACATTGCTCTTTGGAAGCCTTCTTGGGCTAAAATTCCTAGTTTTGAGGTGCCTAGTATTTACATCACTAAGAGGGAAAAGGGGATGAAAATTTTAGATTGTGATAAGAATGAAGCGGATTTGACTTCTTGTGAGAAAGCATCAAATTGTGATGATGGGGAAGAAGACCTTACTTGTAGTGAATAATAAGCTTTGGAAAAGTTTCTTTTGGATTCTAAACATGAAGAAGTTTCTCTTGTTTTCCAGCTTCATGATGCTGACCAAAAAGAGGATGATGACTTGTGGTAGAGATTCAAATAAATTTGTAATGAATTTGAAATCCCAGGGAGCCTACAAGTCCTTTGGAGCTGACTACAAGACATGATAAGCAAGATGGCTTGTTCCAAGGAGATGACATATAGAATACTTATGTGAAAATGTTCAAAGAATATGAAGATAGTGAGAAGGAAATACTTAGAAGAAAACAATCCCAAGATGTTAAAGAGTAAATAATTATTGAGAGGTATCACCATCGAGATATTTTAAATCATGAGGGAGTAATCCATCATGACTATGAGTCTTTTGAAGATGCTTTGATGTTTGATTCTATAATCTGATGTGAAGCTACTCCTACAAACATGAAGAAAGAGTTGGAACAAGAAACACTCCTAGAATGTTGTGATACGAGACTTCTTGAAGAGTTTGAAGAGGTGGTAACAAAAGATAAGAACAATGAGACATTTCAAGAAGATATATACATTTCAAGAGTTGTTCTATTCATGGAGATACAAATTTGTCATGATGAAACAAAAGATCAATAATATGAGGCATTTTTCCAAGGTTAAGAATAATTCATCTACCTTGAAGACTTGTTTGAGATGACTCCATCCCAAGACATGCCAAGCCAAGGAACAAGAGAGGAGTATGAGCCATCTAGCACTACATCCAAAAGCAAGCATGCTTGGCATCCTCATTCATCTCATGAATAAGGAAATTCAAGGTAATTTCCTTTTGATCTATGAAATAAGGTATGTTTAGTTAGATGTATATAATTAGTTTTCTTTATGTTGTGTCTTGTGTTCCCTAAGTGCTTAGTAGCATAAGTGTGCCTTTGCTTTGTGTTTTTGCTTGGTCTTGGTGTGTGTTATCTTTATTTTTTGTGTTTTGAGGTCAATCAGTTGTGTTTTTATTTAGGTCAAGGTCTGATATTTCTATTTTACAGTACATTTGACTCCCTTTGTCTAATGGATGGGATAACGCTACTGGTCCTTAACATAGGCAAGCATGTTACCCCTAAAAATTGCTAAAAGTGTTGACCAAATTTGAATTTTAGTCAAATTGGGTCAAACCCTACATATTGAAACTTTTCAAAAGTTTTCATATGTCCACAAGGTTCTCGTGTGTATATAAATACCTTACCTATATGTGTTCTAGCCTTGGTCTACCCCTATCTTCCTTGTACTTATCTAGTTAACCAAAATCAACTTTGGTCAACCCTAGTCAAACACGGTAAAAGGTTAAAATTATATTTAAAATGTCTTGATATATTCATTTAGATGTTTTAAGGTGTTACTAAGTCATGATTTTGTCCTTTACCATGTCTCATATGCAAAAAAAGCCTTTTGGTCACTTTTTTAGGTTCATTAAATGACTTGTACCAAGTTTTAAGGGATCAATTTGTCAAAAAGTTTTATTTAAATGTGAAGGAGGTTAGAAAATGTCAATAATTAATAAGAGACAATTAGTAAGTAGTTTCATGCATGAAAATAGGTAAAATGCCTCAAAATCAACCCCTTAATGGCACTTGTATAGACTTGAGAAGTCCACCTTCAACTTAAAACATGGGAATAATGTTTGTTCATCTATTTGAGGTATTTAACATGCTTTTTTTGTAGAGAAAAGGTTATAAAATTTAGTTTTTACTTTTATTTCTTCTTTTTTACCTTTGCAAGCCAAGGAGAGTCAATTTTGGATGCATAGTATAGTCTATATAGGTGGAGTTGGGAGGAGTGATCTTGGAGGTTGAAAAGATTCTAAGTTAGATTCAAATCCTTGGTAACAAGTTTTAATTTCAAGGCTCCTCTTTTATGAACCATCACTAAGAGGTCAAGCAACTTTTTATGCTCATTGATTTATGAGGGGTCCCTATTTGAGCTACTTTTTGAATAGTTTAATTTGGTTTGATGGTTTCATATGTGTCTCAGGGCCTCTCTATATGTTTTCTCATTATCTTCTTGGTTTTTTAGGTTTCATTAACTCAATAACCCTTTTTTAGGCTTCTTGTGCTTGCAAACTAGTTATCCTTTTCATAAAGGATCTTGCTGTTGAAAATAGGTTTTAAAAATTATTTCAAGGTGTATTTAAAATTAACCATGATTTTGGAAGATATACCATAAGTGTGAGTTACTTTCAGACCTATTTTTAACTTGTTATTGCTTCCATCCTACACTTGTTGACTGAGTTTACAAAAATTCACCTATAAGTGTTACCACAAGGCCTTGAAGGTGTTTGTGCGGAATGGTAAAGCATGATAGGTTCCCATTTTCAAACCCTGGCATGTGAATTCATAATAATATACCTATACAAGCTATCTATAAGATAATTTTAATGTGGAAACATGTTCTAATAATAAAAGTCTAAATTCTAAGAGACTTTCCCTAAAATGGTGAAATAAAGGTCCAAGAGGTTTCTACAGGCCTCTCACAACATGATTATAAGATGCTTTAGGACATCTAAATTAGTGAATCTTCTTGTCTTCAATATGGACAATAGATTTATTAAAGGGTGAAGGTCATAAAATGAAATTAATATAATGTTTGAGGGCCTCAAATATACCCATAAACACGTTAAATTATTTTAGTGTCACCCACAGGTTGAGCCTCATAAAGGCTTCCTTCTCACCCTAAGTTACAACTATAACATCATCAACATGACTAAATGCTTCTAAGAAAGTAAGGAGAATAATTTAACCTAAGAAACCATCAAAGAGGCTAAAGAATTATGTTTATAACCCCATATTCACTTTCTTCAGTCCATACATAGGCTATAAAACATGCATCTATAGGTAGGGTATTGAAGAAAATTTGTCTTAGTTAGGGAAGCAAATAGTTGGAGCTCCTATTAAACAAACAAGTTGGGTACAGGTGAAGTGCACATTTTATGACCTCCATAATGTGTCAAGAGAGTCATAAGGCATCATGATCACACCCTAGTAGACAATAAACACCTACAACAAGGTCTAAATGAGAAAACTCTCAACCTTAGGTAGTGACTTTAGTTGGAAGACAATTTGGAGATTTATGTCTCTAATATGTGATGTTATCACATGTATTGTAATCTCTCATCTCAAGAGATTCTAAATAGGTCTAAGGAGATTCTAAATGTTTTTCCTTGAGCTTCAAAGTTATTCTTTGCTCTCTGATCATATATGCAAGGCAATAACCATTGATTAATAAATGAATAATTGCATCATAACAATCATTTGGTTGAAAATGTTGTTGGTTAACCTACATGACATTTAATGTAGGATTAGTTTTGGCAACCATTTGAATCAATCCTTGACATATCACTAATTTGGCAGTTTTCATCTCAAGATCATACTCTTGGAGTATAGACATCCATTTACCTCTTCTCTCTCCCAATTCATATTCTCTAAGCATAAGTTTAGTGGTAGGATCTGGTAATATTGCATTCACTTTATTCCTAAGAATATAGTGTCTAAAATTTTTAGTTACCTTAGCTAAATCAAGTACTTTTTTGTCAATCAAAGATTAATTTAACTCAACATTCTGAAAATTAGTGCTCATAAATGCAATTAGATGATCACAATTATCTATTTTAAGAGTTAAAATAGTAGTTATAATATGTTCTAAATAAAAGAATAAAGATAAAAATCTTTTGTGAAATCAGGACTTATCAACATCTGTGCATATCCTATTGCTTCTTTATTCCATATGGCCTTGGCATCCTTCTTCAACATGTCATTAAGTGGCTTCATAATTTATACAAAACTAGAAATGAACTTTCTCACAAAATTTATTTTCCAAAAGAAAGGCTTTAATTCTTTTCTACTGTTAGGGGGTTATATCTTGGATATGGCATTAACTCTATGAGGATTTATATAAATCCCATCATTAGTTATAACATGTCCTAATAATTTCCTTTATGTTACACAAAAAATGCTTTTCTTAAGATTAAGCGAAATTTCATACATTCTACAATGTTCAAATGCTTGCTATAAATGTATAATATGATCTTCCCTATTTTTAGAAAATAGAGTTAGATCATCCATAAATATGATCATGCACTTACCTATGAGACCTTGAAAGGCATGGTTCATAGCTCTTTGAAACATTTCTCCTACATTTATAATCCCAAAAGGCATCCTCTTGTCATCAAAAGTGTCCCAATTTATTGTAAATGTAGTCTTCATTATGTCCTCCTTGTTTACAAGTACTTGATTATACCCTAAAAAACTATCTAAGAAAGACATCATAGTAGAACAACTAATAATTTGAATAACCTAGTCAAGGGAAGGTAAAGGATAACTATCCTTTTTTGAAGATTTGTTTAAATTTCTAAAGTCTATGCATAATCTAATTTCTCCATTTTTTTTCTAACTGGTACTAAGTTAGATACCCAAGTAGAATGTCTAATGGGAAAAACTATTTTTGCATCCAATAGCTTCTTGACTTCTTTATAGATTAATGGTTCTAAAATAGGATTGATTGGTATTTACTTATATCTAAAAGGTCTACAAGCTTATTTTAATGGAATGGTATGGGTAATGACTCTAAGATGAGAGATATTTAAGTCTTCATGGGACCATGCAATAACATATTTGTATTTTGTTAGCAAATTTTTATCCTTTCTAGATTCTATGTCTATACAAGTTGTACCAATATTTACTAGCTGAGGTTGACCTTGAGTTCCTATGTCAACTAAGTTATAATCCTTCCCATTCACCTTGGAAAATTTAACAGATTTATCTAGCTTTTCTTGATCATAAAATATTTTTAAGGCAATCATGCCTTTGGGAGTTTTTTTATCATTCAATTAAATAACCTTGTCATCAACTTTATCTTCATCAAGAGAATTTTCATTGACCTCATCAATGATGTCAGACTAAAATACTCCTGAGTTGTTTATGAAGTCAATTATGTATTGATCATAATTAAACACTTGTAAATGGTTGACATTGTCAGGAACTGAGGGACATGAAACCAACTCAATGCTAAGGTTTCCTAATTTAGAATTTTGATTTGGCATAAGATTGGTTGTAGCTGAGGCTAGTTCATCAACAAGTTTGTTCTTTTCTCTAGGAATGTAGACAATATTAAAAGCATCAAAGTACTCAATCAAGTCCCACACTCTAAACTTATATTTCTTAAGATAAGATAATTTACATTAGTACTTACTTCTAACCTGATTGAATATTAGCTATGAATCACCATATGCTAGTAGTTCTTTGACCTTGTGTATGATAGCAAATTATATTCCTAAGATTAAAGCTTCATACTCTACCAGATTTTTAGTGCAAGGAAATTGAAGTTTTTAACAAGCATTAAATTCCTTCCCAATGTAAATTGATTAGAATAATTTCTATTCCAGATCTAGATTTACATCTAGTACCATTAAAATATAAATTCCACAGTCTAGGCACAGAATGAGAGTCTTTAGAGTCAAATACCCGAGTGTCAAGGGTGTAAACCTCTAAATCAAAATTTACCATTTTGACCCTTTCATTAATTGATTTGTATTCAGTGATCATGTGTTTCATTTTTATCTCCCTTATAACTTGAACTTGATTAAGAACTGCCTTCCATGGAAGCTACATATGAGAATAGTCAGTTGACATGTATACATTTAAAGACTTAGTTCATTCTCTACTAAGAAACATTTCATAAGCATCGGGAATGTCCACCACTTAAATATCTATGAATTATTTTATCCTTGGCTCTGAAGCAAGTTGCATATGCACATTCAATAGTTTACCAGTTAATTTAACTCTAAATTTTTCTAATTGAGTAACTACTCTATCAGATTTAATATGAGTTAAACCAAATTTATCACAAATACTTTTTGGCATGATATTTATAGAGGCACCTAAATCTAACAAATAATTATGCAAGTTTTGAAGAAAAACTGTAATTATTAGTAAGAATGGTGGAACCTCTACTTTGTTCTTGTACATCACTACATTGGCATTTGCAACCTTTTGTGATTTACTATGTTTTTTTGCTTAGAGATTCTAGCAAAAAAGTCTCTTTGTTCAGTTTAATTCAATTCATGTAAAGTGAGTGTTGAAAAAATTTGAATTTTAGTCAAATTGGGTCAAACCCTACATATTTAAACTTTTCACAAGTTCACATATGTATAAAAGGGTCTCATGTGTGTCTAAATACCTTACCTATCCCTGCTCTAGCCTTGGTCTAAGCATATCTTCTTTGTACTTGTCTAGTCAACTAAAGTCAATCTATGGTCAACCCTATTAAAACATGGTCAAAGGTTAAAATTATATTTAAAATGTCCTAATGTGTTCATTTAGGTGTTTTAAATTGTTCTTATGTCATAAATTTTCCCTTTTTTATGTCTCATATGCAAAAAATGTCTTTTGGTCACTCTTTTGGGTTCATTAAATGACTTGTACAGACTTATCAAGGGATAAATTTGTCACCATGTTTTATTTCAATGTGGAAGAGGTCAGAACATGTCAATAATCAGTCAAAGGTAGTCAATAAGTAGTTTCATGCATGAAAATAGGGAGTTTTCCTTGAAAATAGGCTATTAATCACACATGTACGAACTTGGTGAGCTCACCTTCAGGTAAAATCACGAGTAAATTGTCTCTTCAACTCCATAAGGTCTTTACCATAAATTTTTTTTATATAAATGGTCAGATGGATCAATTTTTTTTTCTATTTCTTCTTTATTGCCTTTGTAATCTAAAGAGAGTCAAATTTGCATGCTTAGTACAAGTCATACATGTGGTGTTGGGAGGAGTGATCTTGGGGGTTGAAAGAGGTATAATTCATATCCAAACCCGTGGAAACAAGTTTTATTTTCATGGCTTATCCTTTATGAATCATTGCTAAGAATCTAGGCAACTTTTTAAGCTTATTCATCCAGGAGGGGTCTCATTTTTGAGCTAGTTTCAAAATAATTTGCTTTGGTTTGATGGATTTGATTGTTTCATATGCTTATCAGGGCCTATCCATAGGTTTTATAACTATATTATTGTTTTTTGATTTTGGATAACTCAAGAAGCCTCTTCTAGGCTTGTTTGTGTTTGTCATTGTCTACTCTTCTCACTTATAGGTAAGTGATTTCCACGTAGAGGAAGGTGTTTTGAAGTTGATTTTAAGTGTTCCTAATGGAGGTTATCCATTTAAGGGTTGTAAAATACATTTGGAGTGTTATGAATATTTTAACAAACCTTTTATTTCTTATTTCCATCTTTTCTTCCTAGTTACAATCAAATGCATATCTTCAAGTATTATTTGCAGAGCTTTAGAGGTTTGAACAAAAGTAAATTGATAGGGTTGAATATCCATGATGACTATAAAATAAGTTGATATCTTTGGGAGCAAGTCTAAGACCCTTGATATCCAAGTATGGTGTTGAGAGACTTTGCTAAACAAAGAGCCTAAATTTGGGAACTTTGCCCTAAGTTGAGAAAATAGAGAGATCCTCCCTTTTGTGATTTTGATTTAGAAATTCAAGATGAGGTTTGAGGAAAGATAGTTGTGAAACTCTGGTATTCCCACCATCAGTATAACACTTTAAAAATAAGGAGAATGGAAAACTAAAGGAGCCTATTGTTTGAGGTTCCCAAAACATGTTTCTCACACACTAAAATTGCTCAATACTCTCTACAGTCCTCAATCTCCCAAGTAATTTATACACAAAGATCACAATGTGAGATTTAAATCCACATTACATAATTATATGTCTTAAATATCACAAAAATGTCTCAATGACCCACCTAATATGTCTTCATGACCATGTATCCACTCCCAAGTGTACCTACAGGTGCACTTAGGCCTAGGAAAGACCATATACAGGTTTGTTTGGGAAAACACTTATAAGAAACCTATAAAATGGAAACTTACACTAAGAGTCCTACATATAATGTATAAATTAAATAACCTAAGTTATATCCTAATATGCATGGTATAGGTCTCATAAATACAAGACACTCACCTATAGGCCTCCTTCAAGTATAATTTTGACACTTATAACAAGGCAGACCAATGAGTCAGTTTGAAGATGTTGGAGTGATGGTAAGTGTTAAGGATGAGATGGGGAGTTTCAAACCAATGATATTAGATATAAAAGGATTATATACACCCTTATAAATTCTTTTCAATCTTATATATCTCATTAAGGCCCTAACACCATCTACAACCATGTATATAGAAATACAAGTAATGAGTTAAGAGTAAGGTTTTATTGGTACTAAAAGAGACTGTATTGGTGGAGTTTGGTATATAAAAAGTGGAAAGTGACATCATGGTAATATTTATATGTTTTAAAACACTATTTTAATCTTGCTTTATGACAAATAACCTATAGGGGTCAACTAACATTGGTGTCTCAATCAAAATAGTAGGTGACCTATTTATGAGCTAATATGCATAAGAAGGGCCTAATGAAGCATGAAAATGTTGTAAACGAGTGTAAATAACCATGGAGGTTATATTGATGATTTTAAACACTAATATTCAATATTAAACCATACATTAACCTAATAGGTAAGGGCAAATATTTGTGTCTCAGTCAGGCAATGACCTAGAAGGTGACTTTTAAATGCTTACATTGCAGGTCTAATAGGTACAAATGGATATTAAATGGTTTAAATAGATTTATGAATGGTTTTTAGTTCCTAATATAAGTATTAATCCACAAAAATTCACCTATAGGGTAAAATCAAGAGCCTCTAATTTCACAAAACTCAGTGAACTTGCTAAAATCTCCACATAGTCTATCTTCAAAAAGCCAGTTTTGGGATTTGAGAGAGATGGAAGGTAAAATGAATGAATTAGGACCTAAATTTTATGGATATAATAATTTTGACATGAATAAACCTATATAATGGTTTTTTATGAGATTAATAGGGGAATTTCCCCTATTTTGTCTTAGATGGGGGACACTTTCCCCTTGCACCAAAACTTAAAATTTTGGAGTATGGGCTCAGATATTGGACCAGAGGTTAGGGAAAGTTTTAAAGAGGATTTGGAGAGTTAAAATATATCCAATAAAACATTAATAACCTTACAGATAATTTGGAAACCAAATAGAGCATCCTATATCCCTAGGGTTACAATCATGCATGAGGGACACCCTTTGGCCTTGAAGACAAATGGAAGATCATATTCATCTCTAATATTGGAAAGGTTTCAAACTTTATTGATTAATGTTTACATAGGTAAAATAGATTTTTATAATCTATATATGTAAGTAAAAAATCAAAAGGTCATTTTTGAGTCTTAGGTTATAGGTAGAATTATGGAAATAAAGTTTAAGCCTAAGGCAAATGGTAAGTCAAGTGAATTTATAGCATGATATAATCATTCCAATGGTATGAGACATGTTTTTGGGATGTGTATGAAGGTGTTTGATATTTTTTTTTTTGTAGATAAATTTGTTAATAATCTATTTCTTGGCTTGAAGGCACCTAGACCATGTAAAATGCTCAAAAATAATTTGAATGGCCAATTTAAAATGCTTGTATCTTCCATGAGGATTAGCATGGGAAGCCAAGGTGTTCAAGGATTTTAGGGAGGGTCCCTAAGATTCTATTGGAGGGATTAATTCAAAACTTGAATGTGCCATTTTTATGAACAAATGCTAAGACCTAAAGCTACTCTTAAACCCTCAAAAACCTCAACTCAGACTTGATGGAGAAAAAATTGCAAATGGAGCATCCAAATGGGGTAAAGTGACCATGAAACTAATTGGAGATGGTATAGTATTATCTAGGCCCCTATCCCATGTGATTGAGTTATACTCTACTTGTATGGATGTTGTACAATAGGGTCTCTTTTGAAAGATTTATGTGTTTTTTAGCTATGGAAAATATTCAAAGGATGTAATCAAATTTAAAATAAATATTAGGAATTTTTGTAACTACCCATGTTCATAGATTGAACTATATAATATCCTAAGTATGATTACCATCTTTTTCATCTCAACCAGTATAGTGGGTAGATATTGAACACTTAGTGAAAATGGTGAAACTCTAATTAGGTAGCCTTTAGAGGCTTGATTCATGAACAAAATGACTTGGAACACTCTTTACAGGTGTCATTCATCCTTGTGTATGGATTAGATTGTATAATTGGAAGAATTTTGAGTTCCAAGTGTGAAATGTGCATGAGAATGAGTTATTTATAATTATTGGAGATGATTGATTAGGGAAAAAATAATATGGATGATTAGGGACTAATCCAATAAATGTGGAAGATTTTTATTAACACCTCCCCCTTAGATCAATCATCATACCTAACATTATTCAATGGTGAGGGAGTTTTGTGAAGGCAAATCATGAGAGCAATTTCATGTGTAAGCAAAAGAGAATCTATGCCACATATGGAGGAGTTTAATGCCTTGGGAGAAATTTATACATATTTTCCTTATAAGACATATCTCATGCCTAAGGATATGACTATTATAACTCCTTCCTTAAAAAATGTCTTAGTAACTCTTGAGCGTCACCTTCTCTCTCTCTTCTCTCAGAATTACTATAAATACTAGCCTTTTTGGCTGTTATACGAATATCTTCACCTGGGTATGGAAAATCCCTACCAAATTGTTGCCTTAGACTAATAAATAATGTTTTTTTTACCTCATGAAAATTTTTACTAAGTGAATGTTATAGTTTTTGGCCTTATGCAAGTGTATTTTTCTTACCTTCACATGTTACTCTTCTTAGTGTCATGGGTTATTTCAAAGCTCTCTTTTGTAGGTCAGCAAGAAGTGTATGATATGGATTATAGGTATAGTGAGTACCTAATTAATTAGTGTTTATATAATAGCTATATTTTAATTCCTCCTAACCTAAGCTCTCTTCAAGAACTCGTGCTTGAAACATTGATGTAGAAGAGGAGTGTTCAATTGGATGAAGTATATATGTGGGATTCTCTTTGGTTTCAAGTGTATTATAAGTGGTTTGAGTAGACCATCTATTTAGTGAATCACCTCCTCTATATTATATTTGTTTTAAATAATCCTTCTCCTTTTTCCCTCTAAAATTTTTATTATTAGGTTTGTTATACAGTGGTTCATCAAGGGAACTAGCCCTAATCTAGATATTTGCCTCAAATTTGGTTCACCCACAACCTTGAGGTGGCTTCATTGTGCCACTTCAAGGAGGAGATACTTTTCATCTCCTCAAAGGGTGAAATTTCAAGTGACAACAATTTTTAGCACACCTAGTGGAACTAAATAGTCCATTCTTTAAGGATTTTTGGTGTTCTCCTCAATATATTAGCCTTTGGAGGTAATTCCACTAAGCACCAATGGTGACTCCAAACATAAATATAATTGTTAAGTTGTATAGGTACTCTAATTGAAGTTATTTTCTTATTCTATATAATTCTCATGAATGATTCATGGATTATTTTGATGTTTAATTTATCTTGACACAAGCTAGTGAAACTTATCCATTTTTGGCCATTCCTTCTCAAAATGAACAAGTCCTTGGCCAATCTTGTCATTATCCCTATCAATCCTATGTTTCCTAAAATCAACCATATCAATATTGTGCTTCACCTAGTACACCTACTTTCTCTCTAGGTCATTCCATTGCAAGTTTCAAGAAGAGTCTCATTGGCTATAAAGACTATATGTTAAACCTTTATAATAGAATTGGTTGTGGTCAAGTCATCCCTAGTGTTTGTATCAAGATTGTGAAAGATGCTTTAAATAAATTAAAGAGAGAATGGATGCCCATTGAGAGAAATAATTAGGCCTTAAGGGTGAAATTATTTATGTTTGTGGTATAATTTTCCACATATAAGAGAGGTTGAAAGCTCATGAACCAATTTAGTCTTGGTAGTTCCAATAGATCCCACAACAGCCTTCAAGTGTGTCAACTATGCCTTTTCAAAATACTAATCCAATCATGCTTCAAAATGCCCTAAGTCCTTCATTCATTCCCCAAAGTTTCCCTTCTTGGTGGTCCATCCAAGAGAGTAGCCAAAGGAAGGATCAAACCATTGTTGATCAAGTTAATCCATCTTATAACCTAATTGGAGAAGATTTTGAGATAAAAAAGTTGATGTTGGAAGCCCATCTTGACAAGGAGATTGAGATGGAAAACCAACATTTGACATAATCCATCATGGCAGTAGAAAATAAAGTTCCTAAGCCTACCTCCCCATGTTGGAGACAAGATGATAAGCCCAAGGAAATCCCAAGTTTCCTAATCCTATCATTTACCCCTCCAATTGTATCTTAGCCTCATGAATAACTCTCTAATTCTAGATTCACAAGGTGGAAAGAAGTAGTGGTATCTTATGGAAAGAAGAACAAAGGATGTGTAAGTGGATAAGTTGGAAGTCAAAAATAACTTGAACCTACTTAACTCCCTCCCACCCTTCCTCAAGAATCCTTTTTCCCTTCATCTCAACTTCCTCCTACTTCCTTTCCTAATGAAGATCCTATTTCTCACCAAGAGTAGCTATTCCATGAAAACCTTACCAAAAGAATTAAGAAGTTGGACATCAAAGTGCATAATCTCTCATCTATTCAAGGGAATATTGAAGACAATGAATCCATTAAACCCATCTTTACACCTCCTTTAGCTGATCTATTATGCCCTTCTAATGGTGAGGAATACATTGCTCTTTGGAAGCCTTCTTGGGATAAAATTCCTAGTTTTGAGGTGCCTAGTATTTGCATCACTAAGAGGGAGAAGGGGATGAAAATTTTAGATTGGGATGAGAATGAAGAGGATCTGACTTCTTGTGAGAAAACATCAAATTGTGATGATGGGGAAGAAGACCTTACTTGTAGTGAATAAGAAGCTTTGGAAGAGTTTCTTTTGGATTCTAAAGAGGAAGAAGTTTCTCTTGTTTTCCACCTTCATGATGCTGACCAAAAAGAGGATGATGAATTGTGGTAGATATTCAAATACATTTGTAATAAAGTTGAAAGCCTAAGGAGCCTACAAGTCCTTTGGAGCTGACTACAAGACATGATAAGCGAGACGGCTTGTTTTAAGGGGATGACATATAGAATACTTATGTGAAAATGTTCAAAGATTATGAAGATAGTGAGAAGGCAAGACTCCTAAGAACACAGAACCAAGCTATTGAAGATCAATTATGTGTTGATAGGTATCAACATTAAGAGATTCTAAATCATGATAGTGTAATATATGATGATGATGGGGTTCTTGAAGATGGTTTGAAGATTGGACCTAGAACCACATGTGAAGATGATCCTGCAAAGACCAAGGATGAGTTTGAACAAGAAACATTCCTAGAATTATATGATACAATAATTTTTAAAAGTTTTGAAGAGGCTATAACAAATGAGAAGTAAAATAGGATCCTTCAACAAGGTATAGACTCTCAATAAGTTGTCCCATGCATAGATATGCAAATCTACCATGGTGAGATAAAGGGATAGTAGTATGAAGCATGATTCCAAGATAAAAAAATACTTAATCTACCTTGGAGGCTTATTTGAGATGACTCCATTATAGGACATGCCAAGACAAGGATCAAGAGAGAAGCATGAGTCATCTAGTACTACACCCAAAGGATGGCTTGTTTGGCATCCTCATTCATCTCAAGAAGAAGGAGATTCAAGGTAATTTCCTTTTGATCTAGGAAGGGATGTATGTTTGGTTAGATGTACATAATTAGGTTGTCTTCTGTTGTGTCTTATGTTCCCTAAGCACTTAGTAACACAAGTGTGCCTTTGCTTTGTGTGTTTCCTTGGTTTTGGTGTGTGTTGTCTTTCTCTTTTATGTTTTGATGTCAATCAGTTGTATTTTAGGTCAATTCAAGGTCTTATCCTATTTTTTTAGAGTGCATTTTACCCCCTTTGCCCAATGGGTGTGATAAGGCTACTAGTCCTTAACATAGGCAAGCATGTTACCCCTAAGAATTACCAAAAGTGTTGAACAAATTTGAATTTTAGTAAAATTGGGTCAACCCATACATATTGAAACTTTTCACAAGTTTCCATATGTCTAAAAGGGTCTCATGTGTGTCTAAATACCTTACCTATCCCTGTTCTAGCCTTGGTCTAAGACTATCTTCCTTATACTTATCTAGTCAACACTAGTCAAACATGGTAAAAGGTTAAAATTATATTTAAAATTCCATAATATGGTCATTTATATGTTTTAAATTGTTCATATGTAATAAATTTGCCCTTTACTATGTCTCATATGCAAAAAATGCCTTTTGGTCACTTTTTTTGGTTCATTAAATGACTTATATGGACTTTTAAAGGGAAAATTTTGTCTCAAAGTTTGATTTCAATGTGGAGGAGGTCATAACATGTCAATAATAAATCATAGGTAGTCAGGAAGCAGTTTCATACATGAAAATAGGGAGTTTTCCTTGAAAATAGGCCATTAATGGCACTTGTACGGACTTAGTGAGCTCATCTTCAGGTAAAAACATGATTAAAGTGTCTCTTAAACTCCATAATTTCTTTAACATGCATATTTTTTAGATAAAAGGTCATATGGATCAAATTTTACTTCTATTTCTTCTTTCTTTCCTTTGCAAGCCAAAAATAGTCAACTTTGCATGTTTGGTACAAGTCATACAAGTGGAGATGGGAGGAGTGATCTTGGGGGTTTAAAGAGGTATAATTCAAATACAAACCCATGGAAACAAGTTTATATTTCATGGATTATCCTTTATGAATCATTGCTAAGAAGCTAGGCAGATTTTTATGCTTCTTTATCCATGAGGGGTCTCCTTTTTGAACTAGTTTCAAAATAATTTTATTTGGTTTGATGGATTTGATTGTTTCATATGTTTCTCAGGGATTATCTATAGGTTTTATCATCATCTTATTAGTGTTGGAGTTTGGAGAATCAAGAAGCCTCTTTTAGGCTTGTTTGTGTTTGCCATTGTCTACTCTTCTCACTTACATGCAGGTGATTTCCATGTAGAGGAAGGTGTTTTAAAGTTTATTTAAATTTTTATTGATGGAAGTTATACATTTTAGGGCTTTAAAATATATTTGGAGTGTTAGGACTCTTTTTAAAAACCTTTTCTTACTCATTTCCATCTTTTCTGCCTACATACAGTCAAATGCATATCTTTAGGTGTTATTTACAGAGCTACAGAGGTTTATACAAAATTAAATTGATAGGATTAAATCTCATTGATTAATATGAAACAAGTTGATAAATTTGGTAGTAGGTTTAATACCCTTGATATCAAAGTATGGTGTTGAGAGACTTTGCTAAACAAAGAGCCTGAATTTGGGAACTTTTCCCTGAGTTGAGAAAATAGAGAGCTCCTCCCTTTTACGATTTTGATTTAGAAATTCAAGAGGAGGTTTGAGGAAAGATAGTTGTGAACCTTTTGTAGTCCCACCATAATGATATCACTTTAAAAAAATATATAAGGTAAAACTAAATGAGTCTAATGTTTGAGGTTCCCAAAACATGTTTCTCACACACTAAAATTGCTCAATACTCTCTACAGTCCTCAGTCTTCCAAGTGGTTTATACCCAAAGATCACAATGTGAGATTTCAATCCATGCTAGGTAATTATATGTCTTAAATATAAAAAAAAATTCTTAATTACCTGCCTAAGATGACTCCATGATCATGTAGCCACTCCTAAGTATACCTATTGGTGCACTTAGACCTAATAAATGACCATATATATGTTTGTTTAGGAAAACACTTATAGGATACAAGAAACCTATAACATGGAGACTTTGAATAAGACTCATACACATCATGGATTCATTAAATTACCTAAGTGATAGCCTAATATTCATGTTACAAGTCTCAAAAATATAAGACACTCACCTACAGACCTCCTTCAAGCATAATTTTGACACTTACAGCCAGGCAAACCAGTGAATTAGTTTGAATATGTTGGAGTGATGGTAAGTGATAATGATGAAATAGGGAGTTTAAAACTAATTATATTTGATATCAAAGGATTATATACACCATTATCAATGCATTCCAAGCTTATATATCTCATTAAGGCCCTAACACCATCTACAACCCTATATATAGAAATACATGCAATGAATTAAGAGTAAGGTTTTTTTTGGTACTAAAAGAGACTATGTTGGTGGAGTTTGGAATATAAAAAGTGTAAAGTGACCTTAGGGGACTCTTTATAGGTTTTAAAACACTATTTTAATCTTTATTTATGATAAATAACTTACAAGGGTCACCTAACATTGGTGTCTCAGTCAAAATAGTGGGTGACCTATTTATGAGCTAATGTGTATAAGAAGGGCCTAGTGAAGCATAAAAAGGTTGTAAACAAGTTTAAATCACCATGGATGTTATATTTATGAATGGAAACACTAATATTCAATCTTTAATCATACATGAAACTAACAATCAAGGGTAAACATTTGTGTCTTAGTCAGGCAGTGACCTAGAAGGTGACTTTTGAATGCTTGCATTGCAGGTCTAATGGGTACAAATGGATACTAAATGGTTAAATAGGATTTATTAAGGGTGTGTAAGTCCTAATATCAAGATTATTATAAAAATAAACAACTATAATGCAAAATCAATAGCCTTTAATTTAACAAAACTTAGTCAACCTGCTAAAAGTTCCACATAGTCTGTCTTCAAAAAGCCAATTTTGGGATTTGAGAGAGATGGAGCATCAAATGATTAAATTAGGAGATAAATTTTATGGAGATAATCCTTGTGAATTTAATAACCCTATCTAATAGTTGTTTTTGTGAGACTAATAGGGGAAGTGCCCCCTGTGTTGTCTCAGATAGGTGGCACTTTCCCCTTATACCAAAACCTACAATTTTGGAGTATGGGCTAAGTTAGTGGACCAAAGGTCAGCGAAAGTTTTAAGGAGGATTTTTAGAGTTTAATTATATCTAATAAAAAATTAATAACATTATAGGAAGTTATAAATAAAATATATCATCCTATATCCCTAGGGTTCTAGTCATGCATGAGGGACACCCTTAGTCCTTGAAGACAAATGGAATATCATATTAATCTCCAATATTGGAAAGGTTTCACCCTTGATTGATTCATGTTTGTAGAGATACAATAGATGTGTACAAGTTATATAGATGTAATGAAAATATCAAAATATCAATTTCAATCTTAGGTTGTAGGTAAAATTATGGAAACAAGGTTTAAGCCTAAGGCAAATGATAGGTCAAGTGAATTTATATCATGATATGATCATTTCAATGATATGAGACATGTTTTTGGGATGTGTATGAAGGTGTTTGAGATTTTTTTTTTTGAATGGAAAATTTGAAATGCTTGTATCTTCCATGAGGCTTAGAATGGGAAGCCAAGGTGTTCAAGGATGTTAGGGAGGGTCCCTAAGATGCTCTCAAAGGGATTAAGCTAGAACCTAAACAAATAATTCTCATGAACAAATTCTAATACCTAAATCTACTCTAACATCCTCACAAACCCCAACTCAAAGCCACTAGAGAAAACATTACAAATGAAACATCCAAATGGGGTAAAGTGACCATGAAACTAATTGGAGATAGAAGAGGACTCTCTATGGACCTATCCCATGTGATTGAGTTGAACCCTGCTTATATGGATGGTGTACAACATTGTCTTATTTGATATATTTGTGTGTTTTTTAGGTATGGATAAGCTGTAAAGGATGTAACCACTTCCATATATTGAACTATCTAATCTCCTAAGTGTGCTTACCATCTTCATCTCAGCCAGTCTAGTGGGTAGATAGTGAAACTGGTGAAACTCCAATTGGGAATACTTTTAAGGCTTGATTCATGAACATGATGACTTGGATACTCTTCATAGGTGTCATTCCTCCTTGTGCATGGATTAGATTGTAGAATTAGAAGGATTTTGAGTGATAAATGTGAAAGATACATGAGAATGAGTCATTTGTAACTGTTGGAGATGATTGCTCATGGATAGAAAAATATGGATGATTAGGGACAAATCAAATGCATGTTGAGGATTTTTAGTAACCCCTCCCTCTTAGATCAATCATCAGCCCTGAACCTATTCAGTGGTGATGGAGTTTTGTGAAGGAAAATCATGAGAGTAGTTTCATGTGCAAGCAAAAGAGAATATATGCCACATATGGAGTTTAATGACTTGGTAGACTTTTGTCCATAATATCCATATAAGACATATCTCATGCCTAACTATATTATTGTTTTAACTCCTTATTCTTGATTTAAAAGTGTATTAGTGACTCTTGATCTTTCCCTTCTCTCTCTTCTCTCATAATTGCTATAAATACTAGCCTTTTTGGCTATTGTACAGATCTCTCCACTTGGGTATGGAAAATCCCTACCAAATTTTTGCCTTGAACTATGAGATAATGTTGTCTTTACCACATGAAATATTTTACTATGTGAATGTTATGGTTTTTGTTCTTGTGCAATTTTATTTTGCTTACCTTCACATGTTACTCTTCCTAGTGCTTTATGTGGTTTCAAATTTCTCTTTTACCAATCAACAAGAAGTGTCTAATATGGATTATAGGTATAGTGAGTAGCTCCTTCATTAGTGTTTCTACAAGACCTACTATATAAGTCCTCCTTGCCTAAGCTCTCTTCAAGACCCCATGCTTGAAACATTGATGTAGAAGAGGAGTGTTCAATTGGCATAAAAAATCCACCTTGAATTGAATTATAATATTGGGATTGAACTTCAATTTGTGGTTGTAGTGTGTAGTTCTTAGCAAAATCAATAACTAAAATAATGGTTCCAACCGAGAAGTTGTCCTTGTTTATCTTGAATTGATTATCTAACAATTTTTATTTATGTGTGTGTCTTGCATATTGATAAATAATATTATTCTTGAATTCAAACCTGAAATCAGACACAAAAAAATTGGTCGTAACTAAGTAAAATATTGATGACTCTTTTCCATATTTTAACACATACTTTATATATTTATACTTCTTATATCAACTATTTTTTTTCCAAATTCATGTGAAATTTATTCATGTATACATCTGATCAAATTTGATAAACCACCATAATTGTTACATGTTCCATCTAAACATTGTTTGGTAATAAACAATTGTCTCTCAAGTATTTATATATGATATAAAATACTTTGGATTAACTCTATTGATGTTTTAAGTGAGGAAGACACCATACATTCATGCATAATATCGTTAGTATCGAAAGTGCAGTGTACATGACAAAAAACATCAAAATGTCAAGTAAATTCAACATGTACCTTACAAAAACGTATGGTGTAGGCTTGGTTGATTTTAACATAGAAAGGCTTGCACATTTCAAATGACATTTGGCTAATTATCAATTTTCCATTAAAATTCTCAGTAAAATTCTTATAAAATTTTGTTTGGGTCATGTTTAAGGATTGTTTTGCATATGGCTCATAATTTTTTGAATATTTTCTTCTTTTAACATCATCTTTTACACTATATGAGACCCTTGTGTTCTCATGCCAAAAAGTTTCAATTAAATGTCTTGGTCCTTCAACTAATACCTTATTTTTTTAGGGATTATACCACTAAACTTCCAATAATCTATGAGTAAAGGGTCATCAAGCCTTGTTTGTTTTATGAAATTTATTAGAGTTTTTCTATTCAAGTTCAACAATTTACTTATTTTGATAAGATTTCAAGCTCTAGATATTTTCTTATTCACTATGGATTCAATATTACTCGTATTTCCACATTACTATCTTTTTTCAGTTTATGTTACCTATTACCTTAAATGCATTAGATAGATTCTTTACTATTGCATTATTTCTTCCATCTATATTGCTTGTTCTTAAACCTAAATTATGCATCATATGACACATTTTTTACATTTTCATTAATTGAATAAATAGTTGACATCATTTTGCATGAATTTTATTCTCAAATGCATAGTCCCATACATGTTGAACATGACATTAAACTAATATTTTTGACATTTCATCTTCCATAGGTTATAATATTTTCTCATCTATTTTAATTAAAGACCTTGGTGTTCGTCACATTATCCTTGGAGATGTGGGTGTAGGAGCTATATTTTTTATTAAATTGGGTGGTGTTACCACTTCAAACATATAAGGGATATTATAGGGTTCACTACATACATTAGGCCCTACAAATGAAGTGAATTTCTCTTCATCAGGGGAGACATGAACTAGGGCAATTACTTGATGCTGATTATCATCATACTCAAAAAATTCATTACAGATGGATGTTTAATTATATTGTATTTCTCCATATGTTTCATCACTCATTACAAATCCATTAAATACATGCTCTACATTTTTAATTTCATCATTCAACAAGGATTGATTAAGTTCTCTTATCTCATTTGAAGACATATCTAAATTAAATTCCATAGAATTAGGCATGTTATTTTCATTTGAAATATTACTTGGAGTAAATGAAGTACCTTCACCCTGTTTAGAAGCTCTTATGGATGTTTTCCTATATGCTTATCTTTTTATTTATTTTTCTCTTATCTGAAATTTACTCATTTTTTAGCTCTTTAATTGGTCTTTTATGATGACTTCCTGACCCCATTGTTTATCTTTACTGAAATAAGTCAATTATAGAATAAAATGAAGAATTTACAATGATTGAGACACCGTGAACATGTAGAATTTACATAGTTACAACAATAGAAGCCAACTTGAAGTTTGTAAAAATCAAAATGAATAAGAACGTTATGTGGGAATGAAGACAAAATCATGAATCGCAAAGGGTGTGCATGCTTTTAAAAAGCATGCATGTCCTTTTTGATTCACAGATCAAATGGCCAAAACATTTATTGTGAGGATGGTAGGTTTATAAAGGGTGTATGCCCTTTTCAATTTTAGAAAATTTTAAACACTTTTTCCTCCAAATTTGGTTTGGTTTTAGGCCTTGGGGGGTAGGAATTGGGTGGGGGGTGAACCTACTCCAAACCCTTCTATGAACCAAACCAATTGATTGTCTAAAAATGGCATGTTTTTTCTATCTTTCATGACCCATCTAATCACTTAGATTTTATTATTTGAAAAAAAAATGGATTTATAGAGGTAAAAATGCAGTTTTTAAATGTATTTTTTTTTTCAATATTAGACTATTATTTATAACTATTACTTAATTTATACACAACATACGTCATTATAAACTATATACATATCATTACAAATATCTTTATAACTTGTCAAATATTAATCAAATGTGTCTAAATCTTATATCTCAATAATATAAATATTATAAATTATGTTTTATAAAAAAATTGTGAAATTTAGGTCAAAAAGTCATGTTCGTACACTTGTAGTTTCAATTTTCCAATTTTCTTGATTTATAAAATGAATATATTATAAAAATAATAATAAATATTCTAAATAATCTTCAGCATTTCACCTATCCATATAGGTAAGAGCTTAGAATTAGGGGGCCAAAGGAGGGTCTTAAGTGGACATGTTTTTTTTGAAAAATAAAAAAACTCAATTTGTATAGATTATTTGAGACACCTACACTCAAAATTTGAAGATGGACCATAGGAGCATGAATTATAGTATTTTGAGTGTAGTTTCTAAATTACTACGTTTTTTTAAAATGGTCAAGTATAAGTAGGTCAAACATAAAAAATTCAAAGAGATGGTACTATTTTTAAAAAATTAAAGTAGATAGCTTTCCATGCGGCCCATCATTTCTTAACATCTTTTAGTTTTTTAAAACCCTTTGGTATAAATTTAGATAAGATAATGTAGTTTGCAACCTATATATTTTTTAAATTAAGTATAAATATTTATCTTTTACTAATTTCACAAGTTAATAGACCCTAAAATATGATCATTAATGTATAGTTGACCGTTTGAACCCCTAACTACCTCAAAAAATATCAAAAATTAGATATTTTTTTAATGTGTATACAATTAGGTCTAGTTTACAATGATATAATGTTTTTTGGTTTGAATGAATGAATGGAAATATACATACAAAAATATGAACATGTATAGATGCAACATATAATGTTAAAAAAAATATACTTAGAAATAAATAAATATATATATAGAGAGAGAGAGAGGGGGGGAGAGTGTATTCGATGTTGTAATAATATTTTTAAGAAATAATTTGATAAAATTTGTAGTGTTCATAGAATAGCTTACAAGACATTGACATGCACCATAAATAAATAAAATAAAAATTTAAGTATAAGTTTACATTTAGATAGGGACATATAGTTTCTTATACTTTAAGGTTATATTTTATTTTTATACTTTCAAGATGTTTGAGAGTGGTTTCAAACCTCTAGGATCTATAGTGAACATTATTTGTTTTATAAGATCCTATCATATTTTAAACTTACTCAGATTGTAGGGTTTTAGGGTTTCAGACTTATTCATATTTTAGGGTTTTAATATTTTAAAGAGACATCATAAGAGGTATAAAGGCTACATGAAGGGTTGTAGGTATAATAGAATATTATGATAACATCTCTCATAAAGTGCCATAAGCTGATCCCACCTCATTCCCTTTGCACCCTTTAAGGTATATATTATGGGAGAAATGCATTGGCAAGCCCCTAATGTATATAGGAACCATCTAATGTACAAAGATATACACAACATGATTTCATAGTATGGGGTACATTTATAACAACAATCCCACAAAGAAAACACATGCACCACTTCTTTCATTCTATAGATCATGGATATTTTAGCTATATTCTGATAAATTTAAGCATTAGTCAATTGGGGAAATTAATGATGTGACTTGGAATAAATAGATCCTTGTGAACCTAATTCTTAGTTTAAATGATGTTAATCAAGGCTAAAATGATTGGTTTAGGGTTTAAATATTTTATGATTTATGATTTATGGCTTAGGACTTAGGGTTTAAGATTTAAGGTATATGGTTTAGGGTATAGGGTATAAGATCTAGTTATGAAGGCATTTGGGACTAAATTGAGCTCATTGAACCTACTTATATGATGTGTTCATTTGATTTATGTTCTTAGTTATGATTTGGATGTATGTGATTTCATGTTTATGTTGCTTGATCAAGTTGATATATGTTAAATATTTAAGATTTAGGAATTAAATTGAATTATCTTGCATCATGGATTCACCTCCCCCCCCACTCTTAGTGATTATAACTCTAATAATTGGTATCACAACATGACCTTATATGAAATTTTAACCACTTGAAGGTCATCCATGGTACAAATATGGATAAGTATTTGAGGAAAGAAAACATTGAGTTGAGATCAATGGTCAAAGTTCTTAAAGAATAGATTAGTCATATTGAGACTGGGAAGAGTAATTCTAATTCTAAGGATGATGAACATGAAATGAGGCTTGAGGGTATTAAAAAATAGATCATGAAATATAGTGGAAAGATAATTCATGTTAAAACCAAGTTTGATAGATTAATTGAAATAGTCAAAGAAGACAAGATGACCATGCAAAGATCTTAAGGATAAATTAAAGTTATAATGACTAATCTGAGTTCAATAGAGGAAAAAAAATAAACATCTCAAAACTTAGTTAGAAGAGACAAATGATAAGTTGAGTCCAAATCAAGGTGAGCATGATGAGTTGAAGTCCAATCTTGATTCCATAAAGTTTATTGAAGATCAAACATGTAGATTGAAGAATTTAATGGCTAGAAAAATGAAGAGGGATAACAAGACCATCCAAGATCTTATAATTTAATTAAAGGCTATAATGTTAAGTATGAAAGCTAAATAGGATGAGAGTGTTCAATTAAATACCAAGATATATTCATTGAAGTATGAGTATGAAAAATTTGTTGTTAAGGTAAACAAGAAAGAGAAAGAGAAAGAGGGGTCAGATGAATACAAGAAGGATGCAATCACCAAGATCAAAAAGAAAAGATCCATCAGATAGCCAAGTGCCATGAGGTATAAAATAAATTTTAATGGTATTTTTTATGTTTATCATAGGTTTGGTCATAAGGTAAGAAACTGAATAAGGAAGAGCAACTGGTCAGCTAGAGCTATGTATAACGTAGTCTATTATAATTGTCATGACATTAGACATATTGCTAGATTCTACCCTAGAATGCATGGGAAAAGACTAACTAGGTACGGATACTTAAGAAAGTCAAGATTAAGCATAATGAACCTAAAATATAAGATGGTATATTTGCTAAGATTCATAATATTCATCAAACATAAGGTACAAATGATGTTATTTATTTCAGTTATCATCAAGTTGGTCATATTAAGAGATATTGTATAAGTAAGCTCTCAAGTCATAAGAAGTTGCATGGACATCCTAGTATGCTTAAGAAAGGTCAAGCCTTGGTATGGAAACCTAAGTGAAAAATAATAAATCTAATTCAATTGAGTTGAAAGATCAAGGTGGAATGCCGACTAAATAAAAATAGAAAACAAATATGAAGAAGGGTCAAGAATGCCAAGAGAATGTCTCATTTGTCTAGATAGAAAAGGAGAATCAAAATTTAGTTCAATTCAAGATCAATATAAAGACCAAAGTGGTAATTATGTTTGGTTCTGAGGTATGTAAGGATCTAAGATAACATCTTGATATTGTTGAGCAATTTTTATGCAAAGAACATCAATTGTCAATGCCCTTTGATGAGATTCTTTCTTCAATTGAAAAGATATATCATGAATCTTTATTGTCTCCATATGTTGTTAATCCAATCTTAGAAAAAAGGAGAATATTGTAGTAGATGAGCATGTTTCATCTCTTAATCTTAAGAAGAAGAATAAGAACTATTAGTATCATATGACCTATGTTGTGTCGACTTATTAACGGTTAATACTAGATTCTTGATTCTGATTAACATTAATTATCAACCTAGGGTACATATGCTTTTCAAGGATGTCATTATTATATATGCATTATTCATTCATATATTAACTTGTTTTACTAGTTTTAGTACAATGAACTTATGCTAAATTCACCATATAGTTGTATTATGAGACTATTATAACAAAAATATAGAAATTATTCACACTTATGAATCACATATGCATCACACTCTATATAATCATACTAATAATGAAATCAACTTACAACACACTTAAACTAAAGAGAGTTAGGATATTCACTACAACACCTTTTGAGGGGGCCTTTCCTCATTCAGAACTAATTCCAATCCTTCTCCAAGAGATACAAAACATTCTTACAGAATTAACCTTCTCATTACTCAGATATGTAGCAATTAAAGATTACTATAAAAATTACAATATTCAGAATGTAATGGTTTCTACTATTCTACTATTATGTTATTATATATTCAACTCTTAATCTAATCTAGGTTATGCCATTAAATACATAAGGTAGTTTATTAACTTTAACCAAAAATAGTAAACTAAGGAAAGTACACATACTTAAGAACTGCTCTAGTCAACCTTCAGGTGGCTAGTAACTGAAGTTTCTTCTTTTAAGCCTAACTAGGTTAAGGACAATGTATACTATTTTGTTGTTTTACTTCTTTTTGTCTCCTTCCTATTTTCTTTGTCTTTCTCATCTTTGGCATCACATCCAATATTTCCTTACATGTGGAGAGTTTGTATAATAGCTAGGATATTCTTCAATCATTCACTCAGTTATCAAGATAGCTAGATGTGTTCTTAATATCTGATCATAACAATAGTTATGTTTTATGTAGTAGATGCAGGTAGCCTATAGGTGAAAGCCTATTGTTACTATAGGTAATTTGTAGTGGCTATGGACAACCTATAGGAGGAAACTAGCAATGGCTATAGGAAACCTATAGATGGAAGCCTACAATTATTGTGGGTACCCTTCATGTGGAAGCTAGTAGTGGTTATAGGCAACATGTAGGTGGAGCCAATAGTTGTTGTGGGCACCCTAAAGGTGGAATCTAGCAGTGGCTACCAGAAACCTATAGGTAGAATCCTATAATTGTTACAGGTAGTCTATAAGTGTTGTGCCCAAAAAAGATTCTTACAACCTTATGTTACCCTTCAAATGTTTATCAAATAAAGTTACACAAGTATAATCTAATCAAAGGAAAAAAATCATTAATTCATAACATATATATATATATATATATATCAATGCACACATAACATCATAAATTTATTCATTCATTTGTATGAGTCATGAATGGTTATGGGGATTTAAATAGAAAAATATATATACTAGGTATGGGTGAGGCTATAAAATAGAGTAATTTGTGGCCTTATCACACCCCCTACTTAACCTCTTGCTCGACCTTGAGAAAGCCTTGGTTACATTTTGAAACAACAATTTTTTTTGAAATCTAGGGGTTCAATGCAGTTTGACCTTTCAAAGATATATAAGCCTTTAACATCATCAATGTTCTTCCATCTTTTATTCTCCAACTCTCTGTCAGCTGGGACTTTTCCTTCCCAGTCTATAATTGTGAACCAAAACATCAAAGGTTGAAACATCAATCCCAGCCATTTTACCCTTATCCTTCTAACAAGTTCAATATACATGTATACTTTGTGTATGACCTCCCTAAGGTTTTGAGGGGAATAAGGTTCCTTTATTTTTAAAGGATTAGAGAAAGTAAACATCTGTGAGAATAAGAAACAAAAATTTGTTTTCCATCTCCTTCCATAAGATGAAAATAATGATTTTAAACTTATATTTATTTCCTTATGACCCATGTTTGTAGAGTACTCAAATTCATGAAGGAGATTCATTATTTTGTTACAGCATCTGGATTACTTGATTCACTCCTAATCTATTAGGGTATCTTATTTTTCTTTTTCTTGATATTCCTCCACCTATTTATTTCTTCCTATTTTATTAAGGACATATGAATAAAATGCAATCACTTGGACATCCCCCAAGTATATATTTGGATTCCAGTCTACATCACTGGGTACAACATATTGGTGTATGTAAAACTCACTTAACTGTGCTTGGAGATTAAGGTCATCATGTCTATAAACTTCAAAGAAAGATTTAATGTCATAAACAATGTAAGACTAATCATTATCTATCCTATCATATATAAATTTAAGCCATCTCTCTTCTAAGTACACAACATACACCCTATAAGGTGATCTGTACTCCATTAACATTTCAATGGTTTCATGTATTCTATTAATCTTTTCCTTTAGATACTTTATCCCATTTTCAGCCAATTCTAGTTTTTCTTTTAAGTCATCTTGTTGCTCTCTTGTTTTAACATATACCTTAAATATTTTTACCAAATCCTTATATTAATTTTTATCATCACTAAATTTCTCCTTAAGAAAATTCAGGAGGTCATCAATTCTACAAGCTTGACAACTAAAATATTCACATCAATAACTTCTTCTATTGTAGGTGTTTTTACAGTGGGCAATGGAGGAGAAAATATATTGTATAAAGGTACCAAAGCTAGAGCATTATCTTTTGCAGGTGTCTCTGAGATTATATTAATGATATATGTGGGCTAGGTAAATGAAGTTATTATAGGTTCCTTGAATGACCTTTCTCTTTCCATCAACAGTTTTACAAATTCTATTGCCCCTAAAAGTGTTTCTAGGCCTTTTTAACCTTTAAATTTTATTGTCTCATTCCTCACCCTATATATTTATTTCATAGTTTGTTCTAAGATTTGGAACTCCTGGTCATGATAAATTATCTCTTGTTTTACTTCTTTTTCCATAGTCTTTTCTTCAATCAATTCCTCTTATTCTATAAACTGATATGTCATTCTTAGCTCTTCATCTATGTACCCAATTTGTTTGAGGAGATGCATATCTTTCTTAGTGAATCTAGGTGGCTTGGGTGATTGTACTTCTTCCTTGGTAGATTCCTCTTCCATAGATGATTGTGCAATCTCAAACCCATCAGGGGTCTTTCAAATCTTGTGCTCTTTATTTCCCTTTTTCATCCTCATTGATGTATGTGGGTGAGGAGGCTATAGTTGTCTTTTATTTCTTAATTCTCTGAGACTCCTAGGAGGAGGTCTCCTTCTTCTTGATATAGAGGGTTTATTTTCTTCAATTTTCTTCTTCTTTTTAGGAGGGGTGGTTGTTGGAGCTTGTACTTCATGTACATTAGTTGATGGAAGAACTTTCTCTTGGCCTAAAGGAGCCATGGTGGAAGAATCAATCTTTGGTGAGGAGATAGTTGGAATATTGGGAGAAGCAATATTTTTCTTAGTTTGTGTGGGTGAACTTTCCTTCTCTGTGTCATCAAGAGGTAAGACTAGTTTTATTCTCCTTCTATTAATAGTAATTTCAGTTGTATCCTTAGTAGCTACGAGTTTTATAGTAGCACTAGGACCCGTATTATCTTCTTCTATAATTAGTTGAGCATACTTTCCAAGAGATTCCGCATTATTTCCCTCCTCTTGTTGAGGTTCACCATTCCCTAGGGTTAGAAATTGTTCTTAGCTGAGGTTAGGTCTAACAGTGTTTATTTCATGTTTGGTTATCAACCATATAAAACAATGATGAGATAGGGATTTCTCAATCCCCTTATAGTACTCTTTGGACATCCTTTTTAGAATGTTCCATAGGTGATTTTGAATATTAATGGTCCTATCATTCCTTAAGTAATTTATAAATTTAAACTAGAGAGTATAAATTAGAGAGTACATTCTTTCACAGCTCATATATCTGATGATGTATAAGGATATTTCCCTCCAAGCTATAGGTAAGTTGAGTATCTCCAAAATATTTTTCTTCAGTATTATCCTTTCATCTTCCTTACAGTATTTCTATATGGTTTTTTTACCATTAGGTTTATCTTACCAGTTCCCTCCTATACTTGGCAGCCTAGTTACATGGCTTACCAGTTTTTAGTGACTAGAAATGTGATGCCATGTACAATAGCTTTCTCTCTTGTAATGGATCCTAAAAATTCTCTAGCAAGGGCTTCTAAGAAATGTTTTAATTTCTTAAAATAAGTGGTCTATCTAGCTCTATCGAAGATAGCCCAATTGGCTAGGTCTCCTTGAAGTTGCCTATGATTTATGGATTCCCTTCTCACAACTAACCCTACTATTCTGCTAGGTTTAGTTTTGTATCCATCCTTTCAATTGGTAATTGGCAACACACTCTATTTGGATTCTAAACTTTTGCTTATAGAAAATTAGGGTTTATTTAATAATTTTAGTTTGTGGTTGCAAGTTATAGGTTGCACGTTATGGCATGCTTCAAATTTGTGTGAATGGTTGTACTTGCAAAGGAAAACAATGAAAGAGATTTTTTCCATATAGGTTATTATGGCATCATTATGGCATCTAATCCTGCATGTATAGATCCCATAGTGCATGGTATTATTTCCCACAACATTCTCCCCCTCCCATGTGAGTTTCGACTTGTCCCCAAGTGACGTGAAATAAGTAAGACAAAAGAGATAGAATGGGGTCATGATTAGGGATATAGATGTGGGTTGAGATGCCATCATGAGGATTTAAGTGTGAGTTGAGAGGTATTAATGATTGATGTGTTAATGATTTATTATGTTTTTCAATTTAATACATGTTATATTAAAATAATAAATACTTTTCTATGATCAAAATATACAGCATACCTTTTTAATATGAATGTGTAGTTCTCTCCATACATTGACATCTGTCACAATGAGCATTATTCCTTATTGTATCTTTATGGAGTGAGGGTCAATGATATCCTGTATTCAATATTTTTACTACTTTATGCTTGGATAAAAAGTGCCCTCCATAGGGTTCATCATGGTAGGCTTTCAGGATATCTGGAACTTCATCTTCTCTGAGACATCTTATGATGATGGAGTCAGGCCCAGTATAAAAAAGGAATCTAGATAGCCATGAATACCTACCACTTTTATAAATCAAATCTCTTTTTTATTTATGGAGGAAGTGTTGTAGAATTAGCTCTATGGTAAGGTAGTTAGCAATATCAGCATACCAAGGTGTGGTAAGGATGAGGGAGAATAGGTGTTCATATGGAAGTGAATCATCCACTTTGGTATCTCTTTAAGGGGATTATAGGCATGATAAGAAGTCAGCCATGAAATTGTCCTTCCCAGGCTTATCTACAATGGTTAGATCAAATTCTTATAATAAGAGTAGCCATCTTATCACTTTATCTTGGACAACTAGTTTATTCATAAGATATCAAATGGATGCATGGTTTGTATGAACAAAGACTTGATACCCTATTATGTAGTGATGGAACTTGTTGATAGCATAGAATACTACCAATACCTCTTTTTAAGAGACTGTGCAATTTAATTCTATTTTTTATAGGTTCTTGCTTACAAAATATATGGCATAATTGAGTGCTTCTTGTTTTTGGCCTAGCACAGCTCCTATGGTAGTATCTAAAGCATCTATGTGAATATGAAAGAAAATATTCCAATTAGAACCATGCAGAATAGGGGTGGTAGTCAATAATTCCTTCAATTATTTGAAGGTTGTATCATAGGTAATAGTCCATATGAATTCAAAATCTTTAGTCAGGAGAGTGAACAATGGTGTTGCTACTTTGTTGAAATTATTGATAAATCTCCTATAGTAACTAACATGTCCTAAAAAACTCCTAACATATTTTCATTTATGAGAAATAGACACATTTTTTATGATGCTAATTTTTACATAGTCAACATTAATTTATTCAACAAATACATGGTGACTTAAGACAATGCCTTCTATCATAAGCACGTAGCATTTATTTTGACTTAAAGATAAATGGTGCTCTTGACATCACTAAAAAACTTTCTCCAAGTTCTTCAGACACTCATCAAATGTTTTTCCATAAATAGCAAAGTCATCCATATATATTTCTACACATTCATTGGCCATATCTACAATAATACTATAGATGACCCTCTAGAATGTTGAAGGAGCATTACAAAACCCAAAAGGTAATATATCATAAGCATACATACTCAAGGGACAAGTGAAGGTTGTTTTCTCTTGGTCCTTAGGAGCAATCCTAATTTAGTTTGAACCACTAACGCCATCCAGAAAGACAAAATATTTCTTCCCTACTAGTGTGTCCAACACTTGATCAATGAAGGGTAGATGAAAGTGATCCTTTCTAGTCATTATATTAAGTTCCCTGTAATCTATGCATACATGTCATTATCCATTTTTATTTGGTACAATTACCAATGGTGAAACCCATTCACTATTTGAGATGGGATACATAAATCCAGTGGTCAAGAGTTTTTGCAATTCCACTTTGACTACTTCCCGAAGAGTTGGATTCATCCCACATTGTGGTTGTTTGATTAGTTGTCACTCTTCTTTGATATAGATATTATGTGTGCATATTTATAGGATGATTCCTTGAAAATCCTCATAATCCCATGCAAAATCACATGGCTTTACATGAAACATGCTGACTAGGCACTTTTCCTCATTTGACTCCAACTTGTTATTAATAAGTAATGTTTTTTTTCTAGAGAGATTTCAATTTACCATGAGAGGGCTTTCATTATTTATATATTTCTAATGGATCTAGTTTGGCTACATCTATGAGGAAACAACTGGAGGAATATTTATTGTATAGATGTATCAAAATTATCTTCTTCTTAGAGGCTAGAAAATGGGCACTCAACACATTGCAGATGGTTAAGATCTGTAGAATGAGTTTGGTAATTATTCTGGAGAACATTGGAGAGAATTGTGTCTTTCTCTTAATCAACCAAGGTGCATGCATAGTCGATGTTGAATACATGAATCTAAGAAGGCTGGTCTACCTCATCTTCTTCAGCGCATAATGTATGCTCTGGTGCCAAGGCTGGCTATGTTGGGGGATACAGGAGTAACTTATTAGTATGGTTGTCATTAGAAACCAACATATCACCTGATTTGTAGCTAATAAAAGCATTAGCTATGGCAATCCAAGGTCATCCTAAGATAAGAGGATATCCATTCAACTTAGACATTGGATGTAGCATAATAAAATATGTAGGATACTCCCAAGAATTTATTTTAATGAATAGATCTTCAATGACTCCTAGTCTGTCTGTAGACTTGTCAGCCATTTACAACATTATAGATGTGGGATGAATATTATTCAACTAAATTTTGTTCATGGTTTTAGTTGTCATTACATTTATTATAGCCCCCAGGTCTATCAATATATTGGATAACTACTAATCATGGATTTAGACTATTACTACTGGGCATCTTGGATCTGAATATTAATTTGGTAGGGTGTTTCCTTATATAATGTCTACTAGCTAGCCAATCACATATACTGTATTAGAATCCTTATTCTTCTTTCCAAGTTTACATAGACATAAGTCTTTGACAACTTTGGAATATATGGGAACATATTTGATGGCCTGAAAGAGAGGAATTTTAACATAAAGATACTTGAGCTATCTTATGAAATTAAATTAGGCTCCATTATATGGCATTGAAGCCTAAGATGTTATAGAAATGGTGGGTTATTTCATCAACAACTTTATTTATTAGTTTAGAGAGTTCTTGTGGTGGTGAAGATGGGTTAGCATGATCTTCTAGAGTTTCTTAATTTGGCTCCATTATTATGGGTGGGGTTGTGGGTGGTAAAAAATTCTTTGAATGTAGGTGAACCTCACTAATGTTTATCATATATGTCAAGTACGGAGAGGTTCAGTACTAAATGTTGGTTGTATCAAATTATTTGTAGGATTTTGTATGGATTGGGTAGAAAGCTGATTAGGCTTGGGTGTAGCTTTTGTATTGTGCATAAGATTACGAGATTATTGTTATTACTATGGAGGGAATCCTCCTTGATGGTTTCCCCAAGGTTGATTGGGTTTCCAAGGTTTTGCCACTGGTTTGTGAAGGGTGGGCCTTAGGGTGGTTGCCAAGCTTATATCTAAGGTGGGAATACATTTTTTGGAGGCTATCAGGAGGTGATGGGATACTTGACTGAGGTGGCCACCAACTGGAATTAGGAGGTGGGGCATTCATCTATGGACTAGTCTAATTGGGAGTAATATTTGTAAATTGTGAATTAAAGATGATAGAATTTATAAAAGGTGGATTTTGTCTCATACCTAGATAAGATAGTCATTTAAACCATGGCTTCTTCTATGAAACATAAAAAACCCAATCCCCATCTCCTCTTATAACATGTAGCTCTATTGTTTCTGGTTCTTCAATTGTGATGTTATCTACTTTGTCCCAAACCTTGTGACACCTATAATTTGTCTTCTTCTTCTTACAATCCAGACAATAGACAGCCAAAGGTTCATCCAAAGCTACTTGCTTTTGCATTGAGTGCAAGCTATCCATTTGGGTGGCCAAGTGACTAATGATATCATGTTTCATGTTTTGTAATAGGTTACTAACTTCATATTTTGATAGGCTAGTGGAAGCTTTCTACCCCTAACTTTGTTTATGGTAGACTTGGAAAAATTCTTGCTTAACTCCTTGATATCTGTGAATGTCAAGTGGGAGATATCTCCCCCACTCATTAGCAAGGCTTCCAGACAAAAAAATTTGACTTGTTTTAGGAAGATGAGTTTTAGAGGCTCTTTTCCTAGTGCACTTTGCTTGAATTTTTGTACACTTAACATGAACTATTCAACATAGTCTTCTAAAGATTCATCCCCTTCTTGAGCCATCCTCAAGATGTAATTTCTTCTGTAATTTCTTTCTCATCCATATTCCTGATACGTCGCTAGAAAATTATTTTTCATGTCCTCCCAAGTGTGGACTAAATAATTACCCAGTCCCATGAACTAGTGAAGTGTTGAGTCTTTGAGGGTGGTTGGAAAAAGTTTCAATTTTTGTGTATCCTGCCTGTAGTCATATCTTCTAAAGATGATATAAAATCTAAAAAAAAATGTGTTTGGGTCTTCTAATAATGTACCTCTAAAATTGGGCAAGGCTGACGGCATGATATTTTTCATTTGTGTTATGCCTATTGCATCTAGAATAAGAAATTTAAAAGTAATTGTGTCTGGAGTCCTATTGTCATCCACAAAGTATCCTTCTCCATTTATGATGGATTTTATTGTGATATAGATACCAAATGTACTCAGGTTCACGTCTTCAAATTTTATATCAATTCTTTCATCAGCATGATAGTAAACATTTATCTTTTGATCTGTAGTCTTTCTATTAGATGAAAAATCCAAATATTTTCTTGAGCTTTCCTTGATTTGTTCAAGAAAGCCTTATAGGAATGTTGTTTTGATGTTACTTTCTAGAGTGTTTGGTTCATGAAGTTATTCTCCTTTATTTCTCTTTACTAACTCAGTTAATGCTTCCTCTACTTTTGTTTCCTTTTTCAAAGCCAATCATACTTATTTTGTAAGTTGCTTCATTTAGTTTGTAGTGTTTCCTTCTTCAAGAGCCCTCCACCTTATGGTATATTTTTCAATAGGATTCTTAGTTTCTATAAGTATTTGTGTTTCTTTTTTGGTAGAAACTTGTGGATTGTTTGGTAGGAATCTCCCTTAAGAATCTCTTTCTCTATATATAAACATTGTGCCACACCTTTTAATTATTGTATCCCTTCCTGCATAGGGTTAGTGTTTTTTTTTTTTTTTATGTGTTCCAAGGGGTTGTTTCAGAATAAGAAAAAATTAAAATAAAGGAGTGTGGAAATCAAAATGACTGGAATTGAAATTTTGCTTCTAGAAAGAAGTAAAGTTATCCACTAAAAAATGGGAAAATTACTCTATAAAGTAGGAAATGAAAGAAAGAAAATTACCTTAGAAAGTAGGAAATGAAAGCAGAAAAATTAAAGGCACACTTTGTAAAAATTAAATCACTCTTGTAGGAAAGTAAATTCTAAAAAACATGAATTAAGTAAATTACAAGATTACAAAGAGGCATTCAAGGTTGTACACCATCAACATCCATAAACTTAGACATCTGGCATAGACACAATAGTGCCATCACTAGACTTACTTGGTTAGGTAGGATAGTACATCAAAAATGTTGTGCACCATCAACATCCAAGAACTTAGACATCCAGAATAAGATACCGTAGTGTCCTCACTCGAATTGCTTAGCTGGGTAAGACAGTGCATTAATCAACATTGAAAAGTAATAATTGATTCTAGAAAGCAATAATTTACACCCTCCCTAGCAATGGTGTCAAAATGTTGTGCAAACTTATTACCTAGTTAATATCATATTTTTAAATTTAATTAACATTAAGTGTCAACCCAGGGTATGCATGCTTTTTAAGGATGTCAGCACTTTATATGAATTATTGATTCATAGATTAACTTGCTTTACTAGTTGTAGTATAATAAACTTATTTTAAATTCACCAGATAGTTGTACTATGTGACTATTATAACAAAAATATATAAATACTTCACACTTCTGAATCACACATGCATCACACTTAATATAATCAAATTAATAATGAAATCAACTAACAACACACTTAAAAAAAGAGAGTTAGGATCTTTACTACAACTCCTTCTAAGGGGGAATTTCCTCGTTCAAAACTGAGTTCTAATCCTTCTCCAAGAGACTTTCAAAAGCTTCTTATAAATTTAACCTTCTCATTACTCAGATGGTTAAGAATGAAGATGCTCTAGTTGGTCAAATGGTGAAGAATGAAGATGTCGCTTCCGAAGGGCAGTAGGCAGGAAATGAAGATCTCTAGGTGTGTAATTAGGGATGGTGAAGCATGGAGTTATGGGAAACTAACTTAGATATTTTGAAAGGCTTGAAAACGATGTGCATGATGTGAGGGGGAGCATTTATGAAGATGCTTTAGTCATGATCAAAGTGTGAATGTGTCTTATACAATTGTGAATTCAATAAGATTGATATGATGACCTAATCAAACCAATTCATATATTTTGAGAAGGCATTGATTCTTCATGAATGAGAAAAGAGAGCTTATGAGTTTTCTAGATACATAGGTCGAATAATTAGAGAAGCCCAAGTTTAAATTAGTGTATGTCAAATAAAATATGACATAAGTTGGAGCTTGATGTTAGGGAGAGATTTCTAAGCTCTATGAGCAGTTTATCAGGTCTAAGGATTAGAGAAATCCAAGTTCAGATTGGTGTATGTCAAAGGGGGAGTAATTGATTCATATGCTTGAAAGTATGTAAGTATCCTGATCATCTCAAATAGTATTTGAATGCATACATGATTTTGAGGAATGATTTTTGGCATATTGAGGAAGAGACCCTTTGTCTAAAATGTTAAATGGAGAGAAAGATTAGAATAAAGGAGTTCAAATGAGTAAAAAGTCATTCTAATTGTGTTTTTCCATCAAAGATAAAGGGGAAGATTGTTGAGCATGGTCATTGATGTTAGGTTGTCATTGATGTCAAAGAGAGCATAAGATACTAGTGCATTAATGGAAAATAAGTTATGTTTGATAGCTTGGAGAGATATGACACATGTTCAGATCTGTAATGACAAAGAAGAAGTTGCAAGGCATCCATAGATGTCTTAGTGAAGTTATAGTGTGTGTGTCATTTGATCATTTGGAAAAAGAAAAATGCATATTATATCCTAATATAAGTTAGACCATCATTGCACATCATGTAGATATGAGTGATCCAACAAGTTTGTGCATTTAATGCAAGTACTTAGAAAGTCAACAGTGGTCAAAGGTTTTCATGGAGATGTTGTCTATAGTACCAATAAGGTATCCTAGAGATTTGAAGTCTTGAAGTGTTTTCTAGTTCAATATATAAACCTTTAAAGTTGATCTAGTAGATTGTGATGGACCAGAGACCATCAAGTTTAGCTATGTTGAAGTATGGGGTCAAATAGTCAAGATAAATCTAACAGTGAGCATTTAATCAGATGATGAAGATCTATGGTGAGCATAAAACCTATCAGATAAAGATCAATGGTGAGCACATGATTATGAAATTATGATCTAATAGAGTGTATTGAGTTAAAATTTCAAAGGATGCTTAGAAGGTATGCAAAACTTCCAAGTGGCACAAGCGCATTGACTGAATGGTAGAGGGTGCACAGAAGGCATGCAAAGCTAAAAAGTGACATGACCATGGAAGCACAGATCTAAGATCAATGATGAGAAATGCAAGATAAATACTAGGAGAATTTTGAGGAGATAAATGGTGCATATTTTTTCAAATTTTCTAGTGGACATGAGATGATGATGAAGTGTCTGATGTTTAATATTTACACAGTGACCATTGGAATTTAAATATTCAAATTTGTGAAAGAAAACTAGTGATGCATTTTTTATCTATATATTTATCATATGACAAAATTTTATGATGGAGTAATACTAAAAATTGAAGAGGACTTCAATTCATCCATATAAGTTGAATTTAATATTTGAATGTTCATATAGTTGTATATATTTAGCTCCAAAGTTGACTATGTGTTTGACCATGTTCTGCAAGTGACCCAAGAAGGATAATTGAGTTATTCTTGATAGTATTTTGATGTTTCAAAATGAAATAACTATTTAAGAGTGTTTTAGACTCCATGAATACTATTTGTATGGATTTTTTAGGTTTGACCAATCTATATTTAGTATGAACAAAATCTTATAAGTTCATTGTGTTTATTAAATGCACTGACAGTTTGAGTGACCATCTTACAGAGGTAAGTTGAAGGTGTTCTGTGCAGAGTTAAGGAAGAAAATGAGTATGGATATGTTATATAATTCTCTAAGTCTACTTATAAGGCATTTTTTATAATAATTTTCCCCTGATCAGTTGTGGAGAGTCAAAATAACTTGACTGTATTTTAAATGTATATGACCAGTCCGAGTAGTCAATTTGAGAGAGTTGATTTGAGTGTGTAGATCTCATGTTAAAGTATCTAAAATATATGGAGGTTTTATAGAGGTATTCAGGGTTTCACCCATTTTATTGAATCATATGTCTATGTTAAAGACTTGAGTTTTTGATTCAAAAGTTTGAGAATGTGTTTTATGTGTATGAAGACCTAAAGAATGAGCAAACCTAATTGGTAAGTTCAAGGTGTGAGTTGATATTTTAGGTGGAATGGACCCTATGGTAGTAATAAAGGGGATATTGGAAATATGTTTGATGTATTCTAAGCATTGTTAAAGGATTAAGGTGGTCCAAGTAGTCTCACATGTAAGATGTGAGTATGAAGGCCTAATTATTTTAGGTCTCACCAAGACCTAATGGTGGTTTGGGGATAATGAGGTATTAGGAGTACGTGGTTATTGAATTTAACATGTATGAGTACCTATTTAAAATTTATAACAAATATTTAAAACATCTTGGCTGACCAAGATGGGTTAAATGAAGAGAGTGGTATAAGTACAAGGTCTAAATTGGACTAATTGTGAATGTTGTGAATATGTGAGTTTAAGCAAAAGAGAAGAACCTTTAAAAGAGAAGGTACAGGTCATTGAGGACCAATAGAGAGTGAAGAGGGTCAGCCATTCTTTTTTTATCAAGTTGATGTAGGAGGACACACATGTCTTTGGACCTAATGAGCTTATAAGAGGCAATTTGAGTAAGTTATCCCTAAAGGCAACTTGATAGAGATTGGAGGTAAAGAGTGTAGACAAAGGTGATCATCAAAAGTTAAAGAATAAAAATAGATGTTCAAGGTGATATGTTTAGGTATTTGAGTGGGTGTTTGGTTGCCTAGGGGTTTGGTTCATCCTTGCAAGGTAAAGCTTGTTAAAGGTCTAGTTATTGTGGCTGCTCAACTAGATAGGGGCAATAGCTCCTTATGGGATTGGTGTCTCAATAAATAAAGGGATGAGTGTTCCTTGATCAATTGGTGTTGGTATAAATTTTGGATATTGTTCTATAGGAATGTAGTCCATCTTTCAGGGTTCAATGTGTTTTATCCTTGAAGAGGGTTTCCCAAATATATGATGTGTTCATGTGATTATACTCTTACATATGCTTCAGATATATGTGATTTCATGTTTATGTTGGTTGATCAACTTGATATATGTTGAATGTTTAAGAGTTTTGAATTGAATTATATTATCTTTCATCACTAATTCACCCCCCCACTCTCAGTGATTATACCTCTAACACGATATCTCAATGTGTCACACTCAACAACAAAGTTTTTAAAAAATCAAGAGTAACCAAAATTCAAGTTGTGCACATAACTATTTTCAAGTGTTCAAATGCCTTGGTAGCTAAATCATTTTAGTGGAAGGAGTCTTTATTCAAAAAAGAGGTGAGTAGGGGTGAAATACTAACATAAGTTTTGATAAACCTTTGACAGTAACTAGTTAGCCCAATAAATCCTTAGAGGTTCTTGAGAGTCTTAGAAACTTGCCACTCCATCATCGCTTGGATTTTTTTAGGATCAGCATTCACTCCATGTGAAATAATATGACCCAAGTACTCCACCTCTTATAAACCAAATACACATTTGGAAGGTTTGACATAAAGCTAATGTTGTTCTAGAATTGAAAGTACATTTTTCACATGCTTGAAATAGTGTTTCCAATTTTTATTATAGATGAGAATATCATAAAAAATACTAATATAAACTTTCTAAAAAATGGCCTAGAAATAGTATTGATCAAGCTCTAAAATATAGATGGTGCATTTGTGAGGCCAAAAGACATGACCATAAATTCATAATGTCCTTCATGAATTTTGAAAGTTGTTTTACGTATGTCCTCATCGCGAATGTGAATTTGATGATACCTAAAGTGAAGGTCTAACTTGGTAAAATAAACAACACCATATAATTTATCTATAAAATCATTAATTACTAGAATAGTAAACTTATCTTTGATGATGTACTTATTGAGTTCTCTATATTCTAGGCACATCCTCCAACTATCATCCTTATTCTGCACCATGACTATTAGAGAGGAATATTTGCTTTGACTATGTCAAATGATTCCTGCCTCCAACATCTCTTGTACCATATTTTCAATTTCACTCTTCTAGGCATAGGGATACCTGTAGAGTCTGATGTTGGGTGGTGTACTTTATAGAATGAGCTTGATGGCATGATCATGAGCACAACTTCCAAAAAGTCCTTTTGGCATGTCACTAAAAATAAAATAATGGTCATCCAACACCTTTTACAAATCAAGATGTGTAAACTCCTTGGTTGGTCAAACCTCTATGGAAAACAAGCATGCCACAAATTCTTCGGCACCTTTTTTGAGAATCTTTGTCATCTACTGGGAATTAACCGGTTGTGGAGATTTACCCTATAATCTATGTAGTTCAAAGGTATTATCTTTTGAATGGAACCTCATATATAGATCTTGAAAATTAAACTCAATAGTGCCCGAACTGGTGAGCCACTACAGTCCCAAAATAATGTCATCTCCTCCCATGGGAATAGTAAACATAAGGGAATCTAGAAAGTAGTCTCCCATAACAAGATTAATGCTATGGCATTTTCCGGAATAGTTGACTATACCATCATCTACAATCATGACCTAGAATTGAATAGTTGACTATACATATACATATACATATACATATACATATACATATATATACATATATATATACATACATACATATATATATATATATACACACACATATACATATATATACATAAATATATATATGTGTGTGTGTGTGTATGTATGTATATGTATATGTATATGTATATATCTGTATTACATATATATGTGTGTGTGTGTGTGTGTGTGTGTGTGTGTGTGTGTGTGTGTGTGTGTGTGTGTGTGTGTATACATATGTATATATCTATATATGTATATATATAGAGAGAGAGAGGGGGGGGAGTGTATTCTATGTTGTAGAAATATTTTCAAGAAATAATTTGATAAATTCGTAGTGTTCAGCATAGCCAAAGTTACATTTTGTTATTTTTAGTCAAAATTATGCATTCGGCTATGTGTTTATAGGTCCATGCCTTAGGCTGGGGAATCCAAGCCATTCCAGATCCTTGAGGTAGATGTTTCAAATGTCAAAAAAGTAGAACCATGTACGCATAATTATTACATATACAAAATTACCATGTACACAAAATATTTTACTATTAGTTATTAAAACCACGTATGTAGTTTTAGTCTTTAAAACCACACACATGATAGTACTATTATAAAATCATGTACGTAGAATAGTTTACAATTACATTAACATGCACCATAAATAAATAAAATAAAAATTTAAGTATAAGTTTACATTTAGATAGGGACATATAGTTTCTTATACTTTAAGGTTATATTTTATTTATATACTTTCAAGATGTTTGAGAGTGGTTTCGAACCTCTATGATCTATAGTGAAAATTCTTGGTTTTAGAAGATCCTATTATATGTTAAACTTATTCAGATTGTAGGGTTTCAGGGTTTTAGACTTATTCATATTTTAGGGTTTTAATATTTTAAGGAGACATCATAAGAGGTATAAAGACTACATGAAGTGATGTAGGTATAATAGAATAGTATGATAACATCTCTCATAAAGTGCCATAAGTTGATCCCTCCCCATTCCCATTACACACTTTATGATATACATTATGGGAGAAATGCATTGGCAAGCCCTTAATGTATATACGAACCATCTAATGTACAAAGATATAAAAAACATGATTTCATATTATGGGGTACATTTATAACAACAATCTCACAAAGAAAACACTTGCATCACTTCTTTCATTATATAGATCATGGATATTTCATCTATATTTTGATAAATTTAAGCATTAGTCAATTGGGGAAATTAATGATGTGACTTGGAATATAAAGATCCTTGTGAGCCTAATTCTTAGTTTAAATGATGTTAATTAAGGCTAAAATGATTGGTTTAGGGTTTAAAGATTTTATGATTTAGGGTTTAGGGCTTAGGGCTTAGGGTTTAAGATTTAAGGTATATGGTTTAGGGTATAGGGTATAAGATCTAGTTATGAAGGCATTTGGGGCTAAATTGAACTCATTAAACCTACTTATATGATGTGTTCATGTGATGTATGTTCTTAGGTATGATTTTGATGTATGTGATTTCATGTTTATGTTGCTTGATCAAGTTGATATATGCTAAATATTTAAGAGTTAGGAATTAAATTGAATTTTCATGCATCATTGATTCACCTCACCCCCTCTTAGTGATTATAACTCTAATATTGAGTTGAGATCAATGGTCAAAAGTCTTGAAGAATAGATTAGTCATATTGAGACTAGGAAGAGTAATTCTAATTCTAAGGATGATGAACATGAAATGAGGCTTGAGGATATTAAAAACTAGATCATGAAACATAGTGGAAAGATAATTCATGTTCAAACCAAGTTTGAGAGATTAATTGAAATAGTCAAAGAAGATAAGATGACCATGCAAAATCTTAAATATAATTTAAAGTTATAATGACTAATCTGAGTTTAAAAGAGGAAAAAAGTAAACATCTCAAAACTTAGTTAAAAGAGACAAATGCTAAGTTGAGTCCAAATCAAGGTGAGCATGATGAGATGAAGTCTAATCTTGAATCCATAAAGTTTATTGAAGATCAAACATGTAGATTGAAGAATTTAATGGCTAAAAAAGTGAACAGGGATAACGAGACCATCCAAGATCTTAGAATTCAGTTAAACGCTGTAATGTTAAGTATGAAATCTAAAGAGGATGAGGATGTTCAATTAAATACCAAGATATATTCATTGAAGTATGAGCATGAAAAATTTATTGTTAAGGTAAACAAGAAAGAGAAAGAGAAAGAGGGGTCAGCTGAAGACAAGAAAGATGCAATCACCAAGATAAACAAGAAAAGATCCATCAGATAGCCAAGTGCCATGAGGTATAAAAGATATTTTAATGGTATTTTTTATGCTTGTCACAGGTTTGGTCATAAGGTAAGAAACTGAAGAAGGAAGAGTAACTGGTCAGCTAGAGGTATGGATAATGTAGTCTATTATAATTGTCATGACATTAGACATATGGCTAGATTCTACCATAGAATGCATGGGAAAAGACTAACTAGGTATGGATACTTAAGAAAGTGAAGATTAATCATAATGAACCTAAAATATAAGATGGTATATTTGCTAAGATTCATAATATTCATCAAATAAAAGGTATAAATGATGTTATTTATTTTAGTTTTTATCAAGTTGGTCATATTAAAAGATATTGTATAAGTAAGATCTCAAGTCATAATAAGGTGCATGGACATCCTAGTATGCTTAAGAAAGGTCAAGCCTTTGTATGGAAACCTAAGGAAATGAAAAATAATAAATCTAATTCAATTGAGTTGAAAGATCAAGGTTGAATGCCTGCTAAAGAAAAATAGAAATCAAATATGAAGAAGGTTCAAGAATGCCAAGAGAATGTGTCATCTATCTAGATAGAAAAGGAAAATCAAAATTTAGTTCAATTCAAGATCAATAAAAAAACCAAAGTGGTAATTATGTTTGGTTCTGAGGTATGTATGGATCTAAGATAACATCTTGATATTTTTGAGCAATTTTTATGCAAAGAACATCAATTGTCAATGCCCTTTGATGAGATTCTTTCTTCAATTGAAAATATATATCATGAATCTTTATTGTCTCCATATGTTGTTAATCCAATCTTAGAAAAAAGGAGAATATTGTAGTAGATGAGCATGTTTCTTCTCTTAATCCTAAGAAGAAGAGTAAGAACTATCAATATCATATAACCTATGTTGTGTAGACTTATTACACAGTTAACACCAAATTCTTGATCTGATTAACATTAATTATCAACCTAGGGTACATATGCTTTTCAAGGATGTCAATATTACATATGCATTATTCATTCATATATTAACTTGTTTTACTAGTTGTAGTACAATGAACTTATGCCTAATTCACCAGATAGTTGTACTATAAGACTATTATAACAAAAATATAGATATAATTCACACTTATGAATCACACATGCATCACACTCTATATAATCAAACTAATAATGAAATCAACTTACAACACACTTAAACTAAAGAGAGTTAGGATATTCACTACAACTCCTTCTGAGGGGACCTTTCCTCATTCAGAACTAAGTTCCAATCCTTCTTCAAGAGATACAAAATATTCTTACAAAATTAACCTTCTCATTAGTAATTAAAGATTACTATAAAAGATTACAATATTCAAAATGTAATGGTTTCTACAATTTCACTATTATGTTATTATATATTCAAATCCTAATCTGGTCTAGGTTATGCCATTAAATACATAAGGTATTTTATTAGCTTTAACCAAAAACACTAAACTAGGGAAAGTACAAATACTTAAGAACTGCTCCAGTCAAAGTTCAGGTGGCTAGTAACTAAAGTTACTTATTTTAGGCCTAACTGGGTTAAGGACAATGTATACTATTTTATTGTTTTACTTCTTTTTGTCTCCTTCCTATTTTCCTTGTCTTTCTCATCTTTGGCATCACATCTAATATTCCTTACATGTGGAGAGTTTGTATAATAGCTATGATCTTCTTCAATCATTCACTCAGTTCTCAAGATAACTAGATGTGTTCTTAATATATGATCATAACAATAGGTATGTTCTATGTAGTAGATGTAGGCAACCTATAGGTGAAAGCCTATTGTTTCTATAGGTAATCTGTAGTAGCTATGGACAACCTACACATGGAAACTAGTAATGGATATAGGAAACCTATAGATTGAAGCCTACAGTTGTTATGGGTACCCTACATGTGGAAGCTAGTAGTGGTTATAGGCAACCTGTAGGTGGAACCAATAGTTGTTTTGGGTACCCTACTAGTGGAATCTAGCAGTGGCTACAAGAAACATGTAGGTGGAAGCCTATAATTGTTACGGTCAGTCTGTAAGTGTTGTGCCCAAACAAGATTATTTTATCCTTATGTTACCCTACAAATATTTATTAAATAAAGTTACACAAGTATAATCTAATCAAATAAAAAACATCATTAATTATAATATATATATATATATCAATGCACAAATAAAATCATAAATTTATTCATTCATGTGTATGAGTCATGGATGGTTATGGGGATTTAAATATAAAAATGTATATACAAGGTATGGGTGAGGCTATAAAATAGAGCAATTGGTGGCCTTATCACACCCCCTACTTAACCTCTTGCTCGACCTTGAGAAATCTTTGGTTGCATTTTGAAACCACAATTTTTTTTGAAATCTAGGGGTTTAGTGCAGTTTGACCCTTTGAAGATATAGAAGCCTTTAGCATCATCAATGTTATTCCATATTTTCTTCTCTGACTCTCTATCAGTTGGGACCTTTCCCTCCCAGTCAAGAATTGTGATCCAAAACATCAAAGGTTGAAACATCAATCCCAACCATTTTACTCTTCTCCTTATGACAAGTTTAATATACATGTATACTTTGTGTATGGCCTCCCTAAGGTTTTGAGGGGAATATGGTTCCTTTCCTTTTAAAGGATCAGAGAGTTCTACCCATTTGTGAGAATAAAAAACCAAAATTTTCTTTCCATCTCCTTCCATAAGATGCAAATAATGATTCTAAACTTCTACTTATTTCCTTATGACCCATGTTTCAGAGTACTCGAGTTCATGAAGGAGATTCATTATTCTATTACAGCATCTAGATTACTTGATTCACTCCTAATCATTAGGGTATCTTCTTTTTATTTTTATTGATACTCCTCCACCTATTTCTTTCTTCCTATCTTATTAAGGACATATGAATAAAATGAATTCACTTGGACATCCCCCAAGTATATATTTGGATTCCAGTCTATATAATTGGGTACAACAAATTGGTGTATGTAAAACTCACTTAACTGTGCTTGGATATTAGGGTCAACATGTCTATAAACTGCAAAGAAATATTTAGGGTCATAAACCATGTAAGACTGATCATTATGGATCCTATCATATATAAATTTAAGCCATCTCTCTTTTAAGTAGACAACATGCACCCTAGAAGGTGATCTGTACTCCATTAACATTTCAGTGGTTTGATGTAGTTTATTAATCTTTTCCTTTAGATAATTTATCCCATTTTCAACCAATTCCAATTTTTATTTTAAGTCATCTTGTTGCTCTCTTGTTTTAACATATACCTGAAATATTTGTACCAACTCCTTATATTAAGTTTTATCATCACTAAATTTTTCCTTAAGAAAATTCAGGAGGTCATCAATTCTACAAGCATGGCAACTAAAAGATCCACATCAATAACTTCTTCTATTGTAGGTGTTTTTACAGTGGGCAATGGAGGAGGAAATCTATTGTATAAAGGTACTAAAGCTAGAGCATTATCTTCTGTAGGTGCCTCTGAGAGTATATTAATGATATATGTGGGCTAGGTAGACGAAGTTGATGTAGGTTCCTTGAATGACCTTTCTCTTTCCATCGATAGTTATACAAATTCTATTTCCCCTAAAAGTGTTTCTAGGCCTCTTTTACGTTTCAATTTTATTATCTCATTCCTCAGCCTATATATTTCTTTCATAGTTTGTTCCAAGATTTGGAAATCTTGGTCATGAGAAACTATCTCTTGTTCTACTTCTTTTTGAATAGTCTTTTCTTCAATCAGTTCCTCTTTTTCTATAAACTTATATGTCATTCTCAACTCTTCATCTATGTACACAATTGTTTTGAGGAGATCCATATCTTCCTTAGTGAATCTAGGTGGCTTGGGTGACTATACTTCTTCCTTGGTAGATTCCTCTTCTATAGACCATTGTGTAATCTCGAACCCATCAGGGGTCTTTCAAATCTTGGGCTCTTTCTTTCCCTTTTCATCCTCAATGATGTCTATGGGTGAGGAGGCTATATTTGTCTTTTGTTTCTTAATTCTCTAAGAAATCCTAGGAGGAGGTCTCCTTCTTGATATAGAGGGTTTCTTTTCTTCAATTTTCTTCTTCTTTTTAAGAGGGGTGGTTGTTTGAACTTGTTCTTCCTATACATTAGTTGATGTAAGAACTTTCTCTTGGCCTAAAGGAGCTATGGTGGAAGAATCAATCTTTGGTGAGGAGACAGTTGGAATATTGGGAGAAGGAATATTTTGCTCAGTTTGTGTGGGTGGACTTTCCTCCTCTGTGTCATGAAGAGGCGAGACTAGTTTTCTTCTCCTTCGATCCATAGTAATTTTAGTTATACCCTTAATAGCTATGATTTTTATAATAGCACTAGGACCCGTATTATCTTCTTCTACAATTTGTTGAGCCTACTCTTCAAGAGATTCCTCCTCATTATTTCCCTCCTATTGTTGAGGTTCACCATTCCCTAGGGTTAGAAATTGTTCTTAGCTGAGGTCAGGTCTAACAGTGTTTATTCCATGTTTGGTTATCAACCATATTAAGAAATGATGAGATAGGGATTTCTTAATCCCCTTATGGTACTCTTTGGACATCCTTTTTAGAATGTTCCATAAGTGATTTAAAAGATTAATGGTCCTGTCATGCCTTAAGTGATTTATAAATTGAAACTACATAGTATAAATTAGAGAGTATCTTCTTTCACAACTCATATATATGATGATGTATGAGGCTATTTTCCTCCAAGATACAGGTAAGTTGAGTCTCTTCAAAACATTTTTCTTCAATACTAGCCTTTCATCTTCCTTACAGAACTGATATTTGGTTTTTTTACCAATGGGTTTATCTTACCAGTTCTCTCCTATACTTGGCAGCCTAGTTGCATGGCTTACAAGTTTTTTAGTGACTAGAAATGTGATGCCATGTATAGTAGCTTTCTCTCTTGTAAATGATCCTACAAATTCTCTAGCAAGGGGTTCTAAGAAATGTTGTAATTTCTTAAAATAAGTGGTCCATCCAACTCCATTGAAGATAACCCAATTGGTTGGGTCTCCTTGAAGTTGCGTATGATATATGGGTTCCCTTCTCACAACTGACCCTCCTATTCTGCTAGGTTTAGTTTTCTATCAATCCTTTCAACTGGTAATTGGCAACACACTCTATTTAGATTCTAAATTTTTGCGTATAGAAAAGTAGGGTTTGTTCAATAATGGTAGTTTGCGGTTGTAAGTTATAGGTTGCACGTTATGGCATGCTTCAGATTTGTGTGAATGGTTGTACTTGCAAAGGAAAATAATGAAAGTGATTTTTTCCATATAGGTTATTATGGCATCTAATCTTGCATGTATAGATCCCATAGTGCATGGTATTATTTCCCACAACATTCTCCCCCTCTCACGTGAATTGTCACTTGTCCCCAAGTTATGTGAAATAAGTAGGACAAAAGAGATAGAATGGGGTCATGATTAGGGATGTAAATGTGGGTTGAGATGCCATCATGAGGGTTTAAGTGTGAGTTGAGAGGTATTAATGAATGATGTGTTAATGATTTAATATGCTTTTCAATATAATACATGTTATATTAAAACAATAAATACTTTTCTATGATCAAAATATACGGCATACCTTTTTAATGGTTTACCTAGGGTTACATTGAGGATTTGTATATGAGTGGTTGATAGAATGCAATTATTTTATTGGGAGTTATAACTGGACTGAAGTGGGACCCTTTGAGTAATTATGAGATCATAGGATTTTAACCTTCCATGGTGCCCTTAGCTCTTTTACATGTAATCGTGACAACCTATATGGAACTGAAATAGGGGTCTTATAGTTGGATGAGAGATTATTTCCCTCCTACCACAAGGTGGTTACTATAGATCTATGTTATCCAAATTAGGTGTTGTATAAATATGGAAGAGGGTAGTTGAGGGTGTTTTTGCTTTATGATCTTCCTCTACATAAATGTGTTGATGATTTGTCTCTGTGTTATCTTACTCCCTATAGATTTTGAGCCTAATGATTTTTTCCTTTAAAAATCAATAGGGTTTTCAAACTTGGGACATGTGCTCCAAAAATCTTAGATCTCATTGTGTGACAAAGAGAAATCATCTCCATGAAATGACCAAAAGATGAAAGTACTTCATTTGTGTACCTATAGCCATAAATTCTACTCTACAACACTCCAAATAGAGATTGGAAGTCTATGCTTTTGTTGTGACTCCTACATTGTTATTTAGGGGTAGGTATGAGTAATGTTTTGAATTTTTTACTCTAATCCTCCTTCACTCCTCCTCTAGCTTGTCTGGTGTTTTCCATGTATTACTCAAAATCTCATAGCCAAGGCCATATCTTAGAGTTTGTGAAGAGATATCCTACATGTGCTTAAAGAGGTGTTGGGGTGTACCTATAGTAACCAGAGATGGTGCCCATAGCAAATATAACATTATGCCTAGCTATAGGGAAGGTGTCTATAGTAGCTATAGAAGAGTCCGTAGAAACTGAAGGAATACCTTCATTGACAAAGGTACCTGTAGTAGTTAAATATAACCCATGACAACTGGATGAATATGAAAAAAAAATCTTAAAATGATTATTTATTTTCCTTTTTAGTTTTTAAACCTAAATAGCTAGTAAGATAGTTTTCTATTTAGGCCAATTCTACAGTTTAAGGTAGCTAACAGACTGGTTTTCCACATAAAAACTACCAATAATGCCTAAAAAGGGTTTTCATTATTTTTTTACTCTAACTATTGACTATAGTAGAATGATTATTTTGGGTCCTTTCCAAGTTAGTTATGAGGGTGATTGGTCAAGGACCAAGTGAAGGTCTCAATCTTCATGCCAGAAGATGACTAGGATGTCCTCCTATGCTTCTTCATCTATGTTTTGGTTGGTTCTTCTTTTGTCTAGTGAGACATCATGTTGATGTAGTACATCATTATATCTATTTTTTAATTATATGTGTATGTGCTTGGTAAACTCCTCCTGAGTGAGTTATTTTTTGACAACTTTAGTATGTGGCTATTGACCAACAGATAGAATCTTATCAGATCAATGGTTTGGAGTTACACTATTCCATTGTCATAAACATGATCAATCTCAAATGGGTCAAGCCATCTGGTCTAGATTTTACCCTTGTGATCCTTGTATTTTCAATATAAAAGAAGGGCTTGATCTCTTGTATTGAATTATGTGGTCTAAATGTACCTATCATGCCACCCAATCTAATAGTGTTGTATAATTTCTTTGTTCTATAATGTCTATTGTCTATATTCATCTAAGGGATTAAATTGTATAAGCCTTTACTTATGTGCTTTAGATATATCCATCCCAAGTTTTAGTGTTGTATGTAAGGTCTTGTGCTCAAATTCAATTGGTAAGATAGGTTTCTTTCCATATACCATATCATATGGGGTGAAGCATATAGTAGTCTTCCACATGATTCTGTAAGCCCAAATAGCTTCAAGAAGTCTAGCTTCCCAATCCTTATAGAACATACTAATAGTCTTGGTCAAAACATTTTCTAACTCCATGTTGGTGACTTCCACCTATCCATTGGACTGTGGATGATATGCAGTTGATTTCTTATGCCTAATCTTGTATTATTGGACCAAAACAATAATTAAACTATCAGTGAATTGGTGTCCTTGATTAGTGGTTATTTCTCATGGCACACCATATCTTATGAATATCTATTTATAGATAAAAGTTACCACCTTCTCATCCATGGCATATGTAAGAGCCTTTACTTCCACCCATTTAGTGACATAGTTGATACAAATAAAAATGTAATCTTTGTTGTTGGATTTTGGATCAAAAGGTCCTACCAAGTCTAGGCCCCATTTTTCAAATGGTTCAAGCACTATTTGAGGTTGCAAAGTAATCTCATATGAATGTGTAGGTCTCCTCATACATTGACATCTGTCATAATGAGCAGTATACCTTATTGCATCTGTATGGAGTGAGGGTCAATAATATCTTGTATTCAATATTTTTACTACTTTATTCTTGGATAAAAAGTGCCCTCCATAGGGTTCATCATGGTAGGCTTTGAGTATATCTAGAACTTCATCTTCTCTGAGACATCTTATGATGATGGATTCAGGCTTAGTATAAAAAATGAATCTAGATAGCCATGAATACCTACCACTTTTCTAAATCAAATCTCTTTTTTGTTTAGGAAGGAAGTGTTGTAGAATTAGCTCTGTGGTATGGTAGTTAGCAATATTAGCATACCAAGGTGTGGTAAGGATGAGGTAGAATAGGTGCTCATATGGAAATGAGTCATCCACTATGGTATCTCTTTGAGGGGATTGTAGGCATGATAAGAACTTAGCCATGACATTGTCCTTACTAGGCTTATCTACAATGGTTAGATCAGATTCTTATAATAAGAGTAGCCATCTTATCACTTTATCTAGGACAACTAGTTTATTCATAAGGTATCAAATGGATGCATGGTTTGTATGAACAAAGACCTGATACCATGTTATGTAGTGATGGAACTTGTTGATAGCATAGACTACTACCAAGAACTCTTTTTCAGAGACCGTGAAATTTAATTCTATTTTCTGTAGGTTCTTGCTTACAAAATATATGGCATAATTGAGTGCTTCTTGTTTTTGGCCTAACACAGCTCCTATGGTAGTATCTAAAGCATCTATGTGAATATGAAAGAGAATGTTCTAATTAGAACCATGTATAATAGGGGTGGTAATCAATAATTTCTTCAATTATTTGAAGGTTGTATCATAGGCAGGAGTCTATATGAATTCAACATCATTAGTTAGGAGAGTGAACAATGGTGTTGATATTTTGTTGAAATTGTTGATAAATATCCTATAGTAACTAACATGTCCTAAAAAACTCCTGACATCTTTCCATTTATGAGGAACAGACACGTTTTTTATGATGCTAATTTTTATATAGTCAACATTAATTTTTTCCACAGATACATGGTGACTTAAGACAATGCCTTCTGTCATAAGCATGTAGCATTTCTTTTGACTTAAAGATAAATGGTGCTCTTGAATACTTCCCTATCTGAGATGGGATATATAAATCCATTTTTATTTGCTACAATTACCAATGGTGAAACCCATTCACTATCTAAGATGGGATATATAAATCCAATTGTCAAGAGTTTATGCAATTCCTCTTTGACTACTTCCCTAAGAGTTGGATTCATCCTACATTGTGGTTGTTTGATTAGTTGTCACTCTTCTTTGATAAAGATATTATGTGTGCATATTTTTGGGATGATTCCTTGAAAATACTCATAATCCCATGCAAAATAACATGGCTTTACATGCAAAATGATGACTAGGATCTTTTCATCATTTGACTCCAACTTGCTATTAATAAGTAATGTTTTTTTTCTAGAGAGATTTCAATTTACCGTTAGAGTGATTTCATTATTTCTATATTGATAATGGATCTAGTTTGGATTCATCTATGAGGCAACAAATGGTGGAATATTTCATGTATAGATGTGTCAGAATTATCTTCTTCTCAGAGGCTAGGAAATGGGCACTCAACACATTGCAGATGGTTAAGATCTGTAGAATGAGTTTGGTAATTATTCTAGAGAACATTGGAGAGAATTATGTCTTTCTCCTAATCAACCAAGGTGCATGAATAGTCTATGGTGAATACATGAATCTAAGAAGGTTAGTCTACCTCATCTTCTTCAGCCCATAATGTATGCTCTGGTACCAAGGCTGACTATGTTGGGGGATAGAGGACCAACTTCTTAGTATGGTTGTCATTAGAAATCAACATATCACTTGATCTATAGCTAATAAAGGCATCAGCTATGGCAAGCCAAGGTCATCCTAAGATAAGAAGATATCCATTCAATTTAGACTTTGGATGTAGCATAATAAAATATGTAGGATACTCCAAAGAATCTGTTGTAATGGCAAGATCTTCAATGACTCCTAGTCTACCTATCGACTTGTCAATAATTTACAACATTGTAGATGTGGGACAAATATTATTCAACTAAATTTTGTTCATGGTTTTAGTTGCCATTACATTTATTTTAGCCCCAAAGTTTATCAATATATTGGACAACTACTAATCATGGATTTAGACTATAACTATTGGGCATCTTGGATCTGAATATTACTTTGATAGGGTGTTTCCTTATATAATGTCTACCTGCTGGCCAATCACATATATTGTATTAGGATCCTTATTATTCTTTCTAAGTTTACATAGAATAAGTCTTTGACAACTTTGGAATATATGGGCACATCTTTGATGGCCTGAAAGAGAGGAATTTTAACATAGAGATTATTGAGCTATCTTATGAAATTAAATCGGGCTCCGTTACATGGCGTTGAAGCCTAAGACGTTATATAAATGGTGGGTTATTTCATCAATAACTTTATTTATTGGTTTAGAGAGTTTTTGTGGTGGTGAAGATGGGTTAGCATGATCTTCTAGAGTTTCTTAATTTGGCTCCATTATTATGGGTGGGGTTGTGGGTGGTAAAAATTTCTCTAAATGTAGGTGAACCTCACTGATGTTTATCATATATGTCAAGTACTGGACATGTTCAGTACTGAATGTTGGTTATATCAACTTATTTGTAGGATTCTGCATGGATTGGGTAAAAAGCTGATTAGGCTTGGGTGTAGCTTTTGTATTTGACATAATATCAAGAGGTTATTGTTATTTATATGGAGGAAATCCTCCTTGATGGTTTCCCCTAGGTTGATTGGGTTTCTAAGGTTGCTGCCACTAGTTTGTGAAGGGTGGACCTTAGGGTGGTTTTCAAGCTTGTATCCAAGGTGGGAATACATTTTTTGGAGGTTGTCAGGAGGTGATGGGATAGCTTGACTGAGGTGGCCACCAAATGGAATCAGGAGGTGAGGCATTCATCTATGGACTAGTCTAATTGGGAGTAATATTTGTAAATTGTGAATTAAAGATGATAGAATTTATAAAAGGTGGATTTTGTCTCGTACCTAGATAAGATAGTCATTTAAACCATGGCTTCTTCTATGCAACATAAAAAACCTGGTCCCCATCTCCTCTTATAACATGTAGCTCTATTGTTTATATTTATTCAGTTGTGATGTTATCTACTTTGCCCCGAACCTCATGACACCTATAATTTGTCTTCTTCTTCTTACAATGCAAACAATAGACAGTCAAAGGTTGATCCAAAGCTACTTGCTTTAGCATTGAGTGCAAGCTATCCATTTAGGTGGCCAAGTGACTAATGATTTCATGTTTCATGTCTTGTAATAGGTTACTAACTTCATATTTTGATAGGCTAGTGGAAGATTACTACCCTTAACTTTATTTATGGTAGACTTGGAAAAATTCTTGCTTAACTCCTTGATATCTGTGAATGTCAGGTGGGAGATATCTCCCCCACTCATTATGTCCAAGGCTTCCAAACAATATTTTTTGACTTCTTTCAGGAAGATGAGTTTTAGAGGCTCTTTTCCTAGTGCACTTTGCTTGAATTTTTGTATAATGAACATGAACCATTCAACATAGTCTTCTAAAGATTCATCCCCTTCTAGAGCCATCCTCAAGATGTAAATTTTTCTATAATTTCTTTCTCATCCATATTCCTGATACTTAGCTATAAAATTATTTTTCATCTCCTCCCAAGTGTGGACTGATTTAATACCTAGTCCCATGAACTAGTGAAGTGTTGAGTCTTTGAGGGTGGTTGGAAAAAGTTTCAATTTCTATGTATCCTGCCTGTAGTCATATCCTCTAAAGATGATATCAAATCCAAAAAAAATGTGTTTGGGTCTTCTAATAATGTACCTCTAAAATTGGGCAAGGCTGAGGGCATGATATTTTTCATTTGTGTTATGCCTATTGCATCTAGAATAAGAAATTTAAAAGTAATTGTGTCTGGAGTCCTATTGTCATCCATAAAATCTCCTCCATTTATGATGGATTTTATTGTGATATAGATACCAAAGGTACTCAGGGTCACGTCCTCAAAATTTATATCAATTCTTTCATCAGCATGATAGTAAACATTTATTTTATGATCTGTAGTCTTTCTATCAGATGAAAAATCTAAATATTTTCTTGAGCTTTATTTGATTTATTCAAGAAAGCCTTGTTGGAATGTTGTTTTGATGTTACTTTCTAGAGTGTTTGGTTCATGAAGTTCTTCTCCTTCATTTCTCTTTACTAAGTCTTTTAATGTTTCCTCTACTTTTGTTTCCTTTTTCAAAGCCAATAGTACTTCTTTTGTAAGTTGCTTCATTTAGCTTGTAGTGTTTCCTTCTTCAAGAGCCCTCCACCTTATGGTATATTTTTCAATAGGATTCTTAGTTTCTACAAGTATTTGTGGTTCTTTTTTGGTAGCAACTTGCGGCTTGTTTGGTAGGAATCTCCCTTGAGAATCTCTTTCTCTCTGCATAAACATTGTGCCGCACCTTTCAATTATCATATCCCTTCCTGCATAGGCTTAGTGTCTTTTTATTTTTTGTGCTCTAAGGGGTTGTTTCAGAATAATAAAAAATTAAAATAAAGGAGTGGGGAAATAAAAATGACTGGAATTGAAATTTTTCTTCTAGAAAGAAGTAAAGTTATCCACTAAAAATGGGAAAATTACTCTAGAAAGTAGGAAATGAAAGAAAGAAAATTACCTTAAAAAGTAGGAAATGAATGCAAAAAAATTAAAGGTACACTTTGTAAAAATTAAATCACTCTTGTAGGAAAGTAAATTATAAAAAAAACATGAACTAATTAAATTACAAGATTGCAAAGAGGCATTCAAGGTTGTACACCATCAACATCCAGAAATTCAGACATCTGGCATACGACACCATAGTGCCATTACTAGACTTAACTGGTTAGGTAGGATAGTACATCAAAAATGTTGTGCACTATCAACATCTAAGAACTTAGATATCTGGAATAAGATACCATAGTTTCCTCACTCGACTTGTTTGGCTAGGTAGGATAGTGCATTAATCAATCTTGAAAAGTAATAATTGATTCTAGAAAGCAATAATTTACACCCTCCCTAGCAACGGTGTCAAAAAGTTGTGCAAACTTATTACTTAGTTAATATCAAATTTTTGAGTTTGATTAGCATTAAGTGTCAACCCAGGGTATGCATGATTTTAAAGGATGTCATCACTTTATATGATTTATTGATTCATAGATTAACTTGCTTTACTAGTTTCAGTATAATAAACTTATTTTAAATTCACCAGATAGTTTTACTATGTGACTATTATAACAAAAATATAGAAATACTTAACACTTATGAATGACACATGCATCACACTTAATATAATCAAACTAATAATGAAATCAACTAACAACACACTTAAACTAAAGAGAGTTAGGATCTTTACTACAACTCCTTCTAAGGGGGCCTTTCCTCATTCAAAACTGAGTTTTAATCCTTCTCCAAGAGACTTGCAAAAGCTTCTTATAGAATTAACCTTCTCATTACTCAGATGGTTAAGAATGAAGATGCTCTAGTTGGTCAAATGGTGAAGAATGAAGATGTTGGTTCTAAAGGTCGGTAGGCAAGAAATGAAGATCTCTAGGTGTGTAATCAGGGATGGTGAAGCATGGAGTTATGTGAAACTAACTTAGATATTTTGAAAGGCTTGAAAAAGATGTGCATGATGTGAGGGTGAGCATTTATGAAGATGCTTTAGTCATGATCAAAGTGTGAATGTGTCTTCTACAGTTGTGAATTCAATAAGATTGATATGATGACCTAATAAAACCAATTCATATATTTTGACAAGGTATTGAATCTTCATGCATGAGAAAAGAGAGCTTATGAGTTTTGCAGATAGACAGGTCTAAGAATTAGAGAATCCCAAGTTTAAATTAGTGTATGTCAAATAAAATATGACATAAGTTGGAGCTTGATGTTAGGGAGAGCTTTCTAAGTTCTATAAGTAGTTTATCAGGTCCAAGGATTAAAGAAATCCAAGTTCAGATTGGTGCATATTAAAGGGAGAGCAATTGATTCATATGCTTGAAAATATTTAAGTATCCTAATCATATCAAATAGTATTTGAATGCATACATGATGTTGAGGACTGATTTTTGGCATATTGAGGAAGAGACCATTTGTCTAAAATGTCAAATGGAAAGAAAGATTAGAATAAAGGAGTTCAAATGAGTAAAAAGTCATTCTAAGTGTGTTTTGCCATCAAAGATAAAGGGGAAGATTGTTGAGCGTGGTCATTGATGTTAGGTTGTCATTGATGTCAAAGGGAGCATAAGATACTATTGAATTAATGACAAATAAGTTATGTTTGATAGCTTGGAGAGATATGACACATGTTCAGATCTGTAAGGACAAAGAAGAAGTTGCAAGGCATCCACAGATGTCTTAGTGAAGTTATGGTGTGTCATTTGATCATTTGGAAAAAGAAACATGCATATTATATCTTAATATAAGTTAGAACATCATTTCACATCATGTAAATATGAGTGATCCAACTATTTTTTGCATTTAGTGCAAGTACTTAGAAAGTCAACAATGGTCAAAGGTTTTCATGGAGATGTTGTCTATAGTACCAATAAGGTATCCTAGAGATTTGAAGTCTTGAAGTGTTTTCTAGTTCAATATATAAACCTTTAAAGTTGATCTAGTAGACTATGATGGACCAGAGACCATCAATTTTAACTATGTTGAAGTCTGGGGTAAAATAGTCAAGATAAATCTAACAGTGAGCGTTTAATTAGATGATGAATTTCTATGGTGAGCATAAAACCTATCAGATAGAGATCAATGGTGAGAACATGATTATGAAATTATGATCCAATTGAGTGTATTGATTCAAAATGTTAAAGGATGATTAGAAGGTATGAAAAACTTCCAAGTGGCACACGCGTATTGACTGAATGATAGAGGGTGTGCAGAGCTACCAAGTGGCATGACCACGGAAGCACATATCTAAGATCAATGATGAGAAATGCAAGATAAATACTAGGATACTTCTAAGGAGATCAATGGTGCATATTTTTTAAAAGTTTCTAGTGGACATGAGATGCTGACAAAGTGTCTAATGTTTAATATTTACACAGTGAGCATTGGAATTTAAATATTCAAATTTGTGAAAGAAAACTAGCGATGGGTTTTTATCTATATATTGATCATATGACAAATTTTTATGATGGAATAAAAATAAAAATTGAAGAGGACTTCAATGTGCATCCATATAAGTTGATTTTAATATTTGAATGTTCATATAGTTGTAGATATTGAGCTCCAAAGTTGACTGTGTGTTTGACCATGTTTTGCAAGTGACCCAAGAAGGATAATTGAGTTATTCTTGATAGTATTTTGATGTTTAAAAATGAAATAAAAATTGATGAGTGTTTTATACTCCATGAATACTATTTCTATAGATTTTTTAGGTTTGACCAATCCATATTCAGTATGAACAAAATCTTATAAAATGATTGTGTTTATTAAATGCACTAATAGTTTGAGTGACCATCTTACAGAGGTAAGTTGAAGGTGTTCTGTGTAGATTTAAGGAAGAAAATGAGTATGGATATGTTATATAAGTCTCTAAGTCTAATGATAAGGCATTTTTTATAATAATTTTCCCTTGATCAGTTGTGGAGAGTCAAAATAAATTCATTGTATTTTAAATGTATATGACCAATCTGAGTAGTCAATTTGAGAGAGTTGATTTGAGTGCGTAGATCTCGTGTTGAAGTATCTAAAGCATATGGAGGTGTTATAGAGGTATTCAAGGTTTCACCCATGTTATTTAATCATATGTCTATGTTAAAGACTTGATTTTTTTATTTAAAAGTTTGAGAATGTGTTTTCTGTGTATGAAGACCTAAAGAATGAGCAGACCTAATTGGTAAGTTCAAGGTGTGAGTTGATATTTTAGGTGGCATGGACCCATATGGTAGTAATCAAGGGGATATTTTAAATAGGTTTGATGTATTCTAAGCATTTTTAAAGGATGAAGGTGGTCCAAGTAGTCTCACATGTAATATGTGAGTATGAAGGCCTAATTCTTTTAGGTCTCACTAAGACCTAATGGTGGTTTGGGGATAATGAGGTATTAGGAGTATGTGGTTCTTGCCTGTAACATGTATGAGTACCTATTTACAAGTTATAAAAAATATGTAAAACATCTTGGCCGACCAAGATGGGTTAAATGAAGAGAGTGGTATAAGTACAAGGTCTAAATTGGACTAATTGTGAATGTTGTGAATGTGTGAATTTAAGCAAAGGAGAAGAACCTTTGAAAGAGAAGGTACATGTCATTGAGGACCAAAAAAGAGTGAAGAGGATCAGTCATGCTTTTTTATCAATTTGATGTAGGAGGACACACATGTCTTTAGACCTAATGAGCTTATAAGAGGCAATTTGAGCAAGTTAGCCCTAAAGGCAGCTTGAGAGAGATTGGAGGTGAAGAGTGCAGACAAAGGTGATTATCAACAGTTGAAGAATAGAAATAGATGTTCAAGGTGATATGTTTAGGTAGCTAAGTGGGTGTTTGGTTGCCTAGGGGTTTGGTTCATCCTTGCAAGGTAAAGCTTGTTAAAGGTCTAGTTATTGTGGGTGCTCAGCTAGATAGGGGCAATAGCTCCTTGTGGGATTGGTGTCTCAATAAACTAAGGGATGAGTGTTCTTTGATTAGTTGGTGTTGGTATAAATTTTGGATATTGTTTTATAGGAATTTAGTCCATCTTTTAGGGTTTAATGGGTTTTATCCCTGAAGAGGGTTACCCACGTATATGATGTGTTCATGTGATTATACTCTTACATATGCTTTAGATATATGTGATTTCATGTTTATGTTGTTTGACCAATTTGATATATGTTGAATGTTTAAGAGTTGAGAATTGAATTATATTATCTTGTATCACTGATTCACCCACCCTTCATGCCCCTCCCCCTCCCCACTCCCAGTGCTTGTACCTCTAACACCATATCTCAATGTGTCACACTCCACAACAAAGTTTTTAAAAAATCAAGAGTAACCAAAATTTGAGTTGTGCACATAACTATTTTCATGTGTTCAAATGCCTTGGTAGCTAAATCAGTCTAGTGGAAGGAATCTTTATTCAAAAAAGAGGTGAGTAGGGGTGAAATACTAACATAAGTTTTGATAAACCTATGATAGTAACTAGTTATCCCCATAAATCCTTAGAGGTTCTTGAGAGTCTTAGGAACTTGCCACTCCATCATCGCTTTGATTTTTTTAGGATCAATATTCACTCCATATGAAATAATATGACCCAAGTACTCCACCTCTTAGAAACCAAATACACATTTGGAAGGTTTGACATAAAGCTAATGTTGTTTTAGAATTGAAAGTACATTTTTCACATGCTTCAAAAAGTGTTCCCAATTTTTATTATAGATGAGAATATCATAAAAAAATACTAATATAAATTTTCCCAAAAAAGGCCTAAAAATAGTATTCATCGAGCTCTAAAATATAGATGGTGCATTTGTGAGGCCAAAAGACGTGACTATAAATTCATAATGTCCTTCATGAATTTTGAAATTATTTTTACGTATGTCCTCATCACGAATGTGAATTTGATGATACCTAAAGTGAAGATCTAACTTGGTAAAATAAACAACACCATATAATTTATCTAAAATAATCATTAATTACTATAATAGTAAGCTTATCTTTGATGTTTTACTTATTGAGTTCTCTATATTCTAGGCACATCCTCTAACTATCATCCTTCTTCTACACCATGACTATTAGAGAGGAATATTTACTTTGACTGTGTCAGATAATTCCTACCTCCAACATTTCTTATACCATATTTTTAATTTCACTCTTCTAGGCATAGGGATACCTGTAGAGTCTGATGTTGGGTGGTGTACTTTATAGAATGAGCTTGATGGCATGATTATGAGCACAACTTGCAAAAAGTCCTTTTGGCATGTCACTAAAAATAAAATAATGGTCATCCAACAACTTTACAAATCAATATGTGTAAACTCCTTGGTTGGTTGAACCTCTATGGAAAATAAGCATGCCACAAATTTTTCGACACCTTTTTTGAGAATCTTCGTCATCTAGTGGGAATTAACCAGTTGTGGAGATTTAGCCTATAATCTATGTAGTTCAAAGGTATTATCTTTTGAATGGAACCTCATATATAGTTCTTGAGAATTCAACTCAGTAGTGCCCAAAGTGGTGAGCCACTACACTCCCAAAATAATGTCATCTCGTCCCATGGGAATACTAAACATAAGGGAATCTAGCAAGTAGTCTCCCATAACAAGATTAATGCTATGGCATTTTCCAGAATAGTTGACTATACCATCATCTACAATCATGACCTAGAATTATGAATATGGGTAAATGAAACAGTTCAAATGAGTAGCTAGCTTACTATTGATAAAGTTATGTGTACTCCCCAAGTCAATTAACATATTCATCTTCTATTTCTTCAATAAACCCAGCACCTTAAGAGTTTGAGGAGTATTAATGGCTGAAAGTACCTGATAAAAAATAGTAGATTGAGAATCTTCAAATTCATCCTCAGGTTCTTCCAAATCTACCTTTGAAGCCTCATCATCTTCGTCCTCCTCATTGGTGGTTTCAATGTAAAATAACTTATTTTTAGCACATCGATGTCCTTTGCTCCATTTTTTATTGCATCCAAAACACAAACCTTTTACACACTTTTATTCAACTTGTGGTGGTGTCACTCTAGTAGGTTGTAGAAATGATGGTGTTGGGAAGGTGCATTCAGACACATTAGTTAAATGTCTTCATTTGATCAGTAACTTTTACTCATCCATGTGTGCCTTTGGTATGGCTTCATATACATTACTTGGATGAAACATGTGAACATCCAATTGGATGTTAACTTTGAGGCCACCCAAAAATAGGTCTATCATATTTTCATTAATGATGTCCACCACATCTAAGGAGATATTCTAAAATTGATGAATGTAATCCTCTATAATCCTAGTCTAGTGTAGCTTGGCTAGCTGACTGAAGTAGTTTTTAGAGATATTGTGGTGATAGTGGAGCTACAACTCTTTAAAAAATATCGACCATGAAACTAGGACACCATTCTTTTTCTTTTAACCACACAACTAATGATACCAAATGATGGCTCAAGTTTTAGATATAGAGAGGTCATGAGCACTTTTTTCAAACATGGAGTCTAATGTATATCAAATAAATTTTCAATTTGAGTAAGCTAAGTGAGTGAATCATTATCATAAAACTTGTGTATGTCCACTTTTCAAAACATCAGCGTTGGACCAAGATTGGTGTTGGGATTGTTTGGAGGAGGAGAACCAAATTGAAGTGGTGGAGGGTTATTTTGCAGTGGTTGAGTTGATAAGTTAGTCAATTTCTTAGTTATTTGTTGCAATTGATCCATCACACCATTCATGTCCCCTCTCAAACATGTGACGTCCCCTTTAACTGTATTAAAATTATCTTTTTTCACCATACCCTACAACTCTGACTTAAGTCACTAAACATTCTTCAAAATAAATGGGTCAAAATTTTCAAATTCCATGTCATCCTTGTGAGGAATTTTTGGAGTTTCTTACCCTTTCCCATGTCTTTGAATGTTCAGACCAACCATGCACAAACCCTAGGGGGGTTTTATCCCTAAAAAAAGTGTACTCGTGGAATGCACTATTACGATCATCTCACTGAGATGAATCTAATGACTACTAATGTTCGCAAGGGTGAAAATTTTCAGCCTAAAAAATTATACCGATAAAATATACTCTTGTGATCATCTTGCAGAGATGAATCTAATAAATACTGATTCACATAAGGTAAAAAAAATATAGATTTTTTTTTACTTGCATTTTTTTCTTTTTTGTAAAAAAACCATGAACAACACTACAGTGGTAAAAAAAATTAAATTCTCCTTGGATCAAAAGTTATGTTTTTTCGACCTGCTAGTACTCAAGATCCCAGATCTGAAAAAATTGCATAAAAAATTACTTAGATGATTCACAATAATATAACTATATATCTCATAATTAAGAGTAGAATAACTAGATACATAATAATAATTGGTGCAAGAGTAGAATACTTATATATTACAATTGAGTCACTTCAAGGGGGTAACCTTCACAACAATGCAATAAGAAAATAATTCACAATATGATGATAAAATACTAACCACTATATCCTATATATGTACTCTACTTAGCCATGGTTATTTCATACGCCGACCATACTAAGAACATAGAGAAATGCAACAAGATAATATGAAGGTGCGTAAGCCACAAGTCGGCCACACATATTCCTAAATGCATTATAAATTAAAGGTGTAGTAAAGATTAATTATTATCATAAACGTATTGATTAAATTTAAGTGTCTACCATTTATAAGGTTGTGAAAGGAAGATTTTGAAATTAATTGATGGCAGTTTAGTGGCAATGATAGTGTTTGTATAGAAGATGGAAATGGTGAAGAATAAAGGATTTCATTAAAAATATTACCATAAATGTAAAAATGAGTAATGGAGGAAAGTTGAACAAATAAGGACGAAATACATCTAATTAAATGTGTATGGATATACATCATGTATTTTAATGTAAAATAAATTCATTCATAATATTCATTTATTTCTTGACGGTATATTTCTTTCACGAGATTTCAATCGGCAGCGACACGCGAAAATTTGGTACATGTAGAAATTTGAGAAATAATGCACAACTTACAATCAAGTCAAGTCAAGTCAATGAATTAATAATTCAATCTACCAAATCTCACCGTTCAATATTAATGTGGGCCAAATTGTACGAATAAAGATGATCGGTACAATTACATTTCTTTGTCCGCATTTGAATCGGAAACTACACGGCAAAAAGACTATCAAATCAAGTCAATTACATGTGGAAAGACATTTAAATCAATCTACTTTTTTTATTTCTTTTTTGCCGAATATGAATTAAACGACATGTCTTTACCATGAAAAGTTATCCACTTTATGTCTCAATATAACCACGGCGTTTTCCAAGATTTTCCAAAGTAGTTAATGTGTGATATGGATTAAAAGAGTAATTGCAGTTTAATTAATTAATTTTAAAACTAGAGAGATGGTTATGAAAAGGTTTAGAGAGGTCTCATGAATATTGTGAGATTGAGTGTAAGGGCAAAATATAATAGTGGAAATGTATATCCAAAGGTGACAAGAGTAGAGTTGACTATATAAGGTTTAAATGGTATGTTTGGGTAAGTAAATAACATTAACGATGATCCTTAGAGATGATATACAGGGTAGAAATGATTTCATTGTCATATTTGATTTATATGGATTTCCAAAAACCTCACTCCATTTCCTATTACGATGAAACTTTTATGCTTTGTAAAAATAATAATTTTTCCTTAGATTCACAATAATATTTAAAACTTAAAGAAAACAATAAATATTTTGGAACCAATGTTGCGAGTTAGATACGGTTACTAAGCATCATCTAATTATTAGCCCTTTAAACAATCACAATATATAAAAATCAATAATTGTGAATAATTAGAATTTAACTAAAGATGTACCAAACCATAGAGGTGTAGTTTCTAACCTTCCTCTTCCTTAGCACATGCTTGTATGGAACAATGACAAGTGCTCTCATGATTGTGTGATCTCTCTAAAATGTTTAAGTATTCAATGAAATCTTATGAATGATACAAATATACATTGTGATTGTCTCTTGATGAATGCACACCAATGCTTGTATATTTTTAGATGAGTTAAATTCAAAGTGGAACCTTATTAGCACTGAAGTTCAATCAAAGAGTAAAAAAATGAAAAACATGGGATGAAAGGAATATTTGCACATGTGCCGGAAGGGCCTACACCAAGGACCCATAAGTATTAATGTCAAAGATTCTGAAACAAATATTGAGGCATGTAAAATGAGGATGAGAGATAAAGGAACAACTGGAGGAGGTTGAGAGAAGGTACTAGGACCATCAAAAGTCAATAAGCATTCCAGTGATCCCTAACTTGGATTAATAATTGACAAGAACACAAACATCGTAAAATAATACAATTTAACAACTAAAATGGGTATGCACTATTTTTAGGTGTCTATAATTTTATCCAATTTAATGTGTGTGTAGAAAATATATATCAAAATAAAAAATAAGTCATGGTATGGATATAAACTTTTGTGTGCTTAGATCTTCAAAGTAGAATCCAATGAACCTAGAAATTTACCAAAACATTATTTCTTTCTCTACACAACCATGGGTGAATTCCAAATAAAAATAATCTACTGAAATTTAAAAATATAACACTTCATTTTGTTGAGAAATATGTGATAATAGGAAGAGCCAAATGTTTCTTAATATAATCATGATAAGTAGTAAAGGGTTTTTCATGATCTTGACAATGGAAATTCATTTGACAAACATAAAACACACCATGCACATGAATAATATAACCACGATATAAAACAAATCAAATACGTCAAAAGGTATGAAGTATACACTTAAAATATGAATTTATAAAACATAGGAGGCTTAATGAAGACACAACAAACACATTAGATATATATTAAACAACCATGTGAAAATGCACAAGGTAGATACACACCAAATATTTGAAGACACACCAGGGATATGAAAACACAATAGGAAGATGAGATACATTAAGTCACAATGATTATGTATTAAAAATGTAGATAAACATATCAAGCAAAGAAAACATGCAATTATAGTTGTGCAAAAAGACAATCATAATTCTAGTATGGTAAAGTGGTTTTACATCAACAATGCACTACACTAAACCATAAACAATGTACAATTTTGATAATTTTTTCTATAGAAACCATACCTAATTACATTAAATAAAAGTATTAAAATAATTGAAAAGTAAAAATCTAGGGTCGTTAGAATAATAATAGTATTTTACAAATATGTAGACTTTATTATGCTAAAATATGTGGAAAAAATACCATGAACGAAGTAAGAAAAAACCTAAAAAACATTCTAAAATTTGACAACTTTGAAACTTTGACTAGGAGTGGGATAGTAAGGTCCTAACAAGTCCAGGAATGAGTTGGCATGATCCTGGAAATAGTATCATTTTTTAAAATAAATTTTATGAATATGTTCCTTTGCTCTTATGCTCTTAAACCTTGCTTAGCTTGTTAGATTTCACTTCTCATCTTATGAAAATCCTTCTCCTTCCTTAAAACCCTAATCAACTCTCAAAATATTACAAGACAATTAAAAGGGGTAGTAAATTGGGTGGGCTTGACATAGTGAGACCCCATTGCTTGGAAAATTTAAAAACTAACACTCTATGAAGTTCAACAATTAACCATGTGATGTAAGCCCTAATCTTTGTGATGTAGTCATGATTAGGGGTCTCAATTAAGAGATGCCTTTGACCCCATAACTTTCAAAGCTACATATAGGAACATATAATGCAATGAAATGTGAATAAAATTAAACATAACTATTGATGTGGGTTTTATGCACACCCTTAGACTTTTAAGGATATACACCCTCTTATTTTAGGATTGGTGTTTAATGTATACACATAATACTTTTAAACTTGCTGATACTTTCTATCTTGTAAGAATTCATTGAGTCTCAATATCTCTGAGTGCGTACCCTAAGGGGTGCACTGAGAAAGGGACAGGCAGACCATTGGTGCTTCATAGGATTATTGTCCTTTATTGCCACTTATTATCTACACATTTATCTCTTTAAAACAATCTCCTTAAGCTTTGCCTCCTATTTTTTACCCTCCTTTAGTCATTTATTAGCCCTTCCCTAACTTAAAACCCTTTTTGACAGTTTATATCACATAGTCGACCCCATCGACCTTGTACTCTTATTAATAAAACTTAATAGGGTATAGGTCGGCCCCTAGCTGACCTAATCCATGAACTAATTTATTTTTATCAATTACGATACTAGGTCGACTGGATAGATTTTGTCGACCTAAAATTTCAAAAAGGATTAGGGTTAGATCTGTCTATATAAACATAACCATTTTGCCATTTTTAGAGAGACAACAAGACTTAATTATTCATTTATGCTTTTTTACAATCTATTTTTCAGTCATTCTACTTGAGGAGTCTTAGCTTAGGGTTTCTACTTGAAGAAGAATCTTGTCTTGTAGAAAAGTCTTAGATGTTTTGGCTATTCTTAGTGATCCTTACAAACCACAATAACCTCTTATGAAGCACCTTTAGCTAAATGAGAAATTGAGTCTCGATGGGTTCATCTTCAAGGTATGTAACTCTAAATTTTCACCTCTCTTTAGTAGATAGAAGTAGCATAACTAATGACTTTTGAATATGTTGCTCTCTCCATGCATTAGGGTCTTACCTATACATAGCTTAATTAGGAATCAATTATGCATGTTTCATTTTATGTCTACTAACACCCATTGTGTGCCATAAGTTTTGGTGAGTACTATATTAGATGTTGTTTTACTTGTTATTAGTGTAGTGAATATGAAAACATATGACCTAGTTAGGGTTACTACGTAGTTTTGCTCGACTAGAGGCTTTGAAACCCTCCCTAGTGATATTATTTGTGGTAAGAGATCCTTTCATTAGGGTTAACATATCCATTTTGGTCATGACCGCAATTATCTAGTGTATCCGCAACCATAAGTGTAATTAGTATTTATCTTCTCTGAGCTAAGATTGATTTATAGATTTGTTGTATTTCCCATTACATACATTCTGGTGAACTTGACATGAATCTAACCATTGCAATTTTTTTTAATGCTTTCATTTCTATCATATTATTATTATTATTATTATTATTATTATTATTATTTGATATTGTATTAAACCAGACGGTGTAGTTCTAACTTTCTATGCACATGTTCAACACATAGTTGCATCAAAATGACTATGTTCTATTTGTGCAGGTCTCAATCAGATACATATTATTGGATTGAACAGGTTGACACAGTATTCTTATTCGATTCTAAATAAGCATACAAAGTTGAATAGTTTAACTATGTCATCTTATTCTCTCTGCTAGCATTCGAAAAAAAAAGTTAGGTCGAATAGGTTGACTTAGTCATCTTATTCTTCTTCAACACATAAGGTTTTATAGAACTGGTTCAAACCAGTCGATTTAGTTTGTATAATTTTGAAAGAAGTATTCAAGGAACTTCAACATAAAATTTGCAATCATAATCATCTTCAAACCCACCAAGGTTCCTTTCTTTGTCTCTTTGTCCTTTCAATACTTTCTTTTAGTTCTATTTTGTGCAAATTAGTAGCCTTCAAAATAAAAACCCTAAAACCAACTAAATCAAATTGGTCAACTTATTTTTGTAGCTTATCTTATGTCTAAAAGACTGAGTTGACCTGTTCAAATTTATTATTAAAGACTTTGCTTTTGCATAATAGTAGCGACCCAATCGACTCTATTATGTACTATTTGCATATAGTTTAATCTAAGCTAACTCTGTACTATCTTAAATTAAGCAATTAACAACTATTTTATAGTAATTAATTCACACTTTCTATTAAAAACCCATGTGACCCCTTCTCTTTACTTTGTTAGTATATTAGTTGTTATAGACGCATATGCTTTATAAGTCATCTTGTGATCATTTTGTTTTATCTCACATTCATTTGAAGTAGTAGTTGCTTAGATTACACTTAGTATATAAGTGTTGAGGCCAATGAAGGCATCCACTAATTTATTGTATTAAGCTTGATCAAAGGAGGTTTCCCCTTGAAGTGGCCTACGATCAATATAATCCTTTTAATGCTTCTACTAATTTTATAAATCTTTTATTTTATGCATTTTTATTAATTTATTACAGGAGAATCCTCTCATCTAGTATTAGAGTGCCTTCTAGGGCCAAATTTTTTCTCCTTTAGAAATTATTAACTTTGTTTTGTTGCATAATTAATTTCAATATTTTTTCAAAAAGTTTTAACTCTGTCTTCGACATAATTTATTTTTCTGTATCACAATAATCTATTTCGAATCAGGATAAAAATTTGACCACATAACTATGTGAAGTGCTTACATTAAATCCCTAAAAATCATTGTGAAGAGTACCACAAGAACCCCAAAGTAATTGGTCCATTGAGAGGACCTATCAGTGAAACAAGTAATGGCCCCTTCCTGATTGAGTAGTTCCCATCTGTGAGGAAAACTAAGAGCTGTCATTTATAGGTAAATTTATGGCCAAAATTTTTATAGAGAGCGATACTCGCTTAGACGACATTGGTGGCTAGATTGATATCTTTAAACCTTTAGTCAACCATTGAAACTTGGGGCCCATTTCTATCAGTTTTAGAATATTATCCATGGAGTCTTAGAAAACTTGTCATACTAGTTTCAACATATTACTAGCAGAGTATCAAAAAATTACATCATATTTTTAGTAGAGTATCAGAGGACTTGCACTACCGATTTTAACATATTACCAGTAGAGTATAAAAAAACTACCATATTAGATTTGCAGAATTGTCATCTTAATTTTAGCATATTTCCAGCAGACTTGTCATCTTAGTTTTAGCATATTTAGAGTAATGTTTTTTTCATTTTTTTAAAATATCTTTTCATATGTAGCCTCATTGATCCTCAAACTGTATTCAAACACTTAAAATTCCATTCTCCATATTTTCTTCCTTGAGATCCCATATCCTGATTCTACTCCTAATTCTCATAAATCTTAATTTTCTTTTTTTGAGGTTTTACCATAACTTCTATTTTTGTCTGTTTGCCTCAAAAAATTTACACAATGTTCATCTCCCTTTTCTACTCCTTTGATCCTCTTTAATAAATTTTCCTTTTTTCCATTTTCACTCCTAAAATTGCCCCCCTCATCTTTGTCAATCATACTCCCACTATGAAAAAAAATAGTAAAATTACATTTACCCATTCCTATTTTGCCCAAATTAAAAATTTCCCTTACTAAACGTCTCTTAACTCTAATTTTCCTACCTATTAATTCCAAAAAAAAATATCTTATTCTGGTCATAGTAGTAACCCGATTAAGAGAAAAAAACATGGAGGATGAAATTGTCACCCTCAAGAGCTACATCAAAGATGTCGATGAAAGAATTCTTGGCCTTAGTCTTTAACATACCACCATGAACAATAGATAACATCTAGAGTCTTCTTCAAACATGGGGTTTTCTTCTTCTAGCAATTTTTGTGGGCTGAATCTTAATTTTCCTCGATTCAATGGTGCAGATCCGACTAGATGGATCTATCAAGTAGAACAATATTTTAGTCTACATAATACTTTTAATGCCAAAAAGGTTCATCTTGTATCATTTCATTTGGAACATGAAACCTTTCAATGGTATCGTTGGTATACCAAGGCTCATGATAAGCCCATATAGATTGATTTTTTTAGCCTCATTTTGTAATAATTTATCTCTAGTGCTTGTGATTACTTCATGAGAACACTCACTAAACTTCATCAAATAGGAATCGTGAGAGAATATCAAATAAATTTTGAAAAACTATCCAATCACACAAAGGGATTGTCTGATGAATTCTTTATGAATTGCTTTGTTAGTAGATTGAAGGATGCAACTTGATCAGAGGTCAAAATGTTCTGGCCCAACATACTGATGAAATACCTAGGCTTGGCTAAGTTAGCAAAGGACAAGATCATATCTCGACAATGATTCAAATCCAATTTTATTCCATTCAAAAATATAACTCCACAATGATCTCAAACAATGTTAGCCCCCATAACCTCTCCTAGTAAGAGTTTGATTGAAGTAGAGATGTGAGCCCATAGAGAAAAATGACTATGTTATAATTGTGATGACAAATTCATTGAGGGACATCAATGTGTAGAGAAAAATATCTACCTATTGGATGTGGATTCTCCACCCAAAACTAAAGTTTTTAAAGATGCTCAGGATATAGTAGATGATCCAAAAGAAGCTCCACTGATGGTGGAACTTACTTCTCAAGAAGACCAACCAGAGATCTCTTTCCATGCCTTAGAAGGAGTCACCACCTCAAAAACCATGTGGGTCAAGGGTTACTTCAAGAAGATCCTTCTCACAATACTCATTGATTCAAATAGTACTCATAACTTCATTAAACCTCAAATCGTCAAATAAGCTGATTGTTTATCCATCCTTGCTCTAACTTTTAAGTCATGATTGTCAATAGGGGCACATTACTATGTAAAGGGAGGTGTTGTAATGTGTGTGTCTCTATTGGAGATTATGAATTGAGATCTAACATATTTACCTTACCCTTAGGTATATGTGATGTTGTTTTAGGAGCCCAATGGTTATGCACCCTTGGACCCATCTTATGGGATTCTATTGAACTTTAAATGCAATTTTTAGATAATGGATAAAAACACACATTAAAATTCTTACAATCAGGGTCTCTCAGTATCATCAATTAACATCACATAGAAAAACTTCTTAGGAATAATTCACATGACATCATTGCCTAGCTCCATTCCACTCAAATGCAGCCATCATCGATCTCCACTATTCCTTCTGATATGCAAATCATTCTATAGAAGTATGCATGTGTCTTTGTTGAACTAGTGGGATTGCCACCTTCATGGCTAGAGGACCACCATATTTAGCTCCTTGGAAGTGTTCCTCCCAACATCAGGCCCTAGAACTACCCATTTCAATAAAAGACTGAGATCGAGATGCTCATTTGAGACTTACTGAGGCAAGGTATTATTCGCCCCACTACCAGCTCATATTATTCCCCAATTATCCTTGTCCAAAAAAAAGATGGATCATGGTGCCTCTACACTGACTTCCATTCACTTATTCACTTCACAATTAAGGATAAATTATTGGTGCCTATTTTGATGAGCTTCTTGATAAGCTTCATGGCACTCATTTTTTTATCCAAGTTGGATCTCTGCTCTAGATATCACCAGATCCAACTTCATGAAGATGATATCTCGAGACAATTTTTCACACACATGATGGCCACTATGAGTTTTTGGTCCTGCCCTTTAGCCTCACTAATGCTCCTTCAACATTCTAGGCACTGATGAATAAAATATTCTGGCCCTACCTAAAAAAACTCATTTTGGTCTTCTTAGATGATATGCTCATCTATAGTAAAACATGGTTTGAGCATCTCCAACACCTGAATCTTTCACTGTAACTTCTCTCTGATCATCATCTTTGTGTAAAATAGTCCAAATGTGCTTTTGGCTAGGACGAAGTGGAGTACCTTGAGAATATTATTTCAACCCATGGGGTTCAGGTAGATCCTAAAAAAATAGTTTCCATGACAAATTGGACTCATCCATAGACATTTAAGAGCCTCCATGTTTTTTTGTGGCTGACTGGATACTATCATAAGTTTGTCAAGGATTATGGAAAGATTATAGATCCTCTAACAACTATGTTGAAAAAAGGATGATTTTACATAAACACAAGATGCTAAGTATGCATTTGATAATTAAAACAAGCTGTGTACTACACCTATTCTAGCTATGGTAGATTTTGCCAAGACATTCACTATTGAGAGTGATGCTTGCGGTAATGGCCTTGATGTTGTTCTCCTCCAAGAAGGATGCCCCATTGCATTCACCAACAAATCCCTTTTTGGCAAGAATTTAGTACTCTCTACTTATGAGAAGGAAATGATGGTCATTTTGCATGCAGTACAGAAGTGGTGGCCATACCTATCGGGGAATCATTTTTGCATCAAAACTGATCACCAGAGTTTGAAATATTTCCTAGAATAATGGGTCTTCACCACATCACAATAAAAATGGGTTAACAAACTCATGGTTTATGACTATGAGATCACCTAAAAGAAGGTTAAGGATAATATTGGGACTAATGCTCTGTCTTGCATATTTGTAAACCAAGCTTCCCTTTTAGCTATTTCCATGCCTATTCTAGATTGGTTGGATGTTTTACATTAGGGATATGTCAATGACTCATCATTACCTCAAATCATTTAATAGTTGGCCACTAGACCCTCTACAGTAACACATTATTCTCGGGATGGTGCTTTTCTATGATACAAGGGTCAACTGGTACTTTCTCAGAGCACAACTATTTAGTAGGCTATATTCTATGAACTCCATGCTTCTCCATCCACAGGCACTCGGGGTTTCTCAAAACTTATGAGCAGGCACGTTGCAACTTCTTTTGGAAGGGAATGAAAAAGGAAATTCAATAGATGGTGGCTAAATGTGATATCTACCAATGCAATAAGGGTGAAATAACACTCATTCTTGGGTTACTTAAACCCTTGCCCATCCCTATCAGGATTTGGATAGATATTTTTATGGATTTCATTGAGGGGCTCCCTAAATCTGGATGAAAAATAGTGATCTTGGTTGTGGTTGATCATCTCTCTAAATATAGTCATTTTTTTGCCTTTAGCCATCCTTATACTGCCTTCACAGTCGCACAAATTGTTTTGGACTAGATTTTATGTCTTCATGGCATTCCTTCTTCTATTGTCTCAGATCATGATGCAACCAAAGGATGCAACACGGGAGCCACTCTTTCATATTCAACACCAATTCCTACATCTGAAACTTTGAGGACAAAGCTTTTTCAAAGAGGGAAGGGATGTTAAGAATCTATGTGACCCCTTCTCTTTACTTTGTTAGTATATTATTTGCTATGGATGCATATGATTTGTAAGTCATCCCTTGAGCAATCTGTTTTATCCGACAATCATGGGAAGTAGTAGTTGATTAGATTAAACTTAGTATATAATTGTTGAGGCCAATGATGGCATCCACAAATTTATTGTATTGAGCTTGATCAAAGGAGGTTGCCCCCTAGAAGTGGCCTGTGATCAATATAATCCTTTCAGTGATTCTACTAATTTTATAAATCTTTTATTTCATGCATTTTTATTAATTTATTGTAGGAGGATCCTCTCACTTTTATTTTTAGTTATTTGCATGTTTAAAGTCACTCACATAGTCTAAATAGGTTGTTTTTTAAATTTTTATTTAGTTACACTATTTTGCTCTTTTGCACACAATACTCAAAACACATTTAACACTTATCTTCTCAAGGCCTACCTACATGGGTTTCATCACCAAGGGGAAAACCAACTTGATTTTCTATCCAAGTATAAATACGTGGTTAATGGTATATATTTCAAAGCACTTAACACCCTTATCATTGTGGAATTATGAAGTAAGGTGGTAGGCCTCAATACCAAGATAGTACCATTTTCAACATAGATCCCTTTAAGCTCAAACGTCTTGAAACCATCCATAGATTAATTTTTAGTTCTCTATTTTTAGCAAACTTTCCTATCACACTTAATCAATACTTTCTAATTATCTAATAACGCTCAAGATGACAACTTAGTTAGCACTTACTTTTTAGTTGATTACTCATTCTTTGATCATTGAGTGTGGTATTGCAAAAAAATTCATTGGATAGCATTGATGCAAGGTTTTGTATTGTGTGCCTCAATTGGATCACTCACATTGATTTAATTATTTATGTGTTTGCCTTAATTTATTGCTTCACTAATATAACAAAATTTTACCCTATTTCAAAATATTGTCATTCTGGTCGATATAGTCTCTTACAGACTCTATCTTTCTTTCTACTAATAATACATAGTTGAACAACATGACTGTGTCTCTTATTTATATGTTTTACCCTCTATTTAATAGTACATAGTCGACCCAATCAACTCTGTACTTTTCTTAGCTTCTATCCAGCAATACACAATTGACCTAGTCTACACTATAATCTTATTATCTCCTTTCTAGTAATACACAATCGACCCAATTGACCTTGTATGTGATTGTTTCCCTTGCTCTTCTTACTTGTCGATCTGGTTCTTTGTTTTGCTAACTTCCTTCTTTGTCTGGCTGACTTATTTCTTTTTTCCTAATTTCTCTTTCTTCTTGCTTAAATTTTTTGTTCATCTCCTCAAAACATAATGAAATCCCCCATTAAAATATTTTTAAACAATTTGAATCCATTTAGACACTATATGGGGTATTATTTTCTCCATTTTTTTACCTCTTAAGAGAACCCTCACTCTTGGAGCACCTCTTCCCCTCCTTCATCTATGGATTATAACATGGTTCAAATTACACCTCAAGATGAAGTAGGTGGATCTGATCCTCTTTTCACTTATCAAGACAATTCTCGTCTTCAAGATTTTCAACACAATATGGGAGTAATTGACACAAATCTATCCAATAATCCCATTGATAATCCACCTCCCAATAACCCTCCTCTGAATACAAATTTAGGGAGTCCTACAAATACCAACCTGCCAGTCAATATGACTCAGCTTCTTGTACGAGTCATATAACAAATGAACATAATGCAAACTTCTAACTTCTTCCAAATGGTGAAATTACGTCATTTGATCAATATGACTAACCAAACTCCATTTCTAATTCCTCAAACTAATCAAAATTTTATTCTTCCAACTCTTAGAGATGCTTCAAGAAATGTTATTCCTCAACCTACCATGAATAACAAAATGCTTCAAAACCTCTAAAATGATCATTTATCTCCTTTCATCCTTTCCATTGATATTTGTAACATTTATCCAACTATCAAGTATGATGGAACTAAAGACCCTGCATCCTTTCTTAAATCATTTGGCAATCTTTATAAAGAGTGGATCTAAATTAATACTTTTTCCACCACTAACCTTCTAGTAAAAACCTTCATTAGTGATGTATTAGAATGGTACAACCAACTTCCCCAACACTCCATCTGGCAACTAGAGGATTTATTCAATCCTCTAGTTAAAGAGTTTCAACACAATGACATTGCATATTTATTTTATGATAGTACCTACAAATGTAAGTTCCTATAGGCACTATGGATGCAGTGGGATAATAAGATCTTCTCCATCCATGACATTTGTGGTTAATTTGTTTTGCCTCTAAATAATGACATAAGTAGTAGTTTATTCTCTTGTCATTATCTCCAGGTGCAATGACTATAAAAACATGCCCTGCATTTAAAGTATAATCAATTTGTAAGCACAAATAGGAAAAAGTAAATATAACACTAATAGAACTAAGGCTACTTATACATTTTGTACCTGGTTGCACAAGCTTTGAAATGTGGTCAAAGTTAATTGATGATGTCATTTCATGATTTGTCAGTTGTTAGATTGAATGACTACTCTCTACAAGGGTTATAGGTCTACAATACCATTCATCAATGTAATATTTTGACTCACATTTATTCTAATTAAATTTCTATACACCCTGAACAAAAGCATTTTATATCCCTAGTATAAATAGGCTATGAACTAGAATTTGAGCTTTGAATGGAGTGGTAAACCCTTGATCTAGGTACTGTACTACAATTTTCATATATTGTCTTGTCTTTTTCTTCATTAACCAAAATAATATTCACACATGACAATATTTATCTAATCCATGACAAAAAATCATTTCACTAAGTCACAATACTTGTAGCATTGATTAAATTAACACTATCCTTGTACTTTCCCTACTCTTTTTTAATGGCTCTTTTTAAACATGCACTTGCACGATCATGTTCCCCTTTGCCATGCTCAACCTCAAAAAACTCAAAAATTATTTAAGCCCATTCTTCTTATGCATTAGCCTTAACCCATAAAACATTCAAGAATTCTCAAACTATCTTGCATAATTGTCTCACTAAATGTAGTGTGTATCAAACATGATTATGGAGCTCAAGATAAAAAATACACGCACCCATAGAGATTTTTTTTTTTTTTTTGGTTATAAATAAATAATATGTACGTGTTTTGGAAACTAAACTCAAAATGTTACAATTTATGTTTTTATACATCTTCAAATTTTGAGTATAGTCATTTCAAATTATCTATAAAAACTAAAATTTCTGAAATTTTAGAAAAATCATATCCACGAATAGACTCATTTTTATTTTCTAACTTTATAAACTCAAAATATTACAATTTATGTTATCCATCTTCAAATTTTGAATATAGTAATTTCAAATTATCTATTAAAACTAAAATTTCTGAAATTTTTAAAAAATCATATCCACGAATAGACTTTTTTTTATTTCCTAACTTTATACACTTACTCAGATAAAATATGACCAATGAAAACACAAATCAATAGTATGCCCCTAAAAAACTATAGTTGATGTAAGTAGAGAGTGGTAAGAAGTTAGCACCCAAGTGTAAGAAATTGAAAGATAATGCAGAGCTTACCCAAGTCGAGTCAATATTTATGTGGATTAAATTGCACGAAGAAAGATGTGTACGACTTTCTTGACCAGACATTTATTTGCCCACATATCAATTCGCAACGACACGGTATTTTTTTTTTTCCGGTCCCTGCGTTCCTTTTACTTCACATTTCCTTTTTTTTCGGTTTGATGAGATGTAATGTGGGGTGGGGATTTAAGGATTTCGTTTCAGCATTGTTACGTTTGATGACAACGCATCAGATGTGATGTGGGGTGGGAATGCACATGGAATAAAGACTTCTAAAGAATCGTTTCAGTGTTATTGCGTCTCTCGTTCCCATGACTCTTTCTTTTCAAAGATGAAGTAAACGACGTCTTTTATGTCTTTTATTTTATAAAAGCGGTGGATTATAATTTGGAACACAGTCAAGTCAAGGAAAGAAAGCAAGCAAAACAGTGTCAGTGTGAGAGTGACAGGTAACATTATTTCGGTCTGTGCGTTCCTTTCACGAGAGAAATAATTGGCTTTTTTTTAAGTCTGTGCGTTCCTTTCACGAGAGAAATAATTGGCTTTTTTTTAAGTCTCTGCGTTCCTTTCACGAGAGAAATAATTGGCTTTTTTTTAAGTCTCCGCGTTCCTACGCAGATTAAAGACTATCAGTCTCTCTTTTCGAAGATGAATTAAACGTCGTCTTTACGTCTTTTATTGTGTAATTTGGAACATAGTCACGTCAAAGAAAGAAAGCAAGCCAGCCAGAATGAGAGTGACAGGTTACACTATTCTAACACGGCAGAATGAGAGTGAACATTAAGACCGAAAAGTAGTGGAAAATTCCAGCAGATTTCGTTACGGCAGTATCGTAGTGTACGGTACTGCATTTCTGCTTCTTTTTCCATTTATTTATTCTGAATATGGAATCCGCTGGAAATCTTGCATAGATCTGGTCAGTGATTGAGATTGATTTAATCAAATCGTTTGCATATGTGAAAAATATCTTCCCGAACTTGTCACCTCTCATAAAAATAATTCTTTTCAATATAGATTGGTCTATTTGTCAACCATAGATTCGTAGTGCAATTTGTTTTTTTAAAGTAAAATCTGTTTGTCGTAATATATTCCTAAGCGAAAATCAATTATACATCATGGACTTACGATATTTTCTGTACATTGCTTAAAACTATTAGTTATGCATTAACGATGATTTGGTGTCAAAAATGCATTTAATGTTTTTTCAAACCGATCATGAGAACGTGTCTCAATATTTATCTAGTCTATTAAGGGAAATGGCTTATTAGTTGAGCATATTTTAATGCTTGAACAATGAATTGTTCAATTAAGACTTAATAATTGTATATATTTTCTCCAATAATTATTTTATTTTTATCTGAAAAATAAATACATTTAATTGTATCTTTATGTAAAATGTATTATTGTTAGGATATTAACATTTGACAATCATACATATACCTAAAAATATATAAAACTTAAAATTGAATATATTTTGAAACAATATAAATTAAAAATATGTGTTTTTCTATTCAAATAAAGTGACATAGTATAAAAATTAAATGTTAACATTCATTAATAAAGAAATGATGTAAATATAAACTAAAAAGTTTTTGTACATATATATGTCAAATTTGTTTAGCCATTGGAACAAAGTGTGTAGCTTTTAAATTCTATTGAATATAAAATCATTCATTTCATACCATCATTCAACTCCTCCAATCTCACCTACTTCAACAACTATGCATAATTTTTGCATTAAACCCAATGCCTGCAGAAAAATTAATGATGTAAGGTTCACTATTTTTTAAAAAACCATATAATTCAAATACAAATTTAATTATTATATCCAAAATTTGTATATTCTCTCCAATTACAAGCAAATTGATATTTTTTTAAAAATATTATTCCAAAAGTTGAACAATCCCTCCAATCCAAGCAAATCAATGAAAAATTGAATTTCATTTTGTTTTAAACCTCATAAATACCTACAATGCATATGAGACTCTCCAACAGTTTCATTATAATTCCTTTAGAGTAATTATTTCATCGCAACAAAGAGAACATACTCTGAATTATAAAGTATATACATTCAAGCACAACACAAAGTAGAGCAGGATTCACAATCTGACAATAAAACAACTTGGCAAGGAAGTGCTTTCAGCATCAATCCCAGTTTGGAAATAACTTAAACTAGCTTTTACTAAATGTCAATTAACACTTGTTTTCATGTTTTAAAATAACCAAAACATTAATAACTGACATCTAGAACTTACAACATGTTAGTAAAGTTTTTTCGAGGCTTCTTATTTATAGCTTTCTTCTTTAACATCCCTGAAAACTGTAAAGATAAATGAAATGTATACATGGAAGTAAGAAAGTTTATTCGAGGTATATCAAATTTCTAACAAGAAATTACCAACTTTCATGGTAAATGCCATGACGATGCCATTACCCATTATTAAGATTGTGATGACACTTGGGAGGTAAATCAGAGATTCAATGAACAAGAAAAATAAATACAATTTTTTGCAGCATTAAAAGGTAAAACAACTAGATGCAGAATCTATGGTGCGTTGAATCTTAGAAATTATTTTCAAACAAAATTTGAGTTATTGCGTATTGATGCTCATATTTAATTCAAATTTATAACCAATGCAATAAAAAAATGTTGAATTCATAGAAATGCTCATGAAATAGATTGTTAATGAACTGGAGCAATAGTATTTTGAGGGAGGACTATGATATACATTTAAAGCAATTCAAAAGAGTAGTTCCAATATCCACATATGAAAATATACATACAAAATATTATTGGACATTCAGCAACATAGACCTATTGAAGTGAGGAAATTGGTTATAGTGTAGATGATGAAGCACTCAAAGTGAAGAAACTAGTTTTTATGTAGATGGTGAAGCTCTTGAAGTGAAGAAACTGGTTACAATGCAGATGACAAAGATGTGGATATAATTTAGCACTTGGTTAAAAAACATAGCAAACATGTTCAAAAATGTGATTAAGGATAATAACCAACGAAGGAGAAATTTGGTATATGGTGCTCAAACAATAAACAAAATGCCATATGGAAGAGGGTTGTCCTGTTAAGTACAACTCCATATGTAATGTCAAAATGATTGATATAAAATAATGTTCGTTCAATGTGAAACCTAAAAGTTAAAAGTAAATAAGAAAAGCAGGCTTGTGTTGTACAATCAATAATACCAAGAATTGGTTGATACATGAATCCAAGTTAACGTATCAAGCCAAAATGAGCATTTAATCTAAGAGTACAAAAAATATGTTTTTTTGAAAATGGATGTCCTATTGAAAAATGCAGAATTTGATAGTGATGGGAAATTTTGCTTGTGATTACCCAACATCGGAAGCCTAAATTTATTTGACCCTAAGCATGTTTTGCACCCTTAAGTTTTTACCTTATGACAATACTAACCTTAAGAATAAAATTTTCAACCAAACCCTAACTATTCACTTGTACCAGAGTCACATAATACCTATCTATTGTTACAGCATGGAAATGTATACCAACAAGAGCATATTTACAATCATGCACTGTTGATTATTCTTTGTATGATATTGACATATTTTTAATTAATATAGGAGGTATTAATAATAATAACCAACTCTCTATAAAATTCATTCATAAGATTTTGGTTAGTCTTAGAATTGCCCTATGTCGATAGAAGCAATGAATGATAAAAATTACAATAAAAGAGAATGAAAAACATAAAATTGATAAACTAGCCATAGTTTAGGCTTTAAAAAAATTAGACACATTGCAATGAATCTGTTCATGTAACATAAATTTACTAGGTTGGTTTGAATGTATGAAGATTTTATTTTTATTTTTAAAGTCGAGCTACTGAGCATCAAGCTCAAGCATTTCCCCATTCTTATTAGAACACCTAAATTCAAAACTTGGTTGTGGAGAACCAAGGATTGATCATGCAGACCAAAGTATATGGAGTTTTTTTCTAGGCATCACCAATAATTTTTCAAAATATAAAAGTGCCAAAAAGTTGTTGGTCTCTTCTACTTGAGAGTAGGATTGAATAAAACTTATCTAATAAGTTGTAGAAACTAGGACACATTAGGTAGTTTTTCTATTGATTGCACACTAATAGATGTATTGAATGTTATTATTAAATTATTCTTATTGCAGATCAGCATGGTACAAAAGAAGAAATAGAAGAGGTTAGTGCGTAAGTCACATATGGACCCCAAAAAGAGGGGTGTGAAATTGGTTGATGTACCTAACTCTGAGGATAATGATGCTATGTAACCAATATAATAAATTATGTCAAATCTACCTGAATAACCTCTACCAAATTTATCAAAAGATATTGAGTAGAATGTTAAAATTAATGGAAATAATGTTGGTACATCAAAGAAAGTTTCTTTCATAAAAGAGTGGGCAGATGATGACATGAAACAAGCAACAAGGAATGTGGAGGAAAATATACTATCCATAAGGACTGTTACAGCCAAGTGGGGTAGCCCTCCAATTACATTGACAACATGGTTGTGGGGTCTCACAAAAACCAAGCGAAGGGACCAAGAACCATTCTAACAAATGAAGAAGAGATGGAAATTGTCCAATGGTGTAAAGACATGGTAGATATGGGTCATACGCTGGAAATTAGATCACTAAAGGCTCATGTGGCACATATATGTGAAACAAGGCCTACTCCTTTTAAGGATGGTTTTCCTAGTATATCTTGGTGGGAAGGGTTTAAAAATAGGCATCCGTATATGTCCTTAAGGACTATAGAAGATATTGATTGTGATAGAGTAGTCATGCTTAGGCCAAACATAGTTACAACATTTTATGACAACCTAGAAAACACGTATATAATAGAGCAATATGGACCACAAAAAATATGGAATTATGATGTAGATGTCCAAACTAGTATAAATTATGGGATGAGGGTCCTTGCAAAGAAAGGCAACAAGACTATACCACACATTCTTCCAAAAAGTAGAGAGTGGATTACCATTATTTGTTGTGTTAATGTTGTAGGACAAAGTATGCCAGGATTTTATCTTTTTAAAGCACAAAGGTAGTTAGCAAACTATATTATAATCTATGAGCTTGGTGCATGCGTGGCAGCCCAACCACATGCATGGATGACAAAGGAATTATTTATGAACTAGTTACACCACTTTGAAAGATCAGTTCCAGGTGGTGTCTCATCATTAAATAGACATCTTATTATATTTTGTGGCCATGGTAGCCACATGGCTTATGATACAATCTATGAAGTAAGAGCATTGGGAATAGATGTGATCACTCTGCCTGCCCACACTAGCCACAGGTTGTAACTACTAAATGTTAGTGTATTTTCACCCTTCAAGACCTAGTTTAAATATGAGAGATTCAATGGATGTCCAAGCACCACAACATAGAAATAAGGAGATTTGAATTGGCAACACTTAATAACAAGGCTTTCAAAAGAGTTTTGACTCTATCCAATATTAAAACTAGATTTAGAAGAACTAGTATTTGGCCTTTCAATCGAGATACACTTACCAACGATATGCACCCTAGTGATGCATTCAATGTCAAGAAAGAAGAGGAGGAAATAGTTGTAGAAAACATACTTTTGCTAGCTGGAGATGGAAGGGAAGAAAACTATCAAATATAGTGAGAAATTAAACAATCTGAAAGGATTAATCAAAATCAGCAAGTAGGGGAAATTAGTGTTGAGTAAGAAGAGGAGGAAATATCAGTCAAAAACATGCTTGTAATGGTTGGATATGGAAGAGAAGAAATCTAACAAATTCAACAAAAAATTAAAAAAATTGAGCAATCAAGTAGGCTTGATCAAAATGAACATGTAGAGCAAGTGGCAGCAAATCTGAAAATGTAGCGAGGGAAATTAAAAATACATTCACAAGTTGAAGAAGAAAACACACTAAGTCATGTGACCCAAACACAAGAAGCTATGCCATTTGATAATGGGTTGAGCTTGCCAACACAAGTCAGTCCACCGCAATGGGTGAAAGATGCATCTGCAAACATGGGATTTCCCTCAACATCTTGAATGATGATGTTGTGCTTTCTATGCCATCCCCTCCTACTACCATTCTAAGTGGAATAGTTCATTAATATGCAGAATTGGAGGAACATCATCTCAAAGCTACAAATTTAGAACCATTATAAAATTATGTAGAAGACCTGCAAGAACAAAATGACAATGAAGAACCAAGAAATCGAGTGAGTGGGTCATTAAGTAATTTCCTAAAGATACCATTTAATAGGGTTGTTGAGAGAGCAGTTCATACAAGCAATGGAACTATCAGGTTAAGCAAACAATCACAAATTATTACATCAGATGAGTACTTTCACTTACTTGAACAACAAGAAATGCAGAAGAAGGATTTTAAAGGAGATAAAATCAATTAAAAAAGAAAATATAATGGAGAGGAAGGCAAATAAAATTCTTGAAGAAGAAAAGAGGGAATCAAAAAAATTGGAAAGAGAGCTGAAAAGACAAAGAAATGATTTGGAAAAGTTGAAACAACAACAAGAAAAAGAGAAAAAGAAGGAGCATGACAAAATTCAATGGGAGAAGGATAAGATTGAAAAGGAGATGCAGAGGCAAATGCATCTAAGTAGTGGATAAAATCCTCTTCCTTCATAACATCCAATCATGTTGGATTTCTATAACATTTTCAATCTATAATATTCAAATGTCACTAATTTTCAACCCTATAGCCCCTCTTCTCCTACAAACCAAATGTAGTTTGATTTTTCAACGACAATGCATTTTTTCATATCAACAACCATGCATTCACAGGGTTTAAAAACCATGCATTCTCCTTTAAGTCAAATGTAGTTTACTCATGCAAGCCATATGTTGTTTCCTTCAACATGCATGATCAATTTGCCATACACACCCATAAAGGAGGACACACCAATGCTCACTTTAAAATAAGATAGTGAGAAACCACACAAACTTGAAGAAGAGTTCACCTTTCCATCACTTGTTTAATCTTGACATAGAAATGTTTTTAGAAGCAACGGTTTGATGCTATTGTAGTAATAGTAATTACTAAGAGTTTTTTACAACATCATATAACTACCCCATATATTTTGTAACTTTTATGTACTATGAATAGAAAACTTGTCCAAGCTTATTTTCATATCACTTGTCTTTTCCATTTTAAGTAAAAAAATATTTTTTCCTTGGTCTGTCAGCTGCTAATGGTAATGGTGTAAGTCACAATGATGTAGGTATTTGTGTATGTACAAACACACATATATACATATAGATGTATGTATGTATATTTACACATACATATATGTGTGTATATATTTATGCATGTATATATGTATGTGTATGCCTATATGTGTATGTGTATATATATTTAAACATACATACACATACAAATATACACACATTTATGCATGTTTGTTATATATGTATGTGTATGCATGTTTAAACATATATACACATACACATATAGATATACACATACACATATATAAATGCATATATACACATACACATATAAACATACACACACATATATACATATACACATATACACCAAGTGTCTAATCTTTTCCTAGTTCCAAGCCACCTATTCTTATTCCAGTTTTATAAAAAAACTGCATTATCAAGTCATTTTCATACATCAATTTGATTCTATTAACACATATCAAACTTCCCATACATACATTTTGAGTTTCCTAACAACCGTCTTAAAATCATGATTTGAATTCACTAATTATTTAATAAAATCAACTTTATAAGAATCCATTCATGATTTAAGAGATGAATAAATTTAAATCTTGTTAATCTAACAGGGAATGTATAGGACTACTTGAGGTATCACAACACAGGGTGGAGGACTTATGTTTCATTTTTAATCCCCCTTAGAACAACTATGTTCAATAGCCATTGATGGATATTAACACCACTTTCCAGATTGTAGTCATAGAAAGATGGAAATCAAACAACTAAGGTCAGGGTTATGGCCCATTGAACGTAACATGTGAAGTAGTTCCATTGTATCACATTGAACCAGTACAAGTACTAAAACCAATTTTTTGTGTTTCAATGCAATGTCACAAATAAGCAATTACAGGTACAGGCATAAATTGAGTAAAAAATGTGGTCTTTATCTAGATTCCAAAGAATTACAGTCCTAGCTACCAAAAAATAGCTTAGCATAGAATGAATGGGATGTGAATGTTCCATACTCATAGATGGATATCAACATACCTTTCTATATTGATGCCAAACAGTAAGTTCTGAAAAAATAATACAAGTAAAGAAAAACCAAATTGGGAAAGAATATGAGGTATATCGTAGTAATAATAAGTATCATTACTTACCATGCAATGCATGTTTCTTCTAGTTTGGTTATCCAAAAATTAATAAATAAATAAAATTTGGCAGTCTAGTAAAACATTATTCTAATAATTAGCATTAAATTGAGTATTAGGGGGTAGGTTAACATCACCAATTTTCTCTCTGAAATTAAGAATGGGAAGAAATGATGATGGATTAGGCTTAAGCTCATAGATCCAAATTAAAAGTGAATAAGAATAGCCCAGCACATCACAATTCCATGTGCTTGCTGTGGATGATAGCATTGTGGACAAGAAAGTCATTGAGAGGTTGCTCAAGATCTCTGCCTACAAAGGTCATTCTAATTTTAATTTTAAGCATCGATGGTTGATCCTATCTTTTTTGAATCTTATTTTTATTAAGAAATTAGGACTTCAATTTACCATCTATTCTATTAAATTGTATAATCCAATTTATTCTTTTAGAGGGGTCTAAAAGGTAATCTTGAAAAGTAGTGAAGTGAATCCAAAACAATTAGTTTTCAATACCTATGAAAATAATCTCAAAAATTTGATAGTAATTTAACATATACATACATATATACATTATACATTTTGTGATATTAATGGTTTTATCATGAGAGGTCATAAAACACACTTTTTAAACCTAAGCTTTCAAGGTCTAATGCATTATACATTTTATGATATTAACGGTTTTATCAAGAGAGGTCATAAAACACACTTTTTAAACCTATGATCAAAACATAACTTTGAAAACACTATTTTATAATCCTAAAAGCACCAATAAATGAACATGAAAAAACCATTTACAAAATAATAATACATATATTCATATTTTAAAAAGCCCTGTTAGCATACTCTCCTCACCCGACCCAAATGAAACTAACCCTATTTAATTTTTACCTTCACCCAAATATAACTCAAAAACCCTAAAAGCTAAGAATTTTGAGGCTCATCTATGGTTGAGCATCGACCGCCATGCACTTCCCCCAACACTGCAAAATCTTCCAAAATAACAAGCTAGGTTATTTTTTGTTATGGATTTCCTTCTATGGACAACACTAGTTATTGTGGAGAAGGTATTATGTGTGTGTATATTTATGCATGTATATATGTATGTATATGTCTATATGTGTATGGGTATGTATATTTAAACATACATACAAATATATATATATATATATATATATATATATATATATATATATATATATATATATATATATATATATACACATACACATATAAACATACACATACATATATATACACATGTATATATGTCTGTTATATATGTATGTTTACACATACATGCACACACATATTGATACAAACATACATATATACACATATACATATATACATATACATATACATATACACATACATATATACACATACATATATATACATACACATATAGACATACACATATAGACATACACATAGATATATACATATACACATAAAGAACACATACATATATAAACACATTCATGTGTGTATGTTATATATGTATGTGCATGTATATTTAAACATATATTCAAGCCTGGTATGTTTGTTTCATACACACACACACATGTACACATACACATATACACACATGTATGTATGTGTGTTATATATGTATATAAATACATTCACATTTACATACATATATACATAGATATATACAATGCACACTAAGACATATACACATATATGAATGTACATATTTAACATATACATACACATTGAGGGCCTGTAACTGATTTATGTTTATGGATGTATGCCTTATTTTTATATATTAACAAATTGAATTTAATATACATGTATAATTCAAATTATAGTAAAAAATGATAAACATAGTTCATTGCTTTAATGAGGTTAGAAAAAACTTCACCATAGAACTGTGATACATCAATTCCTTAATGAACCCAAAAACTAACAAGATAAATAAAATTACCAATAGGTCAAGATTCTAAACAATAACTTGTATTGATTTGTATTTAATAACTTGAAATAATTACAAATCCAAACCATGCTTAAATAAGCCTCAACTCAAAATTTATAGTTGACATGCAAAAATTCAAAAAATCTAAAATCTAAAAAAATTGTCTATTTTAGCAGCTACTATTTATAGTAAGTTTCACATGCAAGCGCACATGAGTCTAAAAATTTCTTGAAATAACCTAAATACTAAAATTATCCTATGATATGAAATTTAATTGAAGTTGACATTCGGTTCTAAAAATAGAAGATTCTTGAAAAAATTATTAAATGCTAATTTTAGACCCTTAGACGATCATGTTTAGCCTCCAAAAAATATTAAAATAAAATCTAAATAGAAAAAGTGGCTTAGGGAAGAATTGAAATTTTTGATACGGTTATTTTGGTGCGTTGAAGAGCTCAAATGGAGTTACGGGTCAAAAGTTATGGCCTATGGAAGGTTGGCCTTTTTTTCAGCATCATTCTCCTCTGGTTGAAAACAACTCAACTCCTACGAGTTGGCATAATTATACTGCTGCCATTTGTCTATATCAATCTTCTTCAGCTCTCATTTTGTAATCCAAGTGTTGTCTTCTTGCTGTAATCCTTTCCACTGCACTAAATACCTATTATAATTCCCTTGCCTTGTGCTCACTGTCTTCATATCCAAAATTGGCACTATTTTTTCTTTCTTCTTCTTTGGAACCTACTACTCCCAATTTACTTCTTCATATTCATCATCTTCACCATCTTCTGCATAGAATTCATATAAATTTGAAACATTAAATACTAGAGATATATTAAAATTATGTGGTATATTCACCTCATATGCATTGTCATTGATTTTTTTCACAATTTTGTATGGCCCTACTTTCTTGTACTTCAACTTATTGCATGTGCCTTTTGGAAATTCTCTTTCTTCAAGTAAACCATTACCAATTTTTCTTCTCTAAATACCTTGGATTTTCGTTTGACATCCATTTATGATTTATATTTCTCATTACTTTTCTATAACGTTCTTTTTACTTCTTACAACTACTGCATATGCTCTGCAAATGCTTCTGCATCATCACTAATTTGATCTGTAATTAGAAATTGTATCAAATCTAAAATACCCATAAGATTTCTCCCATAGACAATTTGAAAAAGTGACTTTCTTGTTGATCTATTCACTAAACTATTATATGCAAACTCAACTTTTGGTAAAGCCAAGTCCCATTGCTTTGGCTTCTCTTCCACTATGCATCTCAATAAATTTCTCAAGCTCTTATTCATAACTTCTATCTATCCAACTATTTGTAGGTGATATGCACTACTGAATTATAGCATAGTACTCATTTGCTTCTACAAAATCTTCCAAAAATGACTTAGAAAATTTGTGTCCCTATTTGAAGTAATAGTTTTTAGAACACCTTGCAATCTCACAATATCCATAAAAAATAATTTTGAAACTCTAGTGGCATCATCGATGTTTTTACATGAAATGAAATGAACCATTTTAGAAAATCTGTCTACAACAACAAAAATTGAATCATTACTTCTTTGTGTATTTGTTAATCCCAACACAAAATCCATACTCAAATCTGTCCATGGCCCTTTTGGAACCAGTAATGGAATGTACAGTCCAATATTTTGTGCATGTCCTCTAGCCACCTAGCATATTATATACCTTGAAAAATAACTTGTCACATCTCTCTTCATCTTTGGCAAAAAACATTTTTTCTACACCAAAGCTATTGCTTTATCTTACCAAAATGTCTAACCAAACCACCACTATGTAATTCTCTTATTATATTGTCTCATAGAGACCCAAATGGAATGCATAATTATTTCCATTTGAAGAGATAACTTTCTTGTATAAGGTACTCATCATGAATAGCATCTGTCCCTCTTGTTAATGGATTTCTACACTGCTCAACTATCTTGCCAAAATATGGATCAGTATCATATAATTCTTTAATATATTCAAATCCAACTAATTCACTCATCGTAGTAGTTAATAATGCTACCCTCCTACTCAATACATCAGCTACCTGATTCTATTTTCTTGATTTATGTTTCAACATAAAAGTATACCCCTACAAGAAAGAAACTCACTTTGCATGCCTACTATTCAACTTCTTTTATGTATTCACATACTTCAAAGCCTCATGATCTATAAGTAGGATAAATTGCTTAGGTACTAGATAATGCCTACTAGGTAACTTCATTTAATGCTTGTATAATTACATAATGTTGAACATCATAAGTAGAATACTTTGTTCTTACCTCATTCAATTTCTCACTGAAATATGCTATTGGTCTTCCTTCTTGACTCAACACAACACCAATTCCCACAAATGAAGCATCACAATCAACCTCAAACACTTTGTTAATATATGATAAAGCTAAAATTGGTCTTTCTATAATCTTCTTCTTCAAAATTTTAAATCATTTTGTGACTGTTGTAGTCCATGCAAATTCCTTCCCTCTCATACAATCTATTATTGGTGCCACAATACTACTAAATTTTTTAATAAATTTTCTGTTAAAAAATGCTAAACCATGGAAACTTCTTACCTCTGTAATGATTTTTAGAATAGGCCACTCAATAATTTCTTTTATCTTTTCTTCATCCATTCTCACACAATCTGCTGAAACTATAAATCCCAAAAATACCAAACTATTTTTCATAAACCTGCACTTCTTCAAATTTACATACAACTCCTTTCTTATCAAATCCATTACCATTCTCAAATGCTCTAAGTGTTCTTCTTTAGTCTTAATGATATATTCTCGTAGAAATGTATTCATCACCCTCATAAATATGCTAGGTGCATTAGATAATTTGAATGGCATCACCATCCACTCATATAAGACATCCCTAGTCTTGAATGCAATATTCCACTCATCTCCTTCATGAATTTGAATATGATAATAACCACTCAGATCAATCTTGGTAAAATATTTTACTCTTGAAAGTACATCCATCATATCATCTAAATGAGGTATAGGAAACCTATACTTTATTGTAATTTTATTAATTGCTCTACTATCCACACACATTCTCCATCCTTCATCTTTATTTGTAGTTAGCAAAGCTAGTGTTGCACATGGACTCATAGTCTCCCTTATCACCTTCTTCCTTAGTAATTTAGTAACCTATTTATTTAATTCTACATGTTTTGTTAGACTCATCCTATAAGATTCTTGATTGGGTAGCACTGATCTTGGAATCAGATCAATGTGATGTTGAATATCTCTCTTTGGTGGTAAACCATCTGATAACTCATCAAGCATAATATCTGCATATTTTCAACACTCTTGCTACTTTTGTTAGTCTTGGTACCATTTTTGTTTCTTCATTCCTTACTACTAATGCATAAAAACCTGCTACCTTCATATTTTGGATAAATTCTTTAGTAGAGAGCATGCTTTTAGTCTTCTCTAACTCTTTAAGAGGTAAAAAAACTACCTTTGTACTACCTTTCCAGAAAGTGTATGTGTTCTATGCTCCATCATGAATTACTTTATTGTCAAATTATAACAGTCTCCCCAATAACAATGGCATGCATCCATCACAATAACATCACACCATATTTCATCATTATAAGTTTTTCTTATAGAAAACTTGATTAAGCACCTTTTATCTACTATAACTTCATTCCCTTTTTTAAAACATGAAATATGATAAGGATTAGGATGTTTTTCACATTGCAGATTTAGTTTCTCAATCATTTCTTTAGAAACCATATTTTCACAACTATCACCATCTATAATTACTTTGCTTACCTTTCCACCTAAAGTACATCTTATTTGAAAAATATTTGATCACAACCTTATTCCATACTTGTTCCTTGAAGTGATTGTGGTTCTTCTCATCATGAGATTTTCTCCAATATCTTCTGGTACAACTTCAGTATTTTGCTCTTCTATCTTAGACTCAACTAGATTCACTCTTAGGTGATCTTCTTGCCTCCTTTCTTGATCTTGATACTACGAACACTCAAATGCTCTGTGCCCTTCTTCTCCACATCTATAACAAACATAAGATCTACGTTGATTCAGAAAACATCCTCTAGCACCACCATAACCTCATCCACTCTGAAATTACCTTCCTCTTTGTTGATTTTGAAACCCTTGTCTATTGTCATCTTGCCTTTCTGCTCCACATGATAATTCACCTTTATTAGCATTAAAGCCACCTTTGGTGGTATTAAACCCATCTCATCCCCTTATTGGAGGGAATCCACCTCTTTTTGGACCAATATATATCCTTCTAAAATTTTGTCTATTTTGTTTTTCATCTACCTTTAAAGTTAAATGATAAGCCACCTCCATGTTAAGTATTATATACATGCTTAATTCATCTTGAATTAAAAAATTCACACCATTTAGAAACCTTGCAACCATATGCTCTTATTTTTCATCATGATCCACTTGGATGGAAAGATTATAAAATTCATCTGTATACTCTTGTATATTGTGATATTTTTATCTCAAATTCCAAAATCTTCTATATAGGGTTTGTGCATAATCCACAAAAAGAAATTTCTTCCTCAGCATCTTCTTCATATTTTTCCATGAATTAATATTCTCTTTACCTTTTCTCTATCTCTCTTTGTGCAGGTGATCCCACCAAATCATTGCATGACCTTTTAATTTCATGCATGCAAAGTTTACCTTCTTGTCTTCTCTCATCATATTTCACTCGAAGAACTTCTCCATACTATTCATCCAATCTATCAAATCCTCTAGTTTTAAACTGCCTCCATAATCTAGAACATCAACGCTAATTCCTTTATTCTTCCTTCTAAATATTGAACCATCCTCTCTTCTATTGATGGTAGCTACTCTTGTTGTTCTTCTTCTTGCTAAACTTTTTCATCATTATCTGTGTCTTCCTCATCACCACCTTGTCTTCTCTGTTGATTGGTGATAACCTATGTTAATTATTAAAATTGCCTCTATAGCTCTTGTATAGTTTGGTTTATCTGCGCAACACCTCTTCATCCTCTAACCATTATTTACTCCTCTAAGATTTGAACCTGGCTCTGATACTAGATAATGAACTTGAAAACTAATAAGATAAATAAAATTACCAATAGGCCAAGATTTTGAACAATAACTTGTATTGATTCATATTGAATAACTTGAAATAATTACAAACCAAAACCATGCTTAAATAATCCTCAACTCAAAATTTAGAGTTGACACACAAAAATTCAAAAAATCTAAAATCTAAAAAAAATGTCTATTTTTAGCAGCGGCTATTTATAGTAAGTTTCACATGTAAGTGCATGCAGCTCTAATTTTTTTTCTAAATACCCTAAATACTAAAACTAGCCTATGGGATGAAATTTAACTGAAGTTGACATCTGTTTCTAAAAATATACAATTTTTAAAAATAAAAAATTCTCGAAAAAATCATTAAACGTTAATTTTGGACCCTCAGATGATCATATTTGGCCTTTGAAAAATATTTAAATCAAATCTAAGTGGATACAAAGGCTTATGTTAGAATCAAACTTTTTGATACGATTGTTTTGGCATGTGGAAGAGCTCAAACAAAGTTACAGGTCAAAAGTTATGGCCTCTAGAAGGTTGGCCTATTTTTTTGCATCATTCCTCCTTGCTTCCCTTCATTTCTTGTATACCATTCAACGACATTCATAAAAAAAAGTATTATTCAAGCATAAAAAAATATTATTTGAGTATAAAAATACTATTTAAAATTTTCAAACATTAATTTGAAGTTTCATTGATTCTAAGAACATAATGAGCTGAAGGAAAAAAATAATTCCTAATAATAAATTATGTTTAAAAACAAAAGAGATAATTCCACTCAACCCTTCAAATATGTTCACTCTTTTCCTTGTGTGTCCCTTCTTTTCCTACCTTCAAATATGTTGACTCAACCAACTGGCCATCCTTCCAAATCAATGATGGTCGGAGGTTATGAACTTTTATTATAGATTTATCACCTTCCCCTGTAAAAGTAGAAATTCGTATAAGCGCATGAATTTTTGTACTTCTTAAAACATACCAACAAGTGTCTAATCTTTTCTTGTTCTAGGCCACCTACTCTTATTCTAGTTTTATAAAAGACTTGAATTATCAAGTCATTTTCATACATCAATTTGATTCCATTAACAATATCAAACTTCTCATCTATACATTTTGAGTTTCCTAACAACCATCTTAAAAGTATGATCTAAATTCACTAACTGTTTAATAAAGTCAACTTTACAAGAATCCATTCATGATTTAAGAGATGAATAAAATTAAATCTTGCCAATCAAATAGGAAATGTATAGGACTACTTGAGGTATCACAACACAGGGTAGAGGACTTATGTTTCATTCATAATCCCCCTTAGAATAACTATGTTCAATAGCCATTGATGGCTATTAACACTACTTTCCAAATTGAAGTCATTGAAAGCTGGCAATCAAGAAACTAAGGTTAGGGTTCTAGCCCCTTGAATGCAACATGTGAAGCAGTTCCATTATATCACATTGAACCAGTACAAGTACAATACCAATTTTTTGTGTTTTAATGCAATGTTGCAAATAAGTAGCTATAAGTGCAACCATAAATTGAGTAAAAATGTGGTCTTTATCCATATTCCAAAGAATTACAGTCCTAGCTACCAGAAAATAGCTTAGCATAAAATGAATGGGATGTGAATGTACCATACTCATAGATGGATATCAACATATATTTCGATACTAATGAAGATATTTATGCAGGTGAAATGAAGGGAAGAAAGAGTTTTCACCATTTAGATTCTTTAGGATGTGTCTTATGTTCCTTTTGTAACAAAAAGGAAATTAAGTGGTTACTAATCTAAATATTTGGTCTTATTTGAACATAAATATTTCCTTGTCATGTTGAAAGAAGGAAAGTCATGTCTGATGGTTCCCTAGTAATATCTATCAATTGGAAGTAATGAAATTTTGATTCCCATTTCAGTTGCAAACATATCATAGCATGGACATTAATGGAAAATGGTTTGTATGTGAGGCTCATAATAGTTTTATTTCCTTCTTGTTAGACTTCTTTTTACCTTATTTCTATCAGGATAAACATTTTAGCTTAGTAGCTAAAGTAATTTTCTATTAGTATGTGGATCTTAACCAGGTGCCAAGTTTTTTTTTTCAAATTAGGAAATCCAATGGGTAGAGCTTTCATTGTAATTAGGATTTGAGTGCATCCATTGTAGCTTTTAGGCCTACAGAAATCATTTAATGTAATTTTTGTTAAACTCTTGATTTGACTCAGATGGAGTCATATATGTAACCTGACCTGTATAGGGTAGTTAGTGAAATTTTATAAATCCTTACTTGCATAATATATCCTCTATTAGGCCTTAAAAAAAATAAAAAACTACAATTACAAGACTACTACACCATTATTTTATAAAAAAACATAAAAAACAAACTTACTTTACTTGTTACTATGCAAGTTAACAAAGTCAGTGATGGAATGACACTAGGTGTAGTTTCAAAGGCTATATTTAATAATAATTTCCTCAAAAAGACAACATTTGTATTGTGTGTAATAATTTTCATGATTTTTCTCTGCATACTTTCTAGTTTTAGAGTTTCTGGCTCTCTACCTTCTATAAAATCTCATCACGCCACATGAACACTAAAACTACTCACAGGGTATCTCAACCAAAGATATTGTATTGGAAAAAATAATACATAGGATTTGACAAAAAGAGATATATTTTATGTCTCAAAAATTTGGGTTGGTGGGTGCTGAAGTAAATAAATAGGGGAAAGAAGAGGAGGTAGGAAGGAGTAAGGAGGAAGGTCTATATTATTGCTTATAGCAGAGCTCTTCCAGCTAATGACTGATGTTTATGAAAGTCTAACACCTGGTTATATTGTTGACCAACAAAGCCCCTACTACACCCCTATAATATGTAGACATGAAGGATCTAAAGCATTCCTAACCAGTAACATCCCAAATCTGCATGATTTCAAGCATCATGCCTTCTCCACAATAGCTAGTGTTATCCATAAAAGGAAAACCATAACAAAAAACAACCCACTCTACTATTTTGGGAGATTTCATAGTACTAGGGGAGGTGCATGGTGGTTGCTATTCAACCCCAAATAAGCCCTAAAATGATTCATTTTTGGGGTTTTTGAGTTATATTTAAATGAAGGTAAAAATTAAATAGGGTTAATTTCATTTGGGTTGGGTTAGGAGAGTATGCTAAAAGGGATTTTTAAAATATGAATATATGTATTATTATTTTGTTAATGGTTTTTTCATGTTTGGTTATTGGTGCTTTTGGGATTATAAAATAGTGTTTTCAAGGTTATGTTTTGATCATAGGTTCAAAAAGTGTGTTTTATGACCTCTCATGATAAAACTGTTAATATCATAAAATGTATAATGCATTAGACCTTGAAAGCTTAGTTATAAGTAGTTAAGATGATGTATTAAAATGGGTAAAATTTTTGAAGTCTAATGTGATGTTATAACACCTTAAATTGATGTCCAAAGTTAGGGTGTACAACTACTAGGATCTTTCCCCTACAAGATCATATATCAATATTTTGGAATTCAGATTTGCAAATGTATAGGTTATATTGTATATGGTACATTGGACATATTGGATGATTTTTAAAAGATATTAATTGTGTGGTGTGTTTACGAAATAAGTATCCTTTACTGATTATGCATAACAATATAATAATCTAAATACTCTAGAGCATCATTGCGTTTTTTAAATACTAGCTTTTTGTTTTTAAGATAAATTACACTTCAATTTTTTATAATAAAACATTTTTTTTTTAAGTTATGAAAATCCCTGATCTCTTAGTGTTGACATTTGAAGTGTTTCCAAATTATTTGTGTCAAAAGTATATGTTGATGCTAATTATGAATACTTAGACATGATATGTAAAGTTTTGTACTTGGCCTATGTCGTTCTCTTATATTTTTTGATTTCCCCCCTATGCATATACATTTATTTATTATGATACAAAATAACACTTGTTTAGGGACAATATTTAGATGCAAAGGCATTATATAACATGTTTTTTATGTTTAGGAAAATAGATATACAAGATTATAAATAAGAAATACTATGTGTAGGTTGGATACTATATTTAAATAAATTAATTAATAACTTGGATTGCATATTGCTATGCAGATTCTTTGTCTATGATATGGGAGGGTGAAAAAAAGTTGACATTATTTAAAATTTTGTATTTTACTTTGTCATGAGCACATTTCTATGGTTTTTAAACAATAACAAGAAGGACAAATAAAAAATGAAGAAATAGACAAAATAAATTACCTCAAATACTTTTTTAAAATTCTAGTTGATGTGGATGCATATAAGTGTGAGAACACATAGTGCTTTGAAACCATTGATGATGCCTTAAATCATGCAAATATGTTTAGAATTGCATCATTCAATTATACTATTGGTGAATGTCTTTTTGACACACTTCAAGTCTTACTGTATTTCCATTACATTGACAATACAAAAGGAATAAACTCATGCACTCATCAATTACATTGAGATGTGTTATATGATTTATATTTTATACATGATAGAAGCACATATGTAACATTGCCACTAGGATCTACCAATAAATATGTGATTTAAAAAAAATTAAACACATATACTATAAATAGATTACACCATGAGAATCTAACCAATGATCATATAAATTACTCTAAGTGAGGTAACTATAAATGGAGTATACAACATCATACATCTCTGATCACTATCTAACATAAGAAATACATCATAATATAAATATAGAAAGTAATTACAACTAACTAGCCATGACTGATATATGCCTAAAGCCACTACTGCCAATGTACAATAAATAAGTAATTATAACTCTTCATGATAATGTTTCAATAACAAGTAAAATAAAATACAATATACATATATAAGATACATGGCTCCCTAGAGCATAGTTCCCAAACTCTAGTATCTATGGCAATATCAAGCATTATCTCCAAGTACTAATGTGGGGAGGGAGAGCATCATTCAAATGCTTTTTCACAACAACCATGAACTAACGATCCCCCACACTAATCCCATCAAGAAATGGCCCTCCCTTCACATATGAGTAGATAGTGATAGCACGGGAATCCAGAGAGATAAGCTAGTAGGCATAGGTGGAAATCAACATAGTTTGAACATTTAAAATAGTTCAAAAATTATAAGAACATATATTTGGAAAGAGGAGAGCGTGCTCATTATCATGGTAATATTGTTTTGAAATTCATAGTGTATTTGGTGATGGAAGTTGAAATTTGTTGTTTTCTATCAAAACTCTCAGACTCGGTTGTAAATTTACACATCCAAGCCTTTAGATCAAGAATCCAAGCCATTTATCAGCCAAAAGCCTCAGTTTTTTGAATTCAAATTTAAGTACAATGTATGTGTTATAACGCGTACACATTATTTATTCATATGTTCATAAAAAATAAATTTTCTCTATGTGTATGCATATTTTTTTATCTTGAGTTCCCTAATAGTGGTGTGCCATGATAATTTCAATTGTAAAGTGAAGTGTATCATGATAGGGGAAAGGTCCCTAACTCTGAATAGAAAATTAAGGTATTGTGGTATCACATTAGACTAATACATATACACTAATATTTATACACACTAATACATATTCCATCAATGGAGCACACCTTAACAAAAAGCTTTTTCAGCTATTGCTAGGCGCAAGTCACTACTAGTACCTTTACCTTATATACACTACCACAAAAAGCATGCTATTATATTTTTATAGGCTCTATGGCCTTCATTAATAGGTTATGTGAAGACATATTGAAAATGTTTGAATGTGATAATGTAATGAGAATATTTAATGTGCATCCTGAGCCAAGCATGAGACATTGGGACTTAGTTCAAGTCTAACATGTCAACCCCAATGTTATAAAAAAATGTAAATAAAATAGTCAAACATAGTTGAATATAAAGGAAATTGGGGTTATTTTGAGCCCCTTCAATGTAATAACATCACTATAAAATGTGATTTATAGGTCGATCACCTCTAATTTCATTAGATATTGAAGCAAAGAAACATTAAATGCAAGTTTTACATGTATATGATATGGTTTTAAACTCAATAAACATGAATGGACCATCATATAATGAATGCAAATGCTGATTGGTTCAATTATGGAGATAATTAGGGTCAAAATGAGCCACATGAACCTATTTTAAATAATATACATGATGCAATTTGGAGTGAAATTAACACTAGAATGTCATCATATATAATGAACCAAAGAGTTGATTCGTTCAATCAAGGAGGCATTGGAGGCCAATTTAAATCTCTTAAATGTACTACAAGATCATGTGATATGATTTGGGGTAAAATTAAGTTTGATTATGTCATAAATTGAGCCAGTTAGTCATTTGGTGCAATTAATGGCATGATTTGGGTAAAATTGAGCCCCTACACCAAATTCATGGCCCAATCAATTGTATAGTCTATGCAACATATGGCATAACTGACCCTAATTTTATCATAAATGCAAATATGAAGGTAATTGTGGCCAATTTGAACCTGATTGAACCTAAATGTGAGACTACAATGTGATTAAAGTGTCTAAATTAGCTCGTGTTTTGTGACATGTTGACCCTAAAGCATAATTTTATCCTAAATATAGTTCCCCTAAACCGTGATTTCATCACATCTATACAAAATCATTACACTAAATCCTAAATGGGCTAAACCATACTTTTATGACTTGAATACAACCCCTAAGCTCACTAATTTCATCATGAATTCATTTTCATGAAGGTAATTGGGGCCAATGTGAACCCATTGAGCCTAGTTTTATGAGTATGGGATTTGATATGGGGATAAATGAACTCATATTGCCTTACATGTTGTTGGCCCAGTTTCCAATGCAAAAAATGAAGAAGCTACATTGTAGAAGCAAATATTTGACAAAATTATAGTAATGTATTCATTTGAATTCTTTTACAAGTAGGGTAAAAGCTTTATAAAAGCTTTTATGGGTGGTTACGGGAGAAAACTAACTTTTCTTGTGAACTACCAACTTATTAATTAAATTAAACTAATAAAATAAAAACATTAAAATAAAATGCTTTGGATCATTAAAAATAATCCAACAAACTCCCCCTCGATCCAAAAGGGTATAGAAAGATTAGAGCAATGAACTGTGAATCATCCAAGTAGATTCTATTGCGACTACAACTGATACATTGTGCATCCTGGACTGATACACTCCTCGATCATCCTTGTATTATAGTAAAACATGATCATGCAGTGTTCAACTACATTGACCCTTACACAGAATCCATTTAATAAGTGACTGTCCTTTGTATTATGTATGCCACATCTCAAACAGATGCCCAACAATTGCCAACATCTCCTACAAGCGTTTGCTCAACACTAACAATGCTAGAAACTCAATTTTGACTCATACCACACATCACTAATGACTGATCAAAAAACCAATATGCAATATTTTCTCCCCTTATCAGGCGAGAGGTGAGAAGCTGTGCAACAAATAAACCAAGTATAGACCATTGAAATGCTCCACATCAAAAATCATAGAAATGCTACATCTATGAAAGCAAAGTACACAAGCTAAAAATGCTACTACATCAAATCCTAATCTTGAGCCTAACGGCTCGCATAAGATGGGTGAGTCACTATCTCAGAAGATATAGTCATCAGTTGTATAGCATACAACTTCAGCGTCATCCCATCGATTAGAAGAAGCAGAAGAATAGCCAGAAGAAGACCTAGAAGATTGACCATAATGACTAAAGTGACTAACAAAGTTTGCTTCTACCTTCTGTCGATGTTGAGAGGACCTCCTTTTGGAGGTGTATTCTATAGAGAGATGTCCTATGCCACCATAATTGTAGCATATCCTCTCACATCTACTAGAACTAGAGGAAGAATAACCACCCTAAGAAGAATACATGTTCTTATGCTTATATCCATGTAAATGGTGATGCTCATGCTTCATAGAACTAGTATGACATCTATGTTATGAAGATCTTGAATGATCTCTTTATCTAGAATGATGCTTATTCCTAGAAGTGTGCCTGTGAGATTGTTTCTATTTCTCTTTTTGAAAGTGCTTCAAAGAATGTTTCCTGTTGGTCTCAAATAATGGATTTCCTATTTTGGTATAGTATGCATCCTCAGTAGGTTTTTCTTTCTTCTTTGCAAATTATCGCTCATGTTGAGTGAACAACTCAAAAAGTTAATCAAAAGTAGATTTTTTAAGCTTATCACTAAGCTGTAACATCTCTAAAAAGTTCCTGTAGCTTGGGCTAAGGCCATTCAAAACAATGAAAATGAGCATTTCATCATCAATTTTTTTGCCAATAGTGCCATATTCTTATTTTAAATTTTAATGCATGATACATATTCTGAAACATCTTCATCATCAGTGAGTTTAGTGTTGAGCAACTACATGAGGAGATCAATTTTTTTGTAAGCAAGTTTTTTATCATACAAGTCTTTTAGAGCTTTCTATGCTTCATATTTGAAAGCTTTCAATATGAATTATGACTTGTGCACTTTAAGTGGATTTTAACAATGCAAGAGCTCGACTATCACATTTGTGAAATTCTACAAGTTTTGTGACTTCAATGGGTAATGTTGGTTTTTTTAAACAACATCCCACAAGTCATTGAAGATTAATGTGTTCTCCATGTTCATTGGCCATTCTTTATAATTTTTCGGAGTTAGGCGTCTAGTGTTAGAAATGAGGCTCATAATTTTTTCCATGATACAAAAAAGTAAGGAATGCTATTGAGGTTTTGCCTTTACCTTAGAAATAAATTCCATTTTAAAAATGATCTTGGGACTTGTGAGATACTATATGTTCTCTAAGAATACAAGCATAATGAAATAGAAAAAACTTGCATTTTGAAGGTGTCGGTTTCAACTAAAAATGCACTTGATTTCATTATAATGCATAGTTTATTAAAAAATATGTGAAAAACATATTTACGCATGTAATAATAAAAAATTACTTAAACTAATGCTCTTAAAAATCCATTTCTATGAAAAATGAGTGGTCATATGAAGAATTTGGCCATCGAATGCAGAAGATATGACAGTTACAAATTTTGCTCCTCTATCAGGCTAGGCAGACACCCTCTCAATGCTAATTCAAAAATTTTGACTAGTTTATGGGGATTAAAATATCATATCAATACATGATAGACCCCTCCTTGCTTATACTCATTAAAAATCTATTCAAGTCTAGTTTTTGAAAAGGTAACTTTGACAAAATAAAATGATGGTTTGTTTAAGATATGGTAAAATTGGTCATAGTAGGTGCAAATTTTCCTGGTATTCATAATTAATTCAAATGACCTCTTTGCAAAACAAAGACTTTTGGCACTTTTGAGAGTTGAAACCTTGACCTCCTTATTTTCAAGTGACTACCAAAAGGATTCTATCCACCTTGCTTTCCAACTTGCATGAAATAACGTAGGAAAACATTTGATATGTCCTTAATTTATAGTTTGTGAAAATAAAAATATATGTATGACAAAAGTTTTTCACCATTGAAATTACCTCATCCTTATTTTAATTTAAGTGCTTCCTTTGTTTGGTGGAGCCCACAGGTAAATCAAAATACAAATATTTTAAAATCTTTTCTCGTATAACCCTAAACCATGCTAGAAAAAATTATATAATTTCATCTTATTTATCCTTATAGCTGTGCCATATTCAAACACTATAGAACTTAATTCAGTTACTCAAGTGGAAGCACCGTACAGTCAAATATTTAATTTTCTTACAAGCATTATATGGATTTGAAAGACTTCGTTCATATTGCCATACTCAATAGATCGCTTAGTTTCTTTATGCATTGAATCATAGGTTTTCTATTTTGGTAAAGCCAGGAGAATTTTAAAATACTAAATTTAAATAACCCTGATGATACCAATTTTAAAATGGCTATGCCATATTTATTAATATATTTTTTATTAGAAAATCATAGAAAATAGACAAGCGGCTGTATACAAGTTTATTTTCTAAAATAAGTCATTGTAAAAGAGAACATCATAAAAAAAATCTATGATGTCAAATGCTAAATGTAAACCTTGATACCACTATTAGGGATTGTACAATTTTTTAGAACATTACTTCTTTAAGTCTCCTTGAGCAACCAATGCTCTGATACCACTATTGGCCCAGATTCTAATGCAAAAAATGAAGAAACTACATTGTAGAAACAAATATTTGACAAAACTATAATAATGTATTCATTTGATTCTTTTACAAGCAAGGTAAAAGCTTTATAAAAGCTTTAATGGGTGGTTATAGGAGAAAACTAACTTTTCCTGTGAACTACCAACTTATTTAATAAAAGCAAACTAATAAACTAAAAACATTAAAATAAAATACTTTGGATAATTAAAAATAATCCAACACATGTTGAACCAATTAGTCAATTGTTACAATTATAAACCCTAAATCTTAATTTTATCACAAATATAGGTTCATGAAAGAAATTGAGGCCAATATGAACCTATTGAACATGTACATAGAACTTATAGAATGTGATTGGAGTGAGATTAACCCTGATGTCATCATATATAATGAAGCAAAGAGTTGACTCATTCAATCGAGGACGTAGTTGAGGCCAATTTGAACACCTTCAACCTAACTACAAGAGCAAGATATGGTTTGAGGTAATATTAAGTTTGATTCTATCATGAATTTATCCAATTGGTCAATTGGTACAATTAAGGATGTGATTTGGGCAAAATTGAGACCCTAAACCAAATTTATGGCTCAATCAATTGTATAATATATGCAACACATGGCTTAAAACTAACCATATATCATGTACACTCTACCTTTATTTTGTAAATAAAACACTTGAAAGAATATAGGCCATTTTTAGGTCTCTTAATTATTGTAAACAAAGAATATCTATTATATTGGTCTTGAAAGACCAATAAACTTATTTTAATCTTTGACTCTTGTGTTTGATCAGATAATGATAGACTAATATCTCAATTCAAGGTGCAGGTCCTACAATACCCTTCTACAAGCTCAAGATACCAATACCTTGGTTCTACCTCACTTTGAATGATCTCATCCATGAATTTGTTCTTTCACCATGGATCCTATGGATTCCAAAAATTCATGCCAAGAAGATTCTACTTTTTTCAATCTTCAAATGGTTCTGCCTGGAAGCCTATAATTTCTAATAAGGTGGACTATTACTTGTATCTAGTTCAAGACAACTCTCAACCTTATTATTTACTCATTCTCCTTTACAACTATGGATGAAATACTTAAAATAATGATATAGAGCCTCTATAAGTTTTACATAAGTTCAAATTATCAATTAGGTTACAAATGACCAAGAATATTGACTCAACCCCAAAAACTATTACAATGCTGTAGATAGGTCCCTTTATATCTTAGAAAGGTTTCATTCACTTAAGTTCACCTCAACAATTTCCTAAATGCTTCTTGGAACTATCATGAATCATCTATAATTATGAGAAACCAATATTATTATTGGTTTCTCAAAAGAGAATAAATTCAATTGTAACCCCTACTCTTTAGGTCTATATACGCCTATTCTGATTTACTCAAAGGGTCTTGCCTCAAATTAAGTAATAATGATTTGGATAGGTAATTTTATCATAAATTCAAAAATAAAGGCAATTATGGTGAATTTGAACCTGTTAAACCTAAACATGAGTCTACAATGTGATTAAAGGGGATAAATTAGACATGTTTCATGACATGTGTTAGCATCAAACCCTAAATTTGTCATAAATTGAATGTATTTTGGACTAAATTCAAATCTAACTTAGGATAATTGAATTGAATTTGGACCAATTGAATCTAATTTGGACTGATTAAATCTATTTTGGACTAATTGACATCAACCAAGGGACAAATTAAATCTAATTTGGAGTGATTGAATAAAATTTTGGCCTAATTGAGCCTAATGTGGACATGAATCAAATTAAGGGGCTAATTGAAGGGGCAAATGTATTTTATGATAATATTATTGCATACTTAGATAGGATGAAGCTATAGAATAAATAATGTGTACATGATATAACACGTATGCATTATTTACTCTATAGACAAAACTTAGTTTTTAATGACTATTTTTAACCCAAATAGAGAAGTATGTCCCCATAGACATTCTCTCCATACTTTCTACATATTCTTTGCATTCTTTTCAAGTATTTTTTTTAACCCCACCTTTGAAAATTTATCAAGTCTAATGGGTGACGTATCACGTTTGAAGAAGAGGAAGAAATTGAGGAACAAAACACAAGAGCAATTAGAAGAGTTGAGAGAAAAACACAATGTACAAATACAAGTACTTCATTTTAGACGAAGTACAACCACTAATCTTAATAGATTGAATAATGATGAAATTGATAATAATGAATTAAATAATGATGAAATTGACAATAATAAATTATATAATGGTGTAAGTTCACATTCAAAGTATGTTTTACGCCACAACAATTAATAAAATTTCATGGAAACAAATAATGATGAAATTAACAATGAAGAAAATTTCAAGGAAATATATAATGAATAAAGAAACAATGAAGAAAATGTCATCCCAATACTAAACAATGAAAGTAATAATGATTTTTAAACACCCTCTCAATAAATTCCATCATTAAAAAAACCTCTAATAATTGTGCATAGAAAAAAATACTTAATTGAAGTCGATGAAAATATTTTAAAACTAATTCATAAAAAATGTTTGACCACCATTCAAGAAAACTGGCTCAAGAAATTTGGGATAGTTTATTTCATAGATTAGATTATGATAGTAAAAAATGTCAATTATTTGTTTCATTGATGAAACTAATTAAGATGAGACTTACAATATACACATTAGGACTAAGAACTTCTAACATGGATGATGAAAACAATGAAATTGTTGAAAATATACATGATGTATATCATATTGTAGGTTCAAAATCATGTAATAAAAATTGTATTTTTGCTTAGCATATAATTATAACTTGTATATTAAGTGGTCAAATAGGAAAAAAATGATTGATTTCAAAAACACGCTGAGCATTTGATATAAATAGAAAAACATTAATGAAATTAATTGTAAGACGTGAAAGATTTAATGAACCCAATATCAATGAGCTTTGGTCATTATCTAGTAGACTTTCACAAACTGATAAGTCTATAACTGATGCTCTTAAATAGTTACTTGCACAATTTTTGAAATACAATACAAGAGTTTTACCCAATGGAAGAGATCTAGTGAAAAGAAGAGTTGGTTCCCGTAACTGTGAACTGCATATGAAACATTTCTTGAATATGAATCAAACATAATTGTACTCTTAAGTTTTTAAAAAAACATCCACAAATTACTATTATTCAAATATATTTTGAGATGGACAAAACTTTTTATGTAAAAATAAATCACACACACACCACTTGTTATAGGCAACATGTTGAATTTACAATGCACTATGATGTTTTTTTCCATATTCGTTATACTTTGCATACCATTAATATTTTATAGGAGTGTGGCATAGAAGTTCTACCAAAATTAGCTACAAAATGTATTCCATTTTTTTAATAGAAGACTAGATGGAGAGTTCTTTTAGAAGAAAACATGTTTAGATGAAAATTTCAGCTTTTGTGGTGGATTGCCAAAAATAAATAATTTTATCCATGAGGAGTATACAAGTGCAATTGGACAAGAATTAGATGGTTTGATAAAATACAAATATATGACTTATCAAGTAAAATATGTAAAAGAGTAAAAAAGGTGTGAGTTTATTACAAAACAGATACCTACTTCAAAATTTATGGACAAATTTAGGGAGAAAATTATTTATGAGTATGCAAGGCACACACATAAGGATAGATGGTTGGATGACATTTTAAGATAAGGACACATTCCCACTTGATTTGATTATTTCAAAAAATGAATTTGCTAAAAATACATATTAAAGCTACAAATAGAAGTTCAATTGTAGTATTAAAACTCATCACAAGTTGCCATATTTGTGTAAATAACATTCATGCATGCACTTGATAGTAAATAATAAGATTAAAAAATATTAAGGGAGTGTCATTTATATATTAGTGATGACTAATCACATTGTACAAAGTACATGAAAGGTTGTTTTGAGAAGTTCTATTGATAGTTGACTCAAAAGAACATTAATTTCAATCGACATTACATTTGGTCAGATAATTTCATATCATAATTAAAGAATGCACGTATGTTTTATTAGTTGAGTAGGATTTACATTATTAGCGTATAATGTATGTAGAGTTTTACTGAGGTTGGCCATGAAAAAGGGGAAAATGATAGTGTTGGAGCATGTGTAAAAAGAGTCATTGCAAGGGAGGAGTTGAAATTTGAAGAGGCTGCTAATTTGATTGATACAAAAATTATGGTTCAATGGTTTAATGAGAACATGTGCCATGGTGCTCAAGTGAATTCTGCTATTCATAGATATTTTTGGTTAATAGAGGAAGAACACTTGTTGAACTATGAGGATTGTCTGACTCTAATGGGTTCAAGTGAGCTCCATTCATTTCATAGCTCAACTTTAGGTTCTTGGACTATTCATATAAGAAACTTGGTATATTTTTTTATGCATGCATGAAATCTATTTAAAATGAGTGGGAGTCATAAGAGTGGGTGGATGACTAGAGTTATAGTTCTCCAATTCTAATTAATACATATTAGGTTCCACCAACATTACAACTTGTAGATATGACATCATCACATGGCTTTGATCATGTTCTTGATCTAGTGTAGGAAGGTAGAAGATTATTCATGTGTACTATTTATTCTCATTAACTATCTTTATAGTGTTATTAATTTTTTTTTTTTGATACAAGGCATGTTTTTATAGTTATTGCATATGAGGATAATAAAGAGGGAACAAATTACTACTTATGTTAGTTTGTATATGGAAAGAAAAAATTGACTTCTCTAGTCATAGATGGAGAAAACATTGACTATCCCATTGGTTCTATGGTAGTCACTGGAACTTGACTTCAATGATATCAAAAAATCAGATGTATGGTTGTTTGAAGACTTTGAAACACATACGAAGATACTAAACTATTCAAATTTGGTTCTTGTAATAAATATTTAATTATAAAACCATCATGAGAGGCCGTTAAACAAGAATCTATGGAAAGTTCACAAGTTAGATCATGAAATTATTCTTGATACTATCAAGATTAGAGTAGACCCTAGTAGCTCATTAGATTGAAATGTACATGTATGTTGACTTGTAAAATGTATATGTAATGAATTCTACAAATATTTTTGATAATTTAGCTAGTACATGAATAAATTTTATTTTTAATTACTTATTAACAATTTTTATGGGTTAGTGGTGCTAAATAAGCTTCCACCTTCACGTGGTTGGCACTGTTAGTAAAGAATTTCATATTCTTGAAACTAAGAGAAGCTTACTAATGTAAATTGCCTACTTGCATGACATATTTACACAAACTCATATTCTCCAATTCCTCTTTCAATGTTTTTGTTTCCGCCTTGACATTTCCAACCTATCACATAGGGTTTCACCCTTCACTTAAGACTTAATTTAAAATTACACTCTCAAAACACTAATCTTTTAACCTTATTATTCAGGTCTACAGATCTACAATCCAACTTTATCTCTTTCTCTACTCAACCTCAACTCATGACACCACTTTATCATATCCATATGACCCTTAATACAATCATTAATCAGATGGTTTCAACAATTTGTGTCCTTTATTATGGTTAATTCTTTAAAAACTCAAAAATATGCCTACTAACACCTATGTTATAGGTATGTTTTAGCTCATTATTTCTTATATTTTCATCCCAAGATTCTATAATCACATTCTATATAACTTCCTTAATATACCTATAAATTTATAGGCTCCATCTCTCAATCGTTTGGAAGATATGATAATTTTACTCTCTTAAACCCTTGTTTTGTTTGTTTAGACACAAGTCTAATTACACATGATCAGTTATCAGATTATTTAGACAGTCTTAAAAAAATTAAAATCATATGTATATTAATAATATGATCATTTACCAAGTATGGACAAGGTGTCAATTCATGTTTGAGGTAATACTTTAGAAGATATACAAGTTTCTTTATTCTAAAACCCTTACTTTCTTGACTTTTACAAATGTGAATGATATAATCATCTATTTATATAATTTTTAAGGTATTAAAAGGATAATACCAATTTGATTGCATATAAGGGGTTATGATAGAGTTACCTACCAAATTTCAACCCATTTGGATGGGTCTTTTTTAATTTAGACCACTTTTAGTGACTAAATTATCTTGTTTTAAAGTTAAACACAAGAACTAGGCTAGAATGGGTGGTGGGCTTGTCAAACAAGTGTGATGGGAGGCCAAGAACCTAGTACTAAACATTATCCACCCATATGGATATGTTGTCAGTGCTAATTTTTAGCAAAGAATCATTGAAAATTAAGTTCTCCCACTACAGCTTCAACTTTGATAACATTTATTCTTAGTGTTTCTATGCTCCTAAACAGTAGTGAAAATATGCTTATGGGTGGACTTGGAAATCATATTCATTGGAACACATGTAATTTTTCCATCTAGACATGTTTAGAGTGATGGATTTTCACTTAGGTGTCCTAGAGATAGAAATGCTAGTTAGAGCTTAAGAAGTTGTCTCTTCACTACCAAAAAGTTATATATTTTAGGACTCATTACTGAAAATTTTACCACACATTGTTCTCTAAATTTATACTCACTTGATCTAGGTTTAAATTATAGGGATTTCACATGCACATGAGGGATCTTACGATTCATCTGTATGAGTTATTATTTTTATTTTATGCATGTTGTAAGTTAGGCTAAAAATCTACAATTTTCTTGTGTTGAGAAGGGCGTTCTTGAGCCTAGAATGGGTGGTGAGTTTGTTGATCAAATGTGATGGGAGGAAAATAATGTATTCATGGACATTATTATCCCCTATGGACATGTTGACAGTGCCAATTTTTAGCCAAGCAGCACTAGAAATAGAGTTCTATAACTACAACTTCCATTTTGTTAACATTTATTGTCAGTGTTTTTGCACTCCTAAATAGTAGTGAAAACATGATAATAGGTGGACTTGGATGTCATGGTCATTAGAGTAAATATAATTTTTAAATTTATATGTGTTTGGAGTGATGGATTTACATCAAGGGGTCTCAGAGGTAGAATGCCAGTTGGAGCTCAATAAGTTGTCTCTTCATTGCCAAAAAATTACATTTGAGACCCATTACTACAACTTATGCCACACATTTCTCTCTAAATTTATACTAAATTTATCTAGGGTGATATTATAATTATTTAATATTCATATTAAGGATCTTATAGTTCATCCATATGAATTATTGTTTTTGCTTTACGCATGTCTGAATTTAGGCTAAAAATCTACATTTTTCTTATGTTGGGAAGGGCATTTTTAAGCCCAAAATAGGTGGTGAGTTTGTCGACCGGGAATTATGAGAGGAAAATAAAATGGTCTTAGATATTATCTTCCCCTTATAACAGGTTATTAGTTCCATATTTTATCCAATAAACACCATAAATAGAGTTTTCCAACTGCAACTTTAACTTTGACAACATTTGTTATTATCATTTCCATACTCCTAAACAATAGTAAAAATGTGCTTATGGGTGGACTTGGACATCATGATAATCGGATTATGTGTAATTTTTCTATCTATATGTTCTTAGAGTGATATATTTGCACCTAGGGGTCCTGGAGGTAGAAATGTCAGTTAGAGCTCAAGAAGTTTCTTCACTACCAAAAAGTTGTATTTCAAGACCTATGCCTTCAACTTGTGATATGAATTAATCTCTAAGTTTATAATAAATTTATATAGGGTGAAATTATATGTATTTCATATGCATATAATATATCTTATGGTTTATCCATATGACTTACTATTTTTGTTTTACGCATGTCTAAAGTTATGCAAACAAATTATATTTTTCTTGTGTTGGGAAGGGCATTCTTGAGCCTAGAATGGGTAGTGGGTTTGTCAAAAAAGAATTATTGAAGGCCAATAGATATGTCATGGATGTTATCAACCCCTAAAAATTTGTTGGTAGTTCCATGTTTCAACCAAGAAGTACTATAAATAGAGTTCTCCAATAATGGCTTCAACTTTGATAATATTTGTTGTTAGTGTTTTTGCGTTCCTGAACAATAGTGAAAATATGTTTACGGGTGGAATTTAACATCATGGTTATTGGATAATGTGTAATTTTTACATATATATGTGATTAGAGTGATGTATTTCCACTTTGGGGTCCCATAGGTAGAAATTCTAGTTGGAGCTCAAGAAGTTGTCTCTTCACTACTAAAAAGTTGCATTTCATGATCCGCTACTACAACGTATGCCACACATTGATCTCTAAGTTTTTATTAAATTTATATGGAGTGTAATTATATGGGTTTAACTTACATATAATGGATCTTAGGTTTCATCCATACAACTTACGGTTTTCATTTTACATATGTCTAAAGTTAGGCAAAAAATTTACATTTTTGTGGAGTTGGGAAGGGTATTCTTGAGCCTAGAATAGGTGGTGGGTTTATCAAATAGATATTATGGGAGGATAATAATCTGATCCTGGATGTCATCCACCCCTCTGAATGTGTTTTTGGTTCTAATTTTCATCTAAGAAGCACTAGAAGTGGATTTATACAACTACAACTTCAACTTTGACAATATTTATTATCAATGTTTTTGCACTCTTAAAAAATAATGAAAATATGATTATGGTTGGACTTGAATTTCATGGTAATTATAGAACATGAAATTTACCCATATATAGGTGGTCAGAGTGATGTATTTATATTTTGGGGTCTTAGAGGTAAAAATGCCAGTTGGAGATCAAGAAGTTGTCTCTTCACTGCCAACAAGTTACATTTTAGGACCTGTTAATACAACTTATGTCACACATTATTTTCTAAGTTTATACTCAATTGATCTAGGGTGTAATTATATGGATTTCACATGCATATGAGAAATCTTATAGTTTGTCCATACAACTTACTATTTTCATTTTATGCATGTCTGAAGTTAGACAAAAAATTGGCATTTTTCTTATGTTGGGATGGGCATTATTGAGCCCAAAATGGATGGTGGGTTTGTCAATTGGGAGTGATGGGATGCTAATAACCTAGTAATAGATGTTATCTACCCATATATATGTATTGGAAGTGTTAGTTTTCAACCAAGAAGCATTGGAATAGAGTTATCTAACTGTAACTACAACTTTGACAACATTTGTTGTTAGTGTTCTCGTGCTCTTGAACATTAGTTATCTACCCCGAAGGTATTTTAGCAATTTTAAATATATTCATACAAAATTAAAGGATCATTTTAGGCTTCTCAATAAGGGGTTGAGATTTAAGCATGAATGTTATGGGTTTGTGTAAGATCTCATAAGTCATTACATCTATCTGTAGGTCTATACTTGATCTTTAAGAGTCTATTAGAATGGTTTAGAAGGATGATTGATTAAAAGAGAGAGTGTGTATTATCACGAGTCTTAAAATAAGGAGAGATTGTGTTTTTATGATTGAGATGCATCTCAAAATGGCTATTAGAAGCTGAAGAATGCCATAGAAGGCTGTAGAGAGGATGAATGAGGGTCATGAATGCGCTTTTAACTTCCATTTTAAGGCAAACATGCTATTTCATGACCATTATCAACATGCTTATAGACTCAACAAGTGTATATCTCTCTTTCACACTGGACTCAATAAGCACATCTCTATCTTTCATATAACTCTCTTCATAAAATTTATTCGTAAATATACATTAGGATATAATTACATGAGATAAAAGACTAAGAAGGTGGTTAATTCATAATAAGCCTTTATGATTCATTAGAAGTGTGTTTAAAGGTCATTTAGAATCTTATGTAGGTTTCCCTCCAAAATAATAATTTAAAATTTTCAAATGTTTATTAAGCAATGTATGGATATTTGCTATTGTAAATAGCTTGTAAAAAGTTAGCAAGGGTGTGTTGGTAGTCTAGGAAGGTATATAGATGTCTTAGAGGGATTATAGAAGTCATAGTCATCTTCATGGGATAAAATAAAGTAAAATGTAACATAATACTATTTTAAAAGGCCATTCACTAACTTAAGATAGAGAAGTTGAAGAAGAATCTCAACTAAATACAGACTCCAAGCTAGTAAAATGCTCTAAGAACATTTTCATCATATATCCTAGCACTTTGGAGGTATACAATACCCTTCATAGGGATAAAAATGCCAGATTACATTGTTGGAAAGACTAATGACAGATTACAGTCTGATAAATAGGGTTATGTGAGTGTCTTTTGGCAAATTTATTGTCAATAAAGGATAATATTTATTTAAAACATGTGTATTAATATATATTATGCATAAATGAATGTGATTCATTCAATTCTAGAACATGTTTGAGCTCTAATTGAAGTTTATCTCCTTAGAATTCATAATATCCCTATTTTATATGTGAGGACTGTCTTCTCAATCACTTATATCACGTCAAAACTTATACATTCATTGAAAATGAATATTGGATTAGTTGAAAGGAGTATTATAATATTCTTTTTCAAGATGAATAGTGTCTACCACATAATCAGTGAATAATAACCATAAATAGTGATGTGCATGAATAGTGTTTTCCCATTTCATCATCCACTCATTTTGTATCTCAAATGCAAGTTATTGGACTATTCATACAAGGCACTTGGCATATTTTTATTCTGTATTCATAGACTCTATTTGGAATGAATGTGGGTTGAAAGAGTGGGTGGATAAATGGAGTTGCAAACCTTTAATTCAAATTCACACATATCAGGTTCCACTAGCCATACAACTTACAAATATAACATCATCACATGAATTTGACCATGTATCTAATCTAGTGTAACTAGTCAGAATATGAGTCATTATGTACTATTTATTCTCATTATCTATCTTGACAATGTCACACACACACACACACACACACACACACACACACACACACACACACACACACACACACACATTGGTGATACAAGGCATGGTTTTATAGTTATTATTGATGAGGACAATGAAGAGGGAATAAACTACTACTTATGTTGGTGTATATAGTAAAATAAAAAATTGATTTCCCCAATCAGAGATGGAGAAAACATTGACTATCCCACCGGGTCTATGGTTGTCACTAAGACTTGGCTTTGACGATATCCTATTCAAAATTTAGATGTATGGTTGTTTGAAGACTTTAAAACACATAGGAAAATAGTATACTATTCAAATTTGGTTCTTACAATAAATATGCAGTTGCTCAAATATCATGGGATGTTATTAAACATGAATTTATGCAAAATTCATGATTCAGACCATGAAGTTATTCTTATTACTATCAAGATTAGAAAAGATCATAGTGGTTCATTAGATTTAAAATCCAAGGTATGATGACTTGTCAATTTTATATGAATTTAATTTTACCAAAATTTATTTATTTTGTAGGTAATACATATAAATTTCATTTTTAATTACTTACTAATTTTTTTTTAGGTTAGTGGTGCCAAATAAGCTTCTACCTTCACGTAGTTCATACTGTTAGTTAAAAATTCTATATTTGTGAAGCTAAGAGAAACTTAATATTGTTAGACCATTTAATGTCTAAGTGGGCTAATTTAGACCCTTAACATACTTTGGTTTATTATTAAATAATAATAATACTTTATTATTTATTAAACATTAGATTAAAACCTTGTGTAAATAAATAATAAAATATTATGATTTATTATTAACCAGTTAATTTAAATGATTCATGAGAAGGATGGACCCATTGGTTACAACGGTCACCTCCCCTCACATTTTATTATAAATAGTGTCTTACCACTATTGTATTATTCACATAAAATATACTCGGCGAATTTAATATTTGAGTGTGACAAATATTTACAAAGATTTTGTGAAGGTTTATGTGAAGAAGTGACAAGGGAAGGATTTGTATTGAGGTGTAGAGTTTCTCAATTATTGAATATCATCTTCATGGGTTTTTTACCTCTTGAAGGTTTTTCCACTTTAAATTCATGTATATTGTGTCAATTCTGTGTACTCTTTACCATCATTTATTCATCTAGATCCAATCTATATTGCATATATATTTTATATTATATTGATTTTATCATGGAATCGGACCCATGGGATGATTAGGTGATTGGAAATTTTTTTTGTTAGAATATTCAAAGCTTTATCAAACAAAATTTTAATTTATTTGATCCCGAGGCACCATAACTAGCTTGAAAAAATTTAAATAAATGATTTTTTAATCAAAATTCAATTTTTTACATTTCTTCATTGTTAACAAAAAAATTCTGAAAGATTGGAATAAACGCATAATTTTTTGAGTGCTTGTACAAGTTTTTGGGCTCTCCCAAGCATTTACAAGGGTGCCATACCTCACCCTGGCTAATTCAAAATATTGAATTCTTCATCAAAAATTCTATTTTGAGTGTCCGGTTATATTTATCAATAAAAAATAAGAGGGTTGCTAAATTTTCAAGCAAATTTGAGACTTGTACAAAGAGATCTGAGCTCTTGAAATTCTACAGGGGAACCATGAAGCTACGAGGATATTTTTAAATTTATATAGTTTTGAAAAAGTACTTAAAAAATTAAATATTTATTTTCTTTTTTTCAAACCTCGGGTCCCACCTTGGAAATAAAAGAATTACTAAAAAGTTAATTTATTTTTATTTTTTTCACTTATATATATATATATATATATATATATAATAAAAGGTTGAAATATAGATTAGTGCATGTATTATTTTGAAATATTTTCTAGAAGAGTTGGTGGTTTATAATTTTACTAGATCTTACAACTAAGGAGGTCCCAAGTTCAAAACCCCCTTATCTAATCTTTTTTGACTTGGTCAAAATAATTTTTCAAATTTAGTTTAATTTGAAATCCATTTTTTAGTTCACGTGCCAACTTTACTAAACCCTCTGACATGTCATCTAGTTTTTCAACTTTAGACCTAGTGAATAATATTTTAACAAACATATCGTGTAACCAGTCGATATCTAAGTTTTTACACATTCCAGACACATTGGAGTGGTCCATTTTTATTTTAAAACCTCTAATTGAAGTTTTTACACCTTTTTAATAAATAGTGTTTAAGTGGTCATTTTGAATGTAACTCTTTTGATACCTATATTAGTGCAATTTTAATTCAATTTTTACATTGTTTAGCACATAAATTATGTAATTAAGTATAATCACATGTGCAATTCAATTTATTTTGAAAATAGATTGAAGATTTCATGGAACAAGGTATTATGATGGCAGAAAGAGAGAAGGAAGGCACATGGGGGAAGTAGGGCGTGAAGGGGGAGAGCATAGGTCGAAGCTACAGGGCGGCGCTGGGAGTGCAGCAGTCGGCCCGGGGAGTGCAACAGTCAGCCCAGAGCCTGAGGAGTGCTGGAATGGTTTCCCCCCCACTGTTTCCAGGTTCATGTGATACTGAAGAGCCAACTGGCATGAGACTTCCCAAGGTTAATGGATGCCTGGAAAGATGCAAAGAGAGGTCCAAATTGGTCATATCTATGGACATGATTGCTGAGGATATCAAATATTATATAAATCATTCTCTGTATTGCAAGTTTTTTGGGCTCAGGACTTCTCTCCAGTTCTTAAAAGCATGGGCTCAGAGGACATGGGCTTCAGAAGGAGAAATGGATATCACAATGTTAGCCAACAGTTATTTTATGGTCACTTTTACCTACTTGACTGACTATAACAGAGTCTTTGCTGGAGGTCCATACTTTCACAATCAGGTGGGGTTGTTTATCAAGCCGTGGCATGCTGGTTTTATACTTTCAGAGGAATTGCCAAACCTTGTTTCGGTGTGGGTGCGGCTGCCTCACTTTTTGGTGGAATGCTATCGTGAAGATACCTTGCAATTACTTGCATCCCTCTTGGGAAGGCCAGTCGGTTCATCAATGTCAATCCTTGTGAAAAAGGTAATGACTTATGCCCACATTTGTGTTGAAATTGATCTTAGTAAGCCAATACCTGATGCTGTTGAAATGAGTGTGGGACCCTTTTCCTGGGTACAATAATTAGATTATGAAGCTCTTCCTTTTCGCTATTGTCTTTGTCATGCTTATGGTCACTTGCAACGATGGTGTCCTAAATCTAAAACCTTTGAATCTCAGCCTGCTCAACTTGCTCGCAATCTGCCTGGAACTAACAAAGGGAAGGGCCCGATTCTTGGTGAGGTGCCAGTAACTGATGGTTTTATCTCAGTTGAAGGGTGATATAAAAGCAGGGGTCAAAAATGGTCTTTGAAGGAAAGATAGGCAGATGACTCGCTTAACAAATTTGAAATTCTAGATGACCTTAACCAACAGGAGGTGAACCCAGGGTTGATGATTTTGGATCAACAGATTGAGGGCCCAGCCCAGGAGAATAATGTTTCGGTTGATTTAAATGAATCACAGGATGTTGGGGATGGGCACATAGATATGGACCAACAGATGTTGATATTGAATGTTTTGACTTCCTCAGTTGTTCCCTCTAAAGAAGATGGAAATTTATCTTTTATAAGGAAATCTGGAGAATCAGGAGCAACAAGGAGTAGTAAATCTTCTCCTCACTTGGGACTTTTGCAAAAAGACCTTAAGAAGGGTGGGGGGAGAAATCGGTCAAGCTTGGTAGGAAAAAAGACCTAGAAAAGATGAAACTAATGGGAGAGACTTTGGTGGAGTCAGGGTCAGTGAAGACTCTGGATGCTCACTTTCTAAATCCTTTGAAATGATTGTATTATCCTGGAATGTAAGGGGTTTAAACAACAGCCCTAGACAAAATGATGTTCACAACTTGATTAGAAGTCAAAGACTTGATGTCCTTTTTTTGCAAGAGACTAAACTTTCAGTAGATGCTATGTCCATATTAGCACCTAAGTTGTGGAGACAAGGGGACTGTCAATGCATTGGGGCTACTGGATCTTCAGGAGGATTAGCTTGCCTTTGGAACCCCTGTAAGATCGGCCTCATAGGATGGTTGTCCTCTAAGTTTTCCTTGACTATGATGGCTTCCAGATTTGAGACAGGGGAAGTCATTCTTCTATCCAATGTCTATGCCTCTACTAATTGGTGGGGTAAAAAATCCTTATGGGGTCACATTAGTTTTGTTCGTAGCTTGGCTCCCCTCCAACCTTGGATTATGGCTGGAGATTTTAACGCTATTTTGGATTTGTCTAAAAAATGTGGTGGTATGACAAAGCTTGACCCCTCTGCTTTGCTTATGCAAAATTACATTGAAGTTTTGAATTTAGTCGACATATGGTGCAACAACAGACAGTTTACTTGGAACAATCAGAGGATTGGCCAACATTGCATTGCTGAGAGACTGGATCATTTTTTGGTTTCTGGCTACTGGGTCAGTGGTATGTGGTCTACAGGGTCTAAAATTTTAGACTAGAGAGGATCGGATCATTGGCCTATTAAGCTGAATAGTGTTTCAAAGTACCAACCTCGCTCTCCTTCCTTTAGATTCCAACTCATGTGTGTAATATCCCCTTCTAAACAGGAAATATAGCAACACAAAAAATTTGAACCAAGATATAATCGCTGTTGAATAAATTCAGAAAGATCACAATAATATAGTCTTTTAATAACAAATTACAGATTGTATCACTTGTCCTTGTAAATTATTACAATTGCAGTCCTCTAATATGCATATAAAAATGAAATACAGTCTTGAAAACCCTGGCTTTGAAAATCTGGAAGTGCAAATCGAGTTCTGGAAAGTCTCGGCCCTTCTGTGTCGACACACAGTCGCCGTCGTCAGTCGATATATCGCCGACGTCGATCTCTGCCGGTCGGATTTCTGCCGACATCGGTCTTCAGTCGACCGATGTCGGTCACTGAAACCCTCTGTCTGCCGATGTCGGTTCCTGCACTGATCTGTACGAACCCGTACGGATTCTGTACGGCCGCAAATTAAGCACCACTTCCCTGTCTTCAACCCCTGATTCGAAATATATATGTCTCTAGCACAGTAGATCTCTAGCTGTATAATTTATTGAATCAAAACATAAAGCAATAAATACCTGGAATATCTGTGATAACTTCTGTGTGAAGTTATCTCTCAAACCCGAAATTCTGTGATAACTTCTGGATGAAGCTATCTCTCACTTTGGCAATAGATCAGCTGATATTTCACAGCCTCTTAATTGCACACACTGAAGAGGGAACGTTCTCCAATGCAGATGGAATCCTTGAACCCTAGGCTCAGTCTTCACAGAAGAAATTCTTCAATTTTCAATAATCAATAATCAATAGCATAATGAACAATGGCCTCCACGAGAAACCCTTATACCCTCAAAAGATATGCTTGCCCTAATTAGGGTTTCTTAAATTAGAATTAGGGTTTCTAATAAAAAATAGGCTAAATAATTAATATTTGATTAAATCAATCAAATATTAATATCTCCCTCAATACATGTCGGATCCACGAACCGATCGAAGCTAGTGAATCAGGGAGTGATTCCGCACATAACCATGCCACAATAAAGGCGCTCCGCTGTATATCAAATATCCCTAAAAAGTAGGAGCTCAAGCCAAATGTGTCTGAAATACGCTGAATGAAAATCAAATGAAGAAATCCTGTGAACCAAAGTCGAGCCAAGCTCCATTATGACCCTCTATCCATCTTATTAGCCTACGAAGGTCGCATAATAGGCTAACCCTGAACTCAGAACATGTCATTTGAAAAGGGGACATGACAATCCGCCCCTCCTGAAATTGCTTGCCCTCAAGCAATCACTGAATGATAAATCAATCAATCCACCCGGATCCCAAATGTAGTTAGGATCTCCACCACTGTCAATTAACATGAACCCCATGCCATGTCCATCCCAACATCCAATCCATAAATGAAAATCTGCAAGCAAACTCCGTACCTGAATAATATCTAAAACTGGATTGTGAAGGCTAGACATAGTCATATCATCATCAACCTGTGTCCCGGCTGTAACAGAAAGTTGAGTCCTCCCCACATGTGATAACTCCTGAACTGAACTCACCTCAAGACCAAGCTCGTCCTCGTACCTCTCCTGTACTGGTGCCAATGTGCTCTTGTCATCACCCTCTATCATGTTATGTGGTATAGGTCCCTCCATCCGATGAAAAAACATATATCTGAAACTGCTGCCCCGTATTGCCTTAAGAATATGTGTCGTCCCATCAACATTAAAGAGAACCTCCATGTCCTTGAGACGAAGAGTGACTTCCTCAAATGAATGAAGCCACTTCATACCCAAGACTAAATCTATATCCCCCATGTTTACCACATAATAATCAGCGTTGAACTCATAGTTGTTCAAGCGCAATGGGAGGCCTCTAATCATACGCTCACACTTAAGAGTGTGACCATCGGCTACCTTAACTCTGATGCCCTCAAAACCTTCTGTAGTGAGTCCACGCTTCTCCACAAATCTAGCATCTATGAAATTGTGAGTGGCTCCTGTATCAAGAAGGGTGATAACCTTCTGCCCTGCCAAAACTCCACGGAGTCTGAATGACTCATCCGATTGAATGCTGGATATGCGTGCCTCCTGTAGGTGAAGCTCTAACTCTGCCTCTACATTAGGCCCTGAAGCCTCTGCCTCTGCCCCCTCAGAACTGTTATGCTGTTCGGAATCCTCAGGATCTAAATCCTCATAATATATCCACATCATACGATTCACCTTGCCCTTAGGCCTCAAAGGACAATCGTGATGGATATCATATGGTCCTTTGCAGTAGAAGCAAAGCTTCTTCCTGCGTAGATCATTAAGCGCCTCACGATCCAAAGGTGGTGCTGCTGGATTGGCCTTTGAATCATTTTTAACTCCGGATTTATCTATGTTAAAATCCGGTCTCTCCGTATCCCCGTGGGAGTGCTTATGGTCTCTAGAAGAAGAAGTACTTTTGGTGTTAGATTTATTGGATGGGGCTGCCATCTCCATATCACGTGCCTTCCTCATAGCTACCTGTAATGAAGGAGGATCAAAGGCTTTGATCCAACCCCTCAATGGCTCTGTCAATCCCTCTATGAAGAGAACTACCAATCTACGCTCTGAAATATTGGGTACCATGACTGCTAATCTCTGAAACTCACCAATGAAGGACTCCAAGCTACCTGTTTGTCTCAACTGTGCCAGATCTCGGAAGTAAACCTTGGGATCTCTCCTGTCAAACCGCTCAACCAATCTATCCACAAAGTCCTGGTACTCTGTCACTTGATTATGCTGAAGTGTTACCATACCATGGTACCACCAATCATGTGCTACTCCATCTAAGTGCAAAGTGGCGTATTTGATGGCATCTATCTCTGACATTGGTCTCAACGCCAAAAAGGTGTCAAGCTTATGAACCCAAGCTTGAGCTGTCATCTTACCGCTGCCGTCAAAAGTAGTCAAAGAAAGCTTACCAGTAGCCTTCTGCAGCTCACTGAATTAGACTCTAGGTCTCCTGTCCTGTCTAGCCAATCTATAGTGCTCTCTCCTCAAATTGACAAAACGATCAAAGGTTGTTCTCTCCTGGATATGAGGAGGTAATAAGTCCCACTCATCATTTGCAGCCATGTAAACATCTGCAAATGGAGAATTCCCTGCCTCCTCATCTGCTGGTACCTCTGGTTCTTCTTGAATAAATGAAGGGCGTGTAGGTCTATCAGCTGTTCTGGAGTGAGTCTGCTGTGGTCTCTGATCAACCGTAGCACTCCTGTCATCTCTTTGGTCCCTGTTCTGTCCATCAGGTGCGTTCATTCTCTCTAACATGGTCATAAGTCCCTGTAGTGTCTGAGCCATCTGCTGTTGGCTTGTAATCATAACACGCTGAAACTCTCTGGTGGCCTGATCAGCGTCATACCTGTGGCCCTTGGGTGGGCTGCCCTCACGTCTGTCACTCATGATGATCGGTCTCTGATCTAACAACTGGATACCTTCAAGCAAGGCTCGGCTGCGTGTGTTATACCTGTGTGGTCCCAACTCTTGTGGCTGCATAAGATCTATAGACCCTCAGGCTGGCAGGATTTAGCTCTGATACCACTATAATATCCCCTTCTAAACAGGAAATATAGCAACACAAAAAATCTGAACCAAGATATAATCGCTGTTGAATAAATTCAGAAAGATCACAATAATATAGTCTTTTAATAACAAATTACAGATTGTATCACTTGTCCTTGTAAATTATTACAATTGCAGTCCTCTAATATGCATATAAAAATGAAATACAGTCTTGAAAACCCTGGCTTTGAAAATCTGGAAGTGCAAATCGAGTTCTGGAAAGTCTCGGCCCTTCTGTGTCGACACACAGTCGCCGTCGTCGGTCGATATATCGCCGACGTCGGTCTCTGCCGGTCGGATTTCTGCCGACGTCGGTCTTCAGTCGACCGATGTCGGTCACTGAAACCCTCTGTCTGCCGATGTCGGTTCCTGCACTGATCTGTACGAACCCGTACGGATTCTGTACGGCCGCAAATTAAGCACCACTTCCCTGTCTTCAACCCCTGATTCGAAATATATATGTCTCTAGCACAGTAGATCTCTAGCTGTATAATTTATTGAATCAAAACATAAAGCAATAAATACCTGGAATATCTGTGATAACTTCTGTGTGAAGTTATCTCTCAAACCCGAAATTCTGTGATAACTTCTGGATGAAGCTATCTCTCACTTTGGCAATAGATCAGCTGATATTTCACAGCCTCTTAATTACACACACTGAAGAGGGAACGTTCTCCAATGCAGATGGAATCCTTGAACCCTAGGCTCAGTCTTCACAGAAGAAATTCTTCAATTTTCAATAATCAATAATCAATAGCATAATGAACAATGGCCTCCACGAGAAACCCTTATACCCTCAAAAGATATGCTTGCCCTAATTAGGGTTTCTTAAATTAGAATTAGGGTTTCTAATAAAAAATAGGCTAAATAATTAATATTTGATTAAATCAATCAAATATTAATATCTCCCTCAATACATGTCGGATCCACGAACCGATCGAAGCTAGTGAATCAGGGAGTGATTCCGCACATAACCATGCCACAATAAAGGCGCTCCGCTGTATATCAAATATCCCTAAAAAGTAGGAGCTCAAGCCAAATGTGTCTGAAATACGCTGAATGAAAATCAAATGAAGAAATCCTGTGAACCAAAGTCGAGCCAAGCTCCATTATGACCCTCTATCCATCTTATTAGCCTACGAAGGTCGCATAATAGGCTAACCCTGAACTCAGAACATGTCATTTGAAAAGGGGACATGACAAAGCTTGACCCCTCTGCTTTGCTTATGCAAAATTACATTGAAGTTTTGAATTTAGTCGACATATGGTGCAACAACAGACAGTTTACTTGGAACAATCAGAGGATTGGCCAACATTGCATTGCTGAGAGACTGGATCATTTTTTGGTTTCTGGCTACTGGGTCAGTGGTATGTGGTCTACAGGGTCTAAAATTTTAGACTAGAGAGGATCGGATCATTGGCCTATTAAGCTGAATAGTGTTTCAAAGTACCAACCTCGCTCTCCTTCCTTTAGATTCCAACTCATGTGGCTGTGAGATCAGTCATTGTTCAAATGTGTGGCCAATTGGTGGAGGTGGGGTAGGCCTGTCCATGGTACGGTGATGTATATTTTTTCTAAATCACTGCAGTTTTTGAAGTATAAGCTTAAAAAGTGGAATCATCAAAGCTTTGGGAATATTTATCATGCTAAGGCTGATGCACATGCTAAGCTTGATGGTATCATGAGAACAATTAGGGAGGAAGGATTGACTGAAATCTTACTTCAAGATGAAGCTCAGGCTATGAAAGACCTGGAGGAATGCGAGCTATGGGAGGAAGTGTTTTGGAAGAAGAAAGCTTAGATAGAATGGCTCCAAGAAGGTGACAGAAATACTTCTTTTTTCTTTCAATCATCCAAAGCCAGGAGGCACGGTAACTCTATCTCGGTCCTGGTCAATGAAAGAGGTGAGTGGCTTAATTCCTTTCCTGCAATGTCAAAGGAGGTGGTGCAGTATTTCTCTACTCTTTTTAGGGAAGATGCGAATGAGGAATTATCAAAAGAAGCATAGGTTCTCTACTACATTCTGCCCCTAGTGACGCGTGAAATGAATGAGAATTTAATGAAGGATATCACACTTGGAAAGCTTGAGGCGACTATTTCCCAGATGAAAAAGGGGAAAGCAGCTGGTCCTGATAGCTTCTTGACTGAATTCTATCAAGAATTCTGGGATATTATCAAACTAGATCTTTTAGCTGTTGTTCAAGAATCTCAGTGAAATAAGCAAATGTTTAAGGCTTCAAATGTGACTTATCTTGCCCTCATACTGAAATGCGAAGGAGCTGATAGGCTAAGCCAGTTTCGCCCTATATCTCTTTATAATGTTGTTTATAAAATCATATCTAAAATCATTGTAGAAAGGTTAAAAATTGGGCTTAGTGATGTGATTTCTGAAGAACAGAGTGGTTTTGTGGAAGACAGGCAAATTCTTGATGGTATTGTCATAGCAGCTGAGTCCATTCACTCCATGGCCAATTTCAAGGATAAGGCAATGTTTATTAAGCTAGATATGGCCAAGGGTTTTGATAGGGTCAGATGGTCATTCTTGTGGAAGGTTCTCAAAGCTTTTGGTTTTGTGGATGAATGGACCCAATGGGTCATGAGCTGCATTTCCTCAGTTTCCTTTTTGGTGCTTATTAATGGGGAACATACAGAGTTATTTGGTGCCTCTAGGGGGCTACGACAAGGAGATCCCTTGTCTCCGTATCTCTTCCTTATTCTTGCTAAAGGCTTGGGGAGGATGATCAGAAGGAATAGAGAGGATGGGCATATTCAAGGCTGGCGATGGGGGGCTGAACTGTCGGCACAGTCTCACTTGCAATTTATTGATGACACTATTCTGATGGGCATGGCCACAATGAGTGAAGCTGCCAATTTGTGCAGGCTATTGGATGTTTATCTAGCGGCCTCAGGGCAAAAGGTCAATGAAGATAAGTCATCCATCTTCTTCTTTAATACACCAGCTCCTATATAGCAGTGAATTGCTCAAACTATGCATTTCCAGATTGGGACTCTCTCCTTGATTTATTTGGGTATTCCTATTACAACTGGTCGTATACATAAAGAATCTTGGAAAAATATTTTGGATAAATTTCAAGTGAAGGTGAATCATTGGACTCACAGGTGGCTTTCTTTTGCAAGCCGTGTTTAATTAATTCAATCTGTGGTGCAGGCTTTGCCCATTTACAGATGTATGCTTCAGGTTGCCCCGGTGGGAATTGTTAAGGAATTTGACTCAGTTATTAGGCAATTTTTATGGGCTGGTACTTTGATGACCTAAAAATGGAGCTTAGTTAGATGGGAGATTGTTTGTAGACCCAAACAACATGGGGGGCTTGGCCTAAGGCAGACAAACTTAAATAGAGTTGCTTTGGTGGCTAAGCTTTATTGGCACTGGTGCAAAGAACAAGACAAGGCCTGGGCCAGAATTCTCTCTCAGAAGGGCCACTTAGAGTGATATTCCTCATTATCCACTCATTGGGAAAGGCTCTGTGATATGGAGGACTCTAAAAAAAGGGGTTGCTCTTATTAAGGAAGGCTTATTCTAGATTTGTAAGCGGGGATCCAAGGCTCTCTTTTAGACTTATTCTTGGGACGGTAACCCTCTCATTATTTCTCAGTTCCCTAATCTATCAAACCTTAGCTAGAGATTCCTTGATGCTGGTTGGTCTCGGGTGAGTGACTTTAAAGCATACATTTCCTACAGACAGTTGGAGGTGGTAAAATGGAAAGTGCTTGAGGTTTAGCCGGTTGTTGGAATGCAAGAGGAGCATGATGAGGTTTGGAACCTCCTTTCCAGGCACTGATGTAGCTCCCTCCAAGAGGAAGATGAGCTTGCTTGGTCTCCCAATCCTAAAGGAAACTACACAGTTGCTTCTGGATATCAGGCTTTATTATCTCAGAGATTGGGCAGGGGAGAAGTACAATGGTAGAGATAAGTCTGGAATAAATTCTCATGGCCAAAATGCAACTGCTTTGTTTGGTTGTTGGCTTGGAACAGGTGCTTGACCTGGGACAATCTCTGGAAAAGAGGCTTTCAAGGCCCATCCATTTGTGTTATGTGTGGAGCAGCTGAGGAGGATTCTACTCACCTATTTTTTCATTGCTCCTTTGCTTTGCAACTCTAGCATTATTGGTGGGACATATGGCAGCACCCCTGTTTCCATGTTTCATCTTTGGTTGATTTTTGGAGTGGCGTGGGAGAACTCCCCTCAAGGACGGCTTTTTTGTAGAATGTTTGGATAGGGGGGCCCATCTTTTTGCTATGGCAGCTCTGGTTGGAGAGAAATAGGTGGATATTCTGTAATGAGAGGATTATGGCGCAACAAGTATGGTAGAAAGTCGTAGGGATGATTCAGGAGACTGTGCAGGCCAAGAGTGAGGTTTTTCTTCCTTTATCCAAATAGGACGCTGAGGTGGTGGCACACCTAAGATTCTAGTGATTTATAGGTAATTCAGCTTGTGTCAGGAGAGGTCGATAGGGCAAAGAGAAGATTCATAGGGATGATTAGTGGTAGTACCCTCCCAATGGGTTTTTCAAGATCAATACAGACGGCTCTTCCAGGGGCAATTCCAGCCTTGCGAGTACTGGTGGGATAGGTAGGGACTCTGAAGGTACGGTGATTTTTCTCTTTGCGGTCCATGAGGGGATGCAAACCAACAACATGATTGAAGGCCAGGCTATTCTCTATGCTCTTGAGAAGGCTCAGGCATTGGGTTGGCATATGATCATTTGTGAATCAGATTCTCAAGTCGTGATCAACTTGCTTGTTAAGAGGAAAGTGATGGATGTCAATTGGCAATTGGCTGGGATTGTGCAGTAGATTTTGAGGATTAGCTCGCTCATGGATACCATTAGGTTTGTTCATATTCCTCATGAATGGAATAGGGTAGCGGATTGTTTGGCAAAATGGACGTTCGAGCATTTAGATGGTCGTAATTTTGAGGATTGGGAGTCTCTCTCCCCAGAGCTATGCTTTGATCTGGAACATATTTTGGAGGAAGATAGGAAGGCTCATATCAACATATAGGTGGGTTCGTCCCTAGGTTTTCTGCGCTTGTTGTTTTCCTTTGGGGATTTCAGTCCCCCATTCTTCTTGTAATTCTCTTGTTCTTTTATTAATATATTTTTACCCTTTAAAAAAAAATTATTTTTAAAATAATTCAAAAATTCATTTAAAATAGTTTCTTTTTAAACATTTTTTTATTGTCTTGTTTAAAAGAAAGCTATTGCTTCGCCTTATTTTTCTTAGATAAATATCAAACGCTAGGAAAATAACTATAATATATAGAAAATTCATATTAAAGATGAATTTTTGATCCACAAGTTATGTAATATTGTCATTGGGATTGAAAAAGCCCCTTTTGGATGACATGTGACCCTTGAGCTTACCAATGCATTTCGACAGAAATTGCTGGAAGCTATGTCCATTATCTTACGGAGTGTAAAAGATGAATTATTTTTCCACATTGGTAATCAGGAGTCTCCTATCAATTCTTGAAAACTCCTTGAATCCATGCACAAGGGAACTCATCTCTCGAAGATTATTAAGTTAATCCTTGAATTGCTAACTACACATATGAAAGGTGATGATAAAGTTATGAATTTTCTTACCAAAATTAAAAATATTAAAGCTCAGTTAGATGGATGTATTTGTAATTTAATTTAGGATCAATTATTTTATTTTATCATTCAGTTAAATATTCACCCAAAAAAAACCTAGTAATAAGAATTAGAACAAGCAATTTGTCACATATGTGACTAAATATAGAGCAAACACGTTAGACATTGAAAGCACACCAAGCACATAGAATGCAAAGAATGCATGTTAAACACATAGTGAGCATGTCAAACACATTGAAGGCACATAAAATATTGACCGTGCATATAAAACAAAGAAGACATAAAGAAAACACAATAAACATATTTAACAAATATAAAACAAGGAAACTATATAACCAATCTTAGAAAATCCCTTAAACCATATATAAGATAAAACCATATCAAAATCAAAACATCAAAAAAACTACCCTCAAATCATGTGTGTGTGTGTTTTTAATGGGAATGAAAATCATTTGAGAATAAACCTAACAACCATGAGTTTCTTTTCTCCTTAAATTAGTATTTCCATTTTGATATTCAAACTGTACTTGTAATTTAACATCTATTTAAAACATTTTTTTCCTTCACTCACATGTTGCCTTGTTACATTATACATCACTCCCATTTCTTCTTCCTAATATCTTAGCCATTCCAACATCTAAATTAGTGGAAGCATATCAGATTCCCTTAGTATAATTCCTTCTCTCAACTAATGCAGTCATGGTTAGAGGTCCCAATTAAGAGAGGTATTCTACCATGTGACCCACAATTACATAAAAAAAAATACAAGAATAATAATAAAATTTTATTGTTTTAAAGAGAGACTACATAATATTAGACCAATCACCAACAATATAGTCTTCTACACAATACAATCCCACTAATGCCCGTAACTTTATAAATAATAGATCAATATAACAATGTTAGTCAAGTGAATCAACTCCAATAGATCCTCATATATCTAACCACAAACCACTATCATAGAACTCCTTGCAACTGCTTTTGAACTATTTCCTAATTTAGAATCAAATGCCTTTTCAAATGAAGAAGATGTTTTTATATAGATACACAACCCACCCATTTACATTAATTTATTTCCAAGCCACTAAGACCACAAATATTAAATGTTCTTGACTCATCAAGATGCACTATAATTATTAAATACACATTAGTCCCTACAATCACTAAATACAAGTAATACATCACCAAGAGACACGATCATTAAACGATTGTAACACATTACTATGCATCACCATGATTAAGTTCTCAATACATTCCCAATTTCCTCATAAGCCTTATCCCAATGTGTTACTACTTATCCATATAAGGTGTCCAAATGACTTGTATTAAGCTTAAAGAAAGTTGCACAAGATTTCATGAATTTACAGCAACCATCAGCAATGAAAACCTTTATACCATGATTTTCATATCATTTCAAGAATGATATCACATTATATTGCATGTTTTTCTAATGACTTAAATTTATTGCACATCTTACACAATAAAAAACTAGAATTTGAAGTAGCTCAAATCATAATCTTGATGCTTAAAAATACTTCCTCATGATTTATTACTAAATACTCATGTTTTTCACTGATGCAAGGTTATGTGTTGACTTGAATGCTCCAACATCATCAACTATCTTGACATATATAGAATTTAATTAATTAAAAGCATAATGTATTCTCTTGGGAGTATATATTTTCTAAAAGGCCTATGACTTAATACTAATGCACTGATCAATAACATCCTAGTTTCCATGGGAAATATCTCTTTATTTGAGTTTATAAATATCAGCTACCAACTAATTAAGTGGAATAATTTCATCATAATTTGCCCAAAATTTCTCCCTTGCTTTATTCTACACTATGGCAATAGTTTTGATGAAAACATTTTTTTTTGCCATTTCCATCTTCTATACAAATATTTTCTTTGTCACTAAACCACCATCAATCAATCAATGATAATTTTAAGAATAAACCTCTAAAATTTCCAGATTGTCCTAGTTAATCTTAGACTATAGGTATATTTCATTAGCTAATATTTAGAAAAATCACCATGCAAGTGTAAATTGAATGAATTTTTTCTTCCAAAAATAAATGCAAAAAGACTTAAAACATTCATTTAATTGATTGAGTGTTCTGTGAAGCAAAAGGAACACGTAGATAATAAAAATATTCATTTAATTGACTTGACCCATATTATTTCTCAAATGTCATCATCATGTCACTACTAATTCAAATATTTTCAAAGAAATGTATGGTAAAAAAATTAATTAATATTATGAATAATTATATTTTACATCAAAATATAATACATATATCCATATGCATTTAATTAGATGTAACAAAAATTAATCCAAACCTATATCAATAAATGAATAGGAAAGGGTTTCAAAGAGTATTTTTATTATAGGGAGAATATAATAAAATCACTAAAGTATGATAATATTATTTAATATTTTTGGGCAAGAAACAAAAATTCTGAAAACTTGTCAAGAAAATAAAAATCTCCTTATAATTATACACTCCACATTTTTGGTCTCCAAAATAAGAGACAACACATTATCTTGTAAATGGCAATCAAGTGAACATATTTATGACGACTATGTTCATCAATTTCAAAGTCCCTGAAACCTCGCTCAATATTCTACAAATTTGTGTAGATCGTTGAAAAATTGCACATCTTATTCAAACCCAAATAGGCTAGTTGAACCTATAAATGATAAGAAAAAATAATATTTATTTTGAAACATTTGATCAAAGTCACAAGGTTTTTAATCACTAGTTACTTATCGATCCCATCAATGGTGTACACTATCGAAAAGAACACACCAAGTAAATGTAATGATGAATAAAAAACATAGCCTACTTTGGTGCAATGTACTGTTATTTTCAACTTGAATGCTATGATGAATGCTCTCTAAATAATTGATTTTGGTAGAATGCTAATATATATTAAATAAAATGCTAAGAAAATGAATGGTAGATGATGTTTTACATTTAATTTATATTTTTGAATGTCATCTAAATGATCGTAATTTCACTAGCATATTTTTTATTTTTATATACTTAATTAATTCAAATTAGGGCCTTATTGGTGTGCAAACCAATAATAAATGGCTCGAAAAAATAGAAAGGACATGACCAAAAACACATAGGGAAACTAATGGGAAAAAATACTTAAATCCCACAAAACCATGAGGAAAGAGGTATGGAAGAAAATAAGAAGAATTAGGGAGGAGAGTGAAAATAGAGGGCTTAACAAGGAATGACCAAAAATACATCAATAACACTTAATTTAAACTAACAACCAACAAATACACAAGTACTATTAAATAATAATATTTTATAACTAACCAATCCCTGGGGGTCAATTTTAGGTGTCTGCATAATTCTCCACTTTGATGTGTGTGTGCGTGTGCGCGCGCGCGAATATAAAGATAAAGTATAGAGAGTGTGGATAAGGAATTTTCCCCTAATTCTCCCATGACAAACTCCAATGCACCTATGAATCCTACAAGGAGATGTGTATTGAACCTATAAAACACATATCTCAAAAGAAATTCATTACACATATCATGTGCAAGATAAAATATAAACCTGCTATAGAGAAATATATCTTCTTATAAACATGCATGCTTAAAATAAAATTTCCATGTGGTTCTATAATATAACCAATATATACACATGAGTAATATGGCCCACACAAGTAAAATTTATAAAATATAGAAAAAATATTAATATGTCCTATGTTGGTCTAATATAAATATTGTAATACCAATAGAATAATATATGGCAATGTAAAAAATATGTAGAAGTTCTTATCCCGAATAAATGTATGATAGGAACCATAACAATGTAAACAAATAACAAAAATATAGTGCATGATATATTTTATGATAAAAAATAACAAAAAATATTTACTAACAATAATTAGAATGAAAACCCCATGAGATATAAAAAGATTGGTGAAGTGGTTTGGTTGTGTCCAATCTCATCCAAGTTTAAATTTCATGGGATATTTATAGATCAGATGTGGTCGTTTACTTGATGGTTTCAAATATGATCAAATGTTAGCCATATATAATGATTTAATAATTTTTTGAAACACTGACCCTCGATTTATATCTTAGAATCGATTATAACTCCAATCAAAAGCTAATACCTAATAAAAAATAATAATTCAAAAAAAAAAAATTCCATATATAACCAAGCATATATTGAATCCATCTCTAGGTAATTAAACTTGTATTTCTATTTTACTCCATATTAAAGGTATCGCACGTCCCAAAAATCTTTAATAAATATAACTCGAAGGAGAAAAACAAATTTATAATATAAACTTTACGCGAAAGTTCTACCCAACTGACTAAATTTATTCTCACGCAGACACCAAATAAACAGACATAAAGAAATCCTACAATGAGAAAAAAGGTCTTGAAAATAAAAAATAAAAGCAAAAAAATCTTTATTATAGTGCCCACATCAAAAAAATTATTGTCCTTGTTCTTTTACGAGCCACACTTTGGTGGAAACTCTGCCCTAATTTGAAAATTAGGGTACACATATCCCTGTCTTTGTCTTTTCATTATTATTGCATTCTTTCTTATCTTCTTCACCAAGCCAAGCCCAATATTATCCAACAGATGTCATATTTATAAAATTCAAACTGTTTCTTGGTAGTTTAGTTTTGAATTTTTCTTCCTGATTAATTAGTTCAAACATTTTGTTCCATCACCGACATCCTGCCGTGGCGCCCACGCCACAAATTATGTTACATATATCCTTTCCCTGCTACATCAAACATCACTAGTAACTACCATTTTGAATTCCTGCAATGGCTCCTCGTAACCAGTGTCTTTTCATTGTTTTTGCCCTCTTTGTTATCTTCTTCACCAAGCCAAGCCCCGCATTATCCCACAGATGTCATCCTCACGAATCCCAAGCTCTTCTTTCCTTCAAAGCAGCCTTAAATGACTCTCATGGCTATCTCAGTTCGTGGAGGGATGGAAGTGACTGTTGCACTTGGGATCACATATCCTGCGATAATCACACCAACCATGTCGTCACTCTTTCTATATCTCCTCATGGTGGTGTTATCACCGACCATGTCGGCATTCTTTTATCATCTCGTAATGTTCGGCTCGCAGGTGTGATATCTGACAGCTTGTGCAACCTTACTTTTCTCTCAAACTTGGACATAAGGGCAGTAACATCAGGTACTACCACTCTTCCTCCCTGTCTGGGAAATCTCTCTCTTCAATATCTGAGTGTAAGCATGATTCCCTCTTTCATTTGTCGTCTCACCAGCCTTACTAGTCTTGGTCTCTTTTCGGATGATCTCAATGGGATTATAAGCAAACCTTCTTGTTTGGCCAATTTATCTCATCTTCAATCTTTGAATATGGGACAGTTGAGTGGAATAATTCCCTCTTTCATTTGTCATCTCACCAGCCTTACTAATCTTGATCTCAATCGCAATGAACTCAATGGAAGCATACCTCCCTGTTTAGCCAATCTTTCTTCCCTCGAGTCTCTTGATCTCAGTTTCAATCAACTTAGTGGAAGCATCCCAGTTTCCTTGGCTAATCTCTCTTTGCTCAGCTATTTGGATCTGTCCTTTAACCAGCTGACAGGTAACATCCCATTTTCCCTGAGTAAACTTTCTTCTCTCCATTATCTTAGCCTTTTCCAGAACCAACTCAGTGGAAGCATACCAGCTTCCCTGGGTAAACTTTCTTCTCTCCAGATTATTGACCTTTCCTACAACCACTTAAATGGAAGCATACCGGCTTCTCTAGGGAATCTATATTCTCTGAGGGAACTCCACCTTTATATCAATCAGCTGACAGGTAACATCCCAGTTTCCTTGGGTAATCTCTCTTTGCTCAGGCGTCTGGATCTCTTTGATAACCAACTATATGGGGCTATTCCGTCCTCATTTGCTCAGCTTTCCTCCCTTACTGTTTTCTTTGCTGATGCTAATGCTTTCAATGAAAGCATTTCCTTATCTCCATTTCCATCTTCTATAGAATCGTTGTCTTTCTCGCTAAACCACCATCAATCAATTTCAGAAACTATCTTTCACAACCTTACTAAGTTACGGGACCTGTCTGTCTCTAATTGTGTACTACTAAATATTAGCACTACTTGGATTCCATCCTTCCAGTTACAATATTTAAGTTTAGAATCATGTAAAATTGATGGCCAAATTCCACCCTGGATTTCAACGCAATTCTCACTTAGGGCATTGATACTAGTTAACAACAGTCTTTTTGGAGAAATTCCCTCATGGTTATGGGCATTCCCTGATTTGAAGCGGGTAGATCTTTCAGCAAATCATCTGCAAGGTAACGTAGCTGCAAATAGTTCCATATGGCCTCCCGCTCTAAGAAAATTGGAGCTTAATGACAATTTGCTCAGTGGCAATATTCCTCAAAGCCTGGGCAGTTTATCTGGTCTCTGGATATTAAATCTTGCAAACAACAATTTAACCGGAATCATCCCTGCAAGCTTGTCCAAATGCTCTTCACTCGGAGTCCTAAATCTGGGAAATAATAGTTTGGAAGGAAGCTTACCGCATGAGTTCAGTAAGCTAAGCCATCTGTATTCATTAGTTGTTCATGGTAATAAGCTGAGAGGACCATTCCCTCCCTCAATAGCTAATTGTTCATCTTTAGAGATTCTTGATATTGGGCATAACTTATTTGAAGGTGAAATACCAGCATCAGTTGGAAATTTGTCACTTCTAAGAGTGTTGGTCATGAAGGACAACAATTTTAGAGGCACTATCCCTCCAAATATTGGCCAATTAACGAGCCTCCAGATCTTGCTGCTTTCTTCCAATCATATCTCAGGTTTCATTCCAGGTAGCATTCTACATTTGCAAGCAATGGCGATAGAAAACCAAGATGGTTTTGTGTTGTCCGATGATACATATGGGACTGCAAGTGCATATAAAGAAGAATTGGATATGACTTCCAAAGGCATAGATTTGCACTACCCATATATTCTTTCCACTCTAACATCCATAGATCTTTCAAACAACGAACTAGAGGGAGAAGTTCCTAATGATTTGGGAATTTTGAAGGGCTTGAGGCTTCTCAATCTCTCAATGAACAATTTTAATGGGACTATTCCAAAAAGTTTGGTAAACATGAGTCAGTTGGAGTCATTGGACCTTTCTGAAAATAGGTTTTCAGGAAATTTTTTTGATGAGCTTAAATCTATGGATTATTTGGGTTTCCTAAATTTATCCAATAACAACCTTTCAGGTAAGATACCACAAGGAGGACATGCAGACACATTTGAAAAATCCTCTTACTTAGGAAATCCAAATTTATGGGGATGTCCCTTACCAAAGAATTGTTCGTTGCCAAAATTTGCTCCTCCTCCTGTTTCAATCAACAAAGAAAAGAAAAGCACGGACTATCCATGGTATGAGATATCAGTGGGATTGTCTTATGGAGCAGGTTTTGGAGTCATAATAGCATTGATTGTTATAAAAATGAGTTGGAAAAAGAAATACTTCAAAAAAGTTGATGATATTCTCGAGTTTATGTTTCCATGGCTCAAGAATTGGACATTATGAAAGGATTCATCTACTACATTTCAAATCTCAAAGGTAAACTCGAGAGTTTCTTGTTCTTTATGGCATTTAGCATAGTTCAATATTTTATCTTAAATTTTATTTTCATTGGCCCTTCCATCCATTTTTAGAGTTTTTACAATATTTTTAGTTGACTAATGAAATGCTTTGCTTGTTATTATAATATAATTTTTTGGACAGGTATCTTTTTGTGGATAAGATGGTTTGTGGGTCTGCTGCATTATTGAAGATATGTTAATGTTTGGTGGCCTCAATTTGGCTATATTATTTTGTAGTTTAATTGTTTGTACTATATTAAGAATATTACTAAGAATAAATATTTATATGATGTCTCTGCCAGAATGAAAATATTGTAAGTCTCATTTATTGATCCAAAAAACATTGCAGCTATGATTTTTAAAAGGTCCTCCCTATAATGAAATCTCTTATGCTTCTATGAAGAAAATTTATAATTTTAGTCATCTTGTCTAAGCATGTTTAATAAATGCAAATTTGAAAAAAAAATTGAAATCAAGAATTTTTTTGAGGCACTTCATGTACCAATAGTATTGGTAATTTAGAAATAAACATTGAGGTGACAATAATATTAAAATGTTTGTTTACTGAAAAGTGTGAAATTAATTTGAAAAAAAAATTGAAATCAAGAATATTATTGAGGTACTTCATGGACCAATAGTATTGGTAATGTAGAAGCAAACATTGAGGTGACAATAATATTAAAATGTTTGTTCACTGAAAAGTGTGAATTTTTTTTCTTCATTCAAACAAAAAACTCTTTGATTTTTCAAATTTTCAATATTGTTTAAATTCGTTTGTTCCTATAGCTCGTTAGCTTGTTATTGTTGTCAATGCCATTTCCTTGAAATTGTTGTTGTCAATACCATTTCTTATAAAATCAAAATATAAATGTGACATGTTTCAATCAACATTCTCTTAAGAGTAGGAGGAAGCACACCTCTAAAACCATCATTAATCATTTAGTTTGTGAAATTTGTTTGATAATGATTAGGAGGATTTGATAATTAAAATGGATAATCTCATCAAAGGTGATAAGAATGTTGGGGATGTTAAGGAACCAATGGGAAGGGGAGTCCATCTATTGATATTGAGGTTGATTTTGAGTTTATTACACTCCATCTTATGCTGGTTGTTCCTTGTTCTACACCTATTTTTGCTTTTATGAAAGGTGAAATACCATCTTATCTTGACAAAAGGTGTGATTCATGGGATTTGATTAATTTTGTGTTGTTTATTATGCTCCTTCTCAAATGGGTTGTTATGAAAAAACTAGTTTTATATGGAAAAAAGGTTTATCAAGATGATGATATGGAGGATGTTCATGCCTATCAATGAAAAGAATTGAAGGGAGATCAAAGTAGCAAATTTGACAAGTCTTTTGGGTGATTTCTTTAATCCAAAACAACTCTCTCTAGAACTTTTATAGAGCTCTGTCTTGAAGGCTCTATTATTGTTATCTAGTGTGTGTTCTGGGATAGTGGTACTTATCATTGCATTGATTTTTGTTTTTTGTGGTCTTTTGAAACTTTAGTTTCAAATGTTTCTATCTTTTGCTCTCGCTATGTATTGGGTTTTGTGAATGTTTGGTTAGATCACAACTTCTATACAAGATTTTTTTTTCTTTTTTGATCATGTGAGGCTCTTGATTAAAATATAAGAAAAAGGAATGCTCATGAGATGAAAAATTCATCTACTGAATGTTATATAAATAGTTGTGCTTTTTCTATCACTTTAATTGTTATTTAAAGTGATTGAAAGTAGTAAAATTTATGTGTAGAACAAATCAATATGTTCACTTTGTTTGAAGTGAACCCTACATTAATTATTTGAGAGGCCTCTCTTTTTAAAAAGGTTCAATATTAATAGTCGAATTTGAATAAGAGTGATTAAAAAAATCCATGAAATTTCATAATATTGGCATTGTATTTGAAAAAGACCACAAAGTTTACAATATTTCCATTGTATCCCTACTTGCAATTGACTCTTCCAAAGGCATGATATAGAACCCAACCCAATTTTAGGTTTAATCCTCAAACACCCACTTTTATAATGAATGCTACTCCTTTAAGGAGGTGATTATGAATCACACTTCATAAAAATAGTGATTATAATAAAACTAATGATTATAGTAATGCCAATGATGGAAATTTGCATGAAAACACATACAAGTATATAAACCCATCTTAATATTAAAAAATCTCACCAAAAGAATAAATGTAAATGGAAAATCTAAGGATGATATCATTTGAAAAAGTAAAAAAAAAAAAACATTTATAATAATAAGCATAGGAGTTATTTTCCATGATACTCTCATAGTTAACACAAGTCGTCATCATCGTGTACACACTCACCTTCATTGGCATAACATGATGATTGTGATCCTCCTCCCATCCTCTACGGTGATTGGGTTCCTCTAGGACCCTCCTCCATGCTCTAACAAGTTTATGTGCCTCATCTTAAAATTTATAAATAAGAGATGTTGTGAATGGAGCTCAAGTTAGCACTAAATAAATTACGATGGCAATGAACAATGCAAACACTAATTGGGATCTTGTATCTAAGGGAGATGACTTGTCAAAGGTTGGTTGGAATAAACAAGATGATCGAGATCCACTTGCCACTGGTCTCTTTGCTATTACTACTTAAGTAATTGTTTTATAATGTCTCATTGGTATAGTGTTTAGTTTTATGGACAAGGTTTTGTATCTTAGACCTTTTTGTATTTTGGCTTTGTTTGTTACATTTTGAGTGGGGTTTCATGCCACTTAATGTTTTGTGGTAGTTTGTAATATTTTAACAAGGTGATATAAATTTATTTCATAAAAAATAAATAAATTAAAAAAATACATGGAAAGTGCAACTTGCATGAGGTTTGCAACAATGAGAACTTAGAATCTATTAGAACTTGGTATAGCCAGGATCAAACGTGAACTGAACCATAACTCACATAGGAGAGAGATGAGAAGAGGAGCATTGAATAAGTGAATAACAATTATCAACTAGCTTTGATTTTCTTTACTTTACTTTTGAAAATAATATACAAGCCCCTATATTTATAATAAGGGGTAATGGTAAAAATTTCGAGGGAGAAGTAGAGTTGCAACATCACAAAGTTGGAGTTACATCATAAATGATTGAGTTACACATAATAATTTGTGAATGATCATGTGCACAAATCACGTAACTAATTATTGCAAGATATTATTAGCTACAACTATTAATGATAAATAGTTAACTCTACCTAAGTTAACTTAATAATATAAACATATATAAATATTGAAACAACACCACCCCTTAAGTTGGACTTAGGAAGGTCTAAATCATGAAACATGAGGCTTTGAATCCTCTAGAATAGGTCGTGACAACTAGGCATGATGAGGTACTTATGTAAAAATATCAATAAAATATAATTTGAAGTTGGGTGTCCCTATGGACGTCAATTGAACTTTTTGGAATATATAGGTTTCAAGTTGAATTGTAATCTACAACTCAAACTAGGAATGGTGCTCAATACGAGGATCACTAAAAAGAAACACTAATCTCAAAAATGTGGGTAGAAATAACTCGAGGAAGAAATACACACCCATCCCCCCTCAATGCTAAATTGGGTGTAAGATGATCATAGAAATAGATGTATAGTACAAGATGATAGCGAAGAACTAAAGTAAGTGATGCTCTAGAATAGTGGTCAGGTTCTTAAGATTATAAAGAGGGTTGTATATGTAATTAGAAATGTATCAAATCTATAAATCAATCCTAACTCAGAGAAGATAAATCCTACTTACACTTCTGATTAGGGATAAATTAGATAATAGGGAACATGACCAATATATGGATCCACTAGACCTAATTAAGGGATCTCTTATCACTAGTCAAGCAAGATCATGTAATAACCCTAACTAAGCCCTATGCTTTCATATTCACTATACTAATAACAAGTAAAAAAAAAAGTCTAATATAATGCTTACCAAAGCTTGTGGCACAATATGATGGTTAGTAAACAAATGGAAATAACATGCATGAGGGAATCTCAATTAAGCTATGTATGAGAAAGACCATAATGCATGGAGAAGAAGATTAATATTATTCAAAAACTAATACTTATTCTACTTCTATCTACTAAAAAGAGAAACAAAGTTAGATAATACTTACTTAGAAGATGAACCCATCAAAAGTCAAGTTCTCCCTTGGCCAAAGTGGCTTCACAAGAGGTTATGGTTTGTAAGGATCACTAAGAAAGGCCAAAGCATACAAGATTTCTCCATAAGACTAAACTCTCCAAGTAGAAACCCTAAGCTAAGAATCTTCAAGTAGAATGGTGGAAGAGTAGGTTATAAAGAAGTGCAAATGAATAATAACTCTTGATGTCTCTCTAAGAATGGCAAAATAGATGTGTCTATATAGGGAGATCTAACCCTAATCCCTTCCAAAAGTTTCAACCGATAGGGTCGACCTAGTTGACTTAGTACTGATATTGACAAAAACTCACTAGTTCATGGGCTAGGTCAGCCAAGAGTCGAACTAGATCCTAAATGATTTTCACCAATAAGAGTACAAGGTCGACCCAATTGACCTAGTACTGTAAATGTTAAAATGGGTTTTGGAAAAGGGGTATGAAAGGTGGTAAAAGACTAGAAGAGTGTGCAAAAGAAGAGTAATAGTCTCGGGGAATGTTTTAGGAGATATTTAGATTGGTAATAAGTGGCAATAAAGGACAATAATCCTTCAAAGTACTAATTTTTTGCCCACCCCTTTCCTAGTGCACCCATTAGGGCATGCACTCAGAGAAATTGAGACTTGATGGGTTCTTACAAGATAAAAAGCATCAGTATTTGATAAAATTAAAAAATACTGTGTATATATATGCCCCACTCGAGGTTCATCACGTATTATTAAGGTGTAATGGGGGATGGTGCTTCAAAAAAACATAGTAACACATAACACTGAGGCTAAAAAATTATAGTATTTTAAAGCAAAAATAATTGAAAGTAAATGACTGAAAGGAAAATAATTGAAAAGTAAATGTGATGCATACCTTGACTTAACTTTATCATTGGATGGTTATCTACTATGTTTGTAGTTTTGATTTTGGAGGGTTCAAAGACTACTTTTGATAAATTCAGGTATACAAAACTAAAGAGCAAAAACAAACAAATGCAGGAAAACCAAGATAACTAGTGTTATGTGGATGGGATGTACTTAAAAATTTGGCAAGCTAGGGTGACAAGTGCTATGTTAGACCAAATGACCAGGTCAAAATTTAGAGTAAATCATGTCACTAAAAATCCAAGGCTATTAAATACTAAATAACTCAAACAAGTAAACCTTAAGTAAGAAAGGCAAACCCACCAAGTCAAACCAATGATATATGCCAAAAATATGGTAATTAAAAATCAATGTAGAAGAGGTAACAGTCCTTACTTAAACAAATATGGGCAAGGAAAATGGTAAAACAACATTGATGAGTGAGCGGTAATAATCCTTACTCAATCATCTATGAAAAAAGGTGCATGAAAGGGGAAACGACATTGATGAGTGCGAAGTAACAAGCCAACCTCACTCAACAATGGAAAAATTACAATAAAGTAGAAATGGATTCATGTGTTCGTAAAAAAGGGTAGTACAACAATAAAAAATGGTAAAAGAAAGCAAAGTATGTCTAGAAATGTTGAACAATGGTGTAAAGAAAGTAATCCATAGATACTCAAATATATTGTTTTGTTCTAAGGATAGATAAAAGTGAAACAAAGTAGTGCTAGCATATTTTTAAGATGTGAAGAAGTATAGAAGAGGAAAAATAGACGTAGAATCACAATTTACCCAACAAGGAGGGAAATGAAATGGGTGGAGGTGAGAATCAAAGAAAAACAAAGGTAAAGTAACTTTTTATCGAAGTCAAGACACTCAAATTAGGTTTATCAAAATAAGAGGACTTTTGACCTTAAGGACTTTGAATATCTTCTCTTAGCCACACAAGTCTTAGGTCAACAAATGAAGTATATAAATCATCCCATGAAGGCTATAAGCATGAAAATTAAAATGGACCTACCTTTTTATAGCATGTTCCATGTTCCTTAGGACCCCTTATAGAGTCATTGATTTACTATGAATATTGGGTACTTGTGTGAGAAAGTAGGTAGCATCATATAGTTTGTTAAATTCTCCTATTTCAATCTATTAGCCTACCATACCCCAATGGACCTCAACTCTAGTGTGAGGCCAACTGTGGAGTTTGAGCTTCAATTGGAGATAAGATATGTGCTTGTAATCACGTCTTTTGGTGTGATTTTGACTTTTGAGATTTGTATGTTGCCTTGTGTATATCATTACCTTTTGTTTCAAATGATTTGGATTTTAAGTCTTTTTTATTGCTTTTTCTATTCCTCTTCCATATGGATTTAGAAAACCAAATATAGATGCTAAAGATGGCTTTGAATTGAATACTTGGGACTTAGTTGTCAAGAGAGACAACTCAGAGAGAATGGTGTCTATGAGTCTGGTAAATCTAGGTGAAATAAAAGTGTTATCTTGACTTCGACCTTGTTTTATCCAATGTGGAGTGAAAGGACAAGAAATCAAGATGAATGAAACATGAAACAATTTTAATTACTTCAAATAAAAAAAATGTGACAAAAGGCGGAAAAAGGAAGGATACAATGACAGTAAAGTGTGATTCCTTATCATAAGAATAAGGGAAATATAGGAAAACATGCTAACATAGATTTTTATGAAAATTTCTTCTATATAAAAAAGGTAAAAGCTAAAGCTAAGAATAAAGATCAAGAACTTGTTACCATTTCTAAACATATTTTAGAAAAGGAATGACAAGATGGTGATTTTATGAGGAAGGTCAGGTCCTATCCATGGTCTTACATTTTAACTCATAAAAGAGAAATCCATGAGGGTGCCAAAAATTATTGGAAAAATAAATGAAATAAGAAAAAAGGGTGTTTGTGAGGAAGGCCAAGTCCTATCCATGGTCTTACACTGCAATTCACAAAAGAAAAACCCAAGGGGTGCTAAAAAATGCGTAAAAATTATAATAATAGAGAGGATAAAATTACATCATGAGGAAAACCAGGTTCTATCCTTGGTTTTACAATACAACTCATGAAAAAAAGGGAACCAAAAGACCAAAAAGAAGGACTAAGGTTTATTAAAAGAGAGAACTGTTGTAGGAGGTGAGACCCATATAAGTAACCTAAAAAAAATGTTAGATAGATAGCATATATAAAGAATGAAAAAGGGAAGGATTAGGCAAAATACTTATTGAGGAATTACGTGTTGGTGGGCTCTTTGAAAATGTGGTCTTCATTGGTTTGAAGGCCATAGGTACTTGGACCAAGAATATCTTTGACTAAATAGGGACCCCACCATTTTTGGGCATATTTAATTTCTTTATTATGAGTGTAGTCTAATTTAAGGACAAGATCACCAATATTAAATGTGTGAACTTTGACATGTTTGTTATGTTATTTGGTAATATGGGCCTTGTATTGGTGATTATGTTGCAAAGCAAAAAGACAATGTTCATCAAAAAGATCAAGGGCATGAAGGTGAGGTTCACATAAGTTTTCATCGAGTATGATACCATGAAGAGATATACAGAGAGAGGGAAGATCAAATTCTAATAGAATGACTAATTTAGATCCATAGACTAGAGAGAATGGTGTTGCCCTAGTGGCAGTATGAATGCTAGTTTGATAGGCTGAAAGAGAAGGGTAAAGATGAAGGTACCAATCCATGTGGGTTGCATGAATTGTCTTTTGGAGAATTTTATTAAAAATTTTGTTGGTGGCCTCATCTTGTCCATTACATTATGGATGATAAGGTGTAGAAATTTTTTGATTGATTTTAAATTTAGCATAGAGCTGTTTGACATCTTTGTTTTTGAAATTACCACCATTGTTTGAAATGATAGTATGAGGGACACCAAAGTCAAAATGATTTGATTAAATATAAATTATGATATGGTAGTACCAATTTCATTAATAATGGGCATAGTCTTGACCTATTTGGTGAAATATTCAGTAGCTATGATTATAAAGACATGCCCATCTTGAGATCGAGGTAATTTGCGTATAAGATCTAATTGCCACGTGGAGAATGGCCAAGGAAATTTGACAATTTGAAGATCAGCTAGAGTTGAATGAATTAAATCATCATGTAGTGGATAAGGAGTGAAATTTTTAGTAAATTTGATAGCATCCTTTTCAAGAGTAGGCTAAAAGTATCCCATACGTAGGCATTTATGGGTTGTAGCATGTCTACTATAATGGCCATCGTAAATGCCTCCACGTGCTTGTTCAATAGGAGGAAGAACCTCATCTTGCATAACATAACAATGCAATGTACCTTTAACATTGTGATAATAAAGTATTTTATATTAAATACATAATTGAAATCTTGTTTATGAATGTGAATCTTTTCACAAGATTCTAGGTTGGGAGGATAAGTTTGATGTTCCAGAAATTGGATGGTGTCTTTATACCATAGGGTTTGTCAAATTTTGATAGCCTCAATATGGCAGATAAGCAAATATTGTGGTTGAATAGAGGATGGATATTTTATTATTTGGATAAGAAAAGTCAGATGGAAAATAACTTGATGTAGATGAAAAAGAGATGCTGAAGAAGTGAGGGAATCAACAATAAAATTTTAATCTCAAAGGATAGGCTCAATAGTGAAATAAATAAATTTTTTGGTGAGATTAGTTGAAATTTGATTATAAGAAATGAGATTATCACTTTTACATTGGTAATCACCATTTACTTGGTGGAAAATGAGCTGAGAATAACCTAAGACATGCATATATTAGATATCTAAATCAAGAGAAGCTCTCATGCCTAAGATTATAGCTTCATACTCTACCATGTTGTTAGTGACGTTAAATGCTAAGTGAAATGATAAAGGGATGATTTTTCTAAGAGGGATGGTGATAATGCATCTTGTCCAAGATGTTTGAAGGCATTTAGCACCTTCAAAGTGAATGGTCCAAGTATCCTTATGTAAGTTGACATTAATTTTAAGAAGTTCTTGGATAACTACATTTGGTTTAGTAGTATAGGGGAAGATATTAGATTCATCAAGATATCTTGCTTCCAGATCAACAGTGAAGTTTATAAGTAATCATTAAGAGAAATATCTTGGTTGAGACCTTTAATATAGAGAATATTTTCATTGCAAAGACTATCTTGAAGGTGATTGGTAGTGGGAACAAGAATTGCAACAAGTTGATATGCTATGATTTGTCCTTTGATAGCTTTTTGAGTAATAATTTAGAGATCAAATTCCATGAGAAGGACCATCCATTTTCAAATTTGATCTCCAAGAAGAAAATATTTAGAGAAGAAGTGATGAAGGGGGTCAAAATGAATGATGACATAGGTGGTTGATAAATCATGTAATGTTGAAGATTTTTAGCTACAAAATATGACAAGGCAATCACGTTCAACTTTTGTGTAACATTTCTCATAATCAATGAGGCATCAGATGATATAGTAGATGACATACTCTCTTATGGTATCATCTTAGTGGGAAAGCATTTCCCCAATTGATATTGGTGTGGAAGAGGTATATAATATCAAAGCTTGATCATTCAAAGGAGGATGAAGTGTAGGTGGGTGAAGCAATGATTCTTTCATATTATCAAAGGTTTTTTGACAAGGATCCATCCATTTTAAATGATTACCTTTCTTAAGAAGAGAATTGATAGAGTGGATATGGTAGGCCATTTCAGGGATGAATCATCTAATTGCACCAAGTTTATCGAGATAAGTGAATATTTTTACAATGAAACGAGGAATGGGCATGTTGACGATAACACTAATCTTAGCAGGTTCAACATCGATGTTGTGGAAAGAGACTAAGAATCCTAATAGTTTTCTAGATGTGACACCAAAGACAAATTTGTAAGGATTGACTCTATATTTAATAAAATGGTCAAATATAATAACAATATAAAAAATATGATTCTTGTAGCTTTTAGACTTAATAATGAGGTCATCCACATAGGTTTCAACAATTTTGTGGATAAGATCATGAAAGATATGAGTCATTTCCCATTGATAAGTGGCTCCAACATTTTTGAGGCTGAAGGGAATTTTAACATAGTAATAGGTGCCTAATTTCATGGCAAAAGTTGTCTTATGCTAGTCCTCAGGGGTAATATGTATTTGGTTGTAGCCCAAGAAGTCATCCATAAGAGATAATATTTCATAACCTACTGTGGAATCGACAATGACATCTATTGAAGGTAAAGGGAAATTTTCTTTGGGACAAGCGAGATTAATATTATAGAAATTGATGCAGATGCAAATGACCATGTTGACCTTTTTCTAAACAATCACTAAGTTAGAAGCCCATTCAAAATAATCCATAGGTTTCATAAATTTATCATCAAGTAGTTTGATAATTTTTTTGTTACATAAGGTGGCAACTTCAGGTGAAAATTTCTATTGCTTTTGATGCACAAGTTTGGCATCAGAATAATTGATGATATTGTGCACCATAATGCTAGGGTTAATACCAATCATGTCCTCATAGGACCAGGAAAAAATATCATGATATTTATTGAAAAATAAGCTAAAGTTATCATGTTTGATAAGTGAGAGTTCGTAAGAGACAGAAATTGGTTGAGGGAATGATGGAGTACCATATTAAATGCGAGTAGTTTCTTTGATAAACATAACATTGCCATCTTAGAAGTGGTATGGTGCATTAGGTAAAGAAGAAATTAGACTAGCTTTAGGACCAATGCTAGCAACGAAATTATTAAAAAAAGGGGATTTATTTTTGAAACTCCCAAGTTTGTGATGTTGTCGAGGAAGTTGAGGTTCTTGAGTATGAAATAATTAAAGAATAGCTTCATCACTAGGCAAAGTGGGAAGATGGCCATAATAATCAACATCTATTTTGAGATCAAGAATTTGATTACCATGGTGATCATATTCAGAATGTATCTGATGGGCATCGGTGGCCTTGGAATCTAGTGTAATCTTGGGAGTAGGAGAAGTAGATGGATTGGATAGGATTGGTATATTATTAGTTTATGTGATGGGGGAAGAATTGGATATAGTGATGGGATATGTAGGTGGTAAATAAGATGCAAGAAGATCCAAAGGTTCAGAAGGTATGATTTATTCTACCACCCAAGGAGTATCAAGAAGTGGAGAATTAGTAAGAGGCACATGATCTTTGGGATCTAGTTCATGATTCATGAAAATAGTATGAACATCCCAGTTGAAAGCATGTATTTGAGCTAAAGTTTTTTGATAATGTTGAACATCCAAGTCTATAGATTGGGATTGGGCCATTATATAGTTATCATCATAGGCTAGAGAATTGGTACATGCTTGAGATTCAGGAGGAGTTTCAAAAGGTGAAATCCCAATGTTCCTGAACTTTCTTGGAGACATGATGAGATGATTTTGGAATAATTTGGCCACTCCATAATCATTGTATATGAGAGCTTCTTATAGTAAAGAAGGATCCTAAACATTGCATCGAGGGGGAAAATTAGTGATCTCATCAATGAGAGGAATAGTGTGATCATGAGGTAATAAAGAAGGAAGAAGCCACTCTGAGATATAAGGAGGTAACTTGGTAGTATTTCAAGTATGTTGTAATTTTATTATATTCATCATCATCTGAATCAACAAGAATGACTTGTAAGTCTGGATTGATGTTGATAAACTTAGGTAAGGGAACATTATTGATGGTAGGAATGGTAGGGATGTGATATTGAGATTTTGGATAAGGAAATTGAATACTCCAAGGGTTGGGATCAATGTCACACTTATATCATTTGCCATTATGTAAGAATTTGATGCATTATCTACCAAAATAAGTGATGGCCCTCATTCTATGAGTCCAAGGGTGACCAATGAGTATGTTATAAGATAAGATCAAATTAAGGACCATAATTTTAGTTTGAATGGTATTAGGTTCGATTGTTAGGGGAAGCCAAATAAAACTAAGTGGATGTTGATTAGTTTTATCAAATCCAAGATAGGTAAGGTAGGTTTTCTTGAGATGATCTCTATTATAACCAAGTTGTTGGATGAGTCATGAAGATGTCACACTAATACTAGAGCTTTTGTCAACTAGAAATTTATGGATAAGGGCGGTATTAATGGCTATTTTGATAAATAGTGGTAGATCATCAATATGAAAAAATATTTCATCATTAATCATGTCTTCTTCAAGATATTCAATAGAAGGCTTGTAAGGCGGACACACGGATTCAATGGTATGTACATTGGTGGGTTGAGGTTCAATAGAGGGTGGTTCTTCATATATAGGAGTTGGATCTTCAATTTCTTGTAATTTTTGCATAAAGATCTTGCGATGATAAGGGGAAGTATGAATTAACTCCATAAGTGGAATCTTACAAGGCATGGAGTTAGATTCTTTGAGAAAGTTTCAATGAGATTTAAAAGAAAAACTAGTGCGAGTTTTGGAAGGTAAGGTATATTTTTAAAGAATGAAAGGTGTTGGGGGTTCAGGAGGAGGTGGTTCCTCATGCGATTTTGAAGCAATATTAGTGGTTGTAGTATCTTTGATAATTTGTTCTTATAAATATGGAATTTTAGGTTTGATGATAGGATCTTTGTGAGATGGATTGTGATGATAGTTAACCTTAGTAGTGTTAACATATTGAGAATTACTGTAATATTGGTCATAATCGGCATCAATAGCATAAACATACTTGGTATTTTATTCTTTATTAGTTGTGGAAAAATATTTTTGGCTATTAGAAGAAGAATATTTAGAAACCTATCATTTTTGAGAAGCAGTATTATAATCTTAATGACAAAGGTTGGTCATGCCTTTATTATTAAAGAAATAACCAAGCATGTAAGATACAAAAAATTTAGTAAGCCCTCTAAAATATTCATGGGAATGACCAATGTTGTCATGGAACCAACAAAATTAATTAGGGTTATACCACTTAGGAGGATTATTAGGATAAGTAAAGGGTTTAGAGAGTGGTAAAAATTGTTTCATTTTCTACACATTGAGTGGTGTGTATGAAGATAAGGGAGTGCCAATTTTGGCAACTCCTGGTTTAGTTTGAGGAGTATTGCCAATGATAGAATTATTATAAGTTTGAAAATATCCTTTAATGAATTTGGTATTAGTTTAAAATTGCTTCATGAGAAAGTCTTGATGTTTAGCTTTGGTCAAGAGCTTCGTTAAGTGTTTGGGAGCAAAAGTTTGAACCTTATATTGAATACATTGAGTTAAAGTAGCGATGAAGAGTTTAAAAAAATTATCATTAATCATGTTATGGATGACTTTATGGGCCATATATTTCCATTTTTTTGATAAAATCATGAGCTAATTCGATGGGAGATTGCTTAACATTGATGAAATGGCTAAGGCAATTTTTAAAAAGATCATTATGTTAAAAATATTTGACTAAAGGATTACATAAATCCTCAAGTTTCCAAATGGAATGTTGTGGAAGTTATTTGTACCATTCAAATACATCACCAGTGAAGGTTTTTAATAGAATTTTAGTTGTGGTAAAAGTATTAGTTTGGATCCACTCTTTGTAAAGATTGCCAAAGGCTTTGAAAAAGGATGTAGGGTCTTTAGTCCCATCATACTTGATAGTCAGATATATGTTACCAATATCAATGCATATAATTAAAGGAGCTAAAGGCTCATTTTGGATGGTTTGAAGCATTTTTAAATTCATTATAGGTTGAGGAATAACATTTCTTGAGGCATATCTAAGAGGTGGAGGAATGAAATTAGGATTAGCTTGAGGATGGATACTCAAAGGTTGATTAACCATATTGATCAAATGACATTATAAATAAATCATTTTAGAGGTGTTAGAAGTTTGAATTATGTTCATTTGTTGTATGAATTGTGTAAGAAGTTGAGTCATATCAATTGGTGGGTTGGTGTTTATAAGAGCACTCCCTAAATTGATATTAGGGGGAGGGTTATTAGAGGATGGATTACTAATGGGATTATTGGTTAGACTTGTGTCAATTTCTCCCACATTATGTTGAAGGGTTTGAAGATGAGAATTGTCTTAATAGGTATAAAAAGGATCATATCCACCTACTTCATCTTGAGGTGTGATTTGCACCATGTTACAAGCCACAAATAAAGGAGGGGAAGAGGTACTCCAAGAGTGAGGGTTATTTTAGGAGGAAAAGAGAGGGATAAATGAACATCCCATATAGTATCTAAATGGATTCAAGTTGTCCAATAAGATTTTGATATGGGACTTCATGATGACTTAGGAAATTTTAACAAAATGCTAAGAAAGAAAAACAAAGAACTGAGTCGAATAAACAAGATATGCAATAAGAGTATAGAGTCGACTAGGTTGACCTATTACTACATACTGGGGAAAATAGAGGCTAATAAGAGTACAAATTTGATTGGGTTAATCTAATACTATTATCTGAATGGTAAAAGAGCTATAGGGTTTACTAGGTTGACCTAGTACTGTGGTAGGAATAAAAATAGTTTGTAAGAGACTATGTCGAGCAGAATGAGTGAAAATAGGGAAAAATATTACAATGTACTTTAAAAAAAAGTGATGAAAGTAAACACACAATCAATTGGGTCAATGAGGATGATCTAATTGAGGGGCACATCACAAAATCTTGCACAAATGATGGCCAATGCAATTTTTTTCAATACAACATACAATGAACAAAGAGAAATTAATTAACTAAAAAGAAAATTCTAACTAAGTGATCACCCTAAATGTTATTAGATTATTATAAAGTGTTATTTTAAGTGTGATATGGAAGTTGGCTAAAGTAGGGAACTAAAAATAATCTATGGATGGTTTCATGATGTTTAGGCTGAAAGGGATCTATGTTGGCAATGGTACTAGATTGGTATTGGGGCCTACCCCCTCACTTCACAATCCCACAATAATAAGTGTATTAGGTTATTTTCCAATATATACCATTAACCACATGTTTATACTTGAACAAAAAACCATGTTAGCTTCCCCCTTGGTGATGAAAACCAAATAAGAAGGCCTTAAGTAGATAATTATTTAAATGCATTTTGAGATTATGTGATTTGGTAGTGTGTGCAAGAAAGAGAAGAATATTTAAATTAAATGGTATATTAAAAAACCACCTAATTAGACTATGTGATCTAATCTAAACACTCAAATAATTAAAAGTGAAAATATGAAGTAATTACTAGCATATAGATGTTAATTTCCAATTTGAAACACAATACAATGTCAATTCAAATGACAGTGTATTCAGACATCAAAAAACAAATTCGATAATGTCACTACTATACTATTGAATCAAGGGTCTTTAAGAACTATGTCAACAGGGTTAACCTAGTCTTTTAGATAAAAGACATAATACAGATCTAGGTTGACCAAGTTGACCTAGTTTGCTATATGATGGTAGTTTTAAAGACTATAAACTGTGCATAATAGAACTATAAGGAATACCTAAAATAAATGATAAGGAGAACAAGGAACCTTGATGGGTTAAAATATGTAAAGGAATGCAAGATTGTTGTTAAAGTTCCTTTAATGTTACTTGTAAATTTTGCTAATTATGTCGACTAGGTTAACCTAGTTCTATAATTTCATATAGGTTGAATCCTATCAAGATGACTATACTGGCCTAGTTGAATTAGTATGTTTTTTGGAAGTTGTTTGGAATACTATATCAACTTGGTTGACCTAGTATGTTTTTTGGAGATGAATAACAATACTGTGTCGACCTGTTCCACCCAATAGCTTATCTGAAAGTGAAAATCTATACTGTGTCAACTTGTTTGATTTAATAACTTGTATCTGATGAAGAACTACATATAAATAATAAATTTATTATAATGTGACTGAGTGTTAAACTTACACACATAAATTAGTAACTATACTGGCCTTGTCGACCTAGTATTGCAAATATAGAAAAAAATGATAAAAAATGAAAAATGTGAAAGAAAACTTACAAGGGTTAGATTCACATTAAGTTTACCAGAATATATGAAATTAAAAATGCATCAAATCTATAAATCAATCCTAACTCAGAGAAGATAGATCCTACTTACACTTCTGATTGAGGATATATTAGATAATTGGCAACATGATCGATATGTTTTCATGATAATAACAAGTAAAGCAAAAGTTTAATCTAGTGTTCACCAAAGCATGTGACACAATATGAAGGTTAGTACACAAATGGAAATAAACATGCATAAGAGAATCTGAATTAAGCTATGTATGAGTAAGACCCTAATGCATAGAGAAGAAGACTAATACTATTCAAAATCCAATACTTATGCTACTTCTATCTACTAAAGAGAGCACTAAAGTTAGAGAATACTTACCTAAAAGATGAATCGATCAAGACTCAATCTCTCCCTTAGCTAAAATGGATTTACAAGAGGTTTTTGTGGTTTTTAAAGATCACTAATAAAGGCCAAAGTATCCAAGACTTATTCACAAGACTATATTATCGAAGTAGAAACCCTAAGCTAAGACTCCTCATTTAAAATGGTGGAAGATCAAGTTGTAAATAAGTGAAAATGAATAATAATACTTGATGTCTATTTAATAATGGAAAAATGGATGTGTTTATATAGTAAAATCTTACCCTAAACCCTTCCAAAAATTTCAATTGATAGGGTCGACCCAGTTGACCTAGTACTAATATTGACAAAAAATCACTAGGTCATGGGCTAGGTCAGCCAAGAGCTAACCTAAACCCTAAATGATTTTCACCAATAAGAGTAAAAGGTTGACCTATTCGACCTAGCAATATAAACAATTGAAATGGGTTTTAGGTTAGGAAAAGGGGTACATAAGGTGGTAAAAGACTGAAGGAGTGTGTAAAAGAGGATTAATAGCTTAGGGGAATGTTTTAGGAGCTAGTTGGATTGGTAATAAGCAAAAATAAAGGACAACAATCTTAAAAATCACCAATGGTCTTCTCACCCCTTTATTGATGCACCCCTTAGGGCATGCACTCAAATAGATTGATAATCGACAGGTTCTTGCAAGATAGAAAGCATCAGTATTTAATAAAAGTTGAAAATATTATGTGTATACACGCTAGTCCACATTTAGATGATGTTATAAAGAATGAAAGTGAACAACTAGTGGAAAACTCATCATATCTACATGAGTGGAATGAATCCACTATTTGAAACACCTAAAAACATTATGATTATTTTTTTAACCCATGAAAAAGGGCCATCAGTGGGTAATATTAAATCTTGATAGACGTTGGGGATGCTAGGTGTCTCTCAAAACATGGAGATGGTTATACTATTAGGGAAGGTGTAAAAAAAACATAATATTACACAAATAAATGACATCAAAATATGAGACATACTACAATCCTCATATGTGTGTCGATAAACAAAATGCCTAATAAGATACCCATGTACAAAAGAAGAATCCAAACCCATTATTGGGATAAAACAAATAAAGCAAATGTGTACACAAAAATTCATGTTTGTCGATAATAAATATAATATCTCTTAGAAAATTTGATGAGGTGAATAAAAATGGGCCTCATATGTCTCAAAAATAAATACACAAGTAGAAATCACAGATTAAGTTGATTGCCAATTGCTCAAGATGGCAAAAAAAATCATAACAAGATAAAAAATTTCTTACATGAGGTAGTTTCAACCTACCCCAAATTGAATATAACAATGGGATTACCCCTAGACCTATGGGTTTTCTATAGTAGGGATAAAATTATAGATTGAAGGGCTAACTCCCTAGATTTGTCTTGATTACTCATCACCCATGCTACTAGCTTGTTTGGATGAAAAGTGAGAGAGAAAACATGAAATAAACCTATCCTAATGAGGTGATGCACCAAATATAAAATAATAAATACCAACCAACTAAAATTTCACTTCAAATAAGATCCTAACCTGCACATGACACTAATCTAAATCTATATTTCTACATAAGTATTTCTCATAGAGTTTTGTAAGGAAATCTTGAGCTAGGAAGACTAAAAAAAGGTCATGACATGACACTAGTTAAGAGACAAATCACTAAACTCATGAACACTTTATTATAACACTTTAAGAGACCTAAAAAGACTTTCCAAATTGAATATGAATGCTAACAAGGATAACATGCCAAGTAAGTGAATTTATCACTTAGTAAGATCAACTAGTTTAACATACACATTGAAACAGTCCATGAAGAAGGTTAACTAGGTTATTCTTAATGATTAAACATTGAAAATGAGTAAGGCTTCACCATACTCAAGTGGAGGATACAAAATTAGCCAATTAAGGCTCAATATATAGCACAAGTGAGAGAAAAGAAAAGAAGGGCATAAACGAGAGATAGTTGACAAGTGTCTCATGATTTACAAACAAGAGAGAACCAAAATTTCATGTGTCTCATTCTTGAATATGCTCCAAACTTCCATGTGACAAAGGATTTAGAAAGCTTGTTTGACACCTTGACTAGGTTTTTAAAACTACCCTTTGCTTTGCATTGTTTAGTGACAAGTGGTTTTCTTGATGGTGAGATCAAGTTATCTTACATATTTGCTCTGATCTCGACACCTATTAACTAACCCTATTATGATCCACACTTATAATAATTAAAAATAATGTAGAATATAATGTGTATCAACTAAAAATAATAAATATTGGTTGACCAAGATGTCCAAATATTCAATATATGCAAAAATACAATAATCAAATTTAAGGTAGGGCAACACCATATGATACTCCTTGAAGAAGGAATAACTCCACAATGTCTCTTCGAGGGGAAGACCTCCAATATCCTCTTACAATAGAAGACTAAATGCTTACTTGATACCTTTACAATGATAATCATATCCTTTATATATATTTCTATCTAACTAATAATGGATGGGTAACCTCTGAATCCTAATGTAAGCTGACAATTACCCAATACACTAATTCCACAAGTTACTCCATTATCCTAATATATTGTACCCATATAACTAACTAAAGGGTATGTGTGCTACATGTTGGCATCTACATAAGACCATACACATTAATATATCATATCCATAGATACATATCATTACTTCCCTTGACATGTTTCATCCCTGAAACATAGGAAGAAACTAAATAATGAGTGTGCTTCAAATCATTGCACACTTGTCTCCAATCTTGATCATCTAGCCATCCATATATGATCTTGGTATGTGATATCTCTCTAAGTTTATTTTAAAATTATATTTTACTCCTTTGATTCCATTCATGATCATAATTGTACTGCTTTGATGTCCATACATAACTATTCTTCTTATGATTCCACGTAACATATTCTATTGCACTACTCTGATTACATCCATGACCATAGTAGGTATTCTTTGGCTTCCATGCATAGCCATAGTTATTAGAATGCTGATTTCTTATATAGCTAAAGTGATTGTTATTATGACACTCCCTTACATGGGTTCCTGTCTATTTCCTCTCATGATGATGTGGGTGTCTATATACCTAAACTTTTTCTAATACTTTGACCTTATCAACCTTTGCTTCTAACTCTTCCACCTTTTTCTTTGGTGGTTACTTTGTCTCTTGAGTAGATGAAGTGTTATGATTTGATTTTATTATTTATTCATTTATGTCTTCATATGAATCTTTTGCATGCTCTTCATCACTTATTTCAATCTCATCCTCATGATCTACCTTGACTGTTATTGGTGCCTTTTCCACTATGATATCCTATAAAGTGATCTTTTTCCTATACCAAAACTTCATGAACTTCTTCTGAAAATTAATATTAATTGTTCCCAAGGCCTCGAATCATGGATATCTAAGAACCATATCCAAATCATCCATATCCAAACCATAAAATCTAAATTTAAAACATATTTTTCCATAATGAGCTTCAAATCTTCAAACACTTGAATATTCTTACCATCTACTTGAATCTCCTTGATATTCTTTGCTTGACCATGTAGATGCTTGGCCACATTCATGTTGATGAAATTATATTTTTTGGTAGGGTTTATGGACACAACAACCTTCTTAATTTGAATGCATCCATGAAATTGAAAAATTGACTCGAATTTTTTAGAGCCAAATTATTTGAACCCTTATCATCCTATTCTTCTTCTTCTTTACTTGTATATTCTTCCTCATTGTCATTATTTCCTTCCACTAATTTTTGTTCTTTAGCATCTTCATTCTCTTCTTCATTACCATCATTATTTTCCTCCTCTTCTTCATCATCTTTTTATTTTATACCCCGTTGATCTAGGAATATGTGTTCCATTTTCTCCCATGAAGAATTCTTTTGTGTGAAGCTCAAATGATTAAACTAATGTTGGGCAGGCCTAGCAAAGAAAGAGACAATTATGTTTGCCACAAAATTGTTTGAGTACTATTCTCCTTAAAAAGGAGCCACCATTCTCTAGCATCAATATCATCCTCCCCTGAAAATACTTGCAACTTCATGATCCACAAAAAAAAACTAGGGTTCATGAAACTCTAAAATTTCAATAACTCATTAAAAACTCGTCAAAATAGTCCCAAATTTTTACTGTATCTTTGTCTTATGATAGTATAAATCCAGTGAAAAGTTTGTGAAAACATTCCACAAAGTTTGGTCTATAGAGAAAATATATTAAAAACCTTAAAAATTACAATAACTCACTCCAAACATATCAAAAAAATCTGAAATTTTGTCCATATATTTCACAAAAATACTCCTTATATTTTGGAAGATATGATGAAATAAGTACATACCCTAAAATATAAATAACTCCCTTAAAACTAATCAATAAGGCTCGATTTTTTTAATAGAAACTTCCTTGAAATATTATTCCTATCCAGTAAAACAATTATGCAAAACTTCATAGTTTATTGAAAGATCTATATGATTCTAAAAAACTAGCTTTTACTCCACACAAATCACCCAAATAGAAGCTCTGATACCACTTGTTATGATCCATACTTATAATAATTATAAATAATGTATAATATAATCTAGATCAAATCAAAACAATAGATATTGGTGGACCAAGATGTCCAACTATTTAATATATGTAGAAATACAATAATCACCCTTAAGGTAGGGCAACACCATACAATAATCCTTTAGGAAGGAATAATTCTACAATGTCTCTTTGAGGGGACAACCTCCAATATCCTCTTATAATAGAAGACTCAGTGCTTATTTGATACCTTTATAATGATAATCATATCCTTTATATATACCTTTATCTACGTAAAAATGGATAGGTAACGTCCTAATCCCAATATAGGCCGATCATTACCTGATACACTAATTCCACAAGTTACTTCATTATCTTAATATATTGGACCCATATAACTAACTAAACGGGATGTGTTCAATATTTCAGCACCTCCATCAGCCCATATACATTAATATATCATAACCCTAGATACATAGTAGACCCCTTCAAATTCTCTTTGACACATCACCTCATTTTTTTGCTAGGTGTTTAGAGGACTCTTCATCTCTTTAGGCCAATCTTGCATACAAGTGTCAAAACTTGGATTCTTATTCTTCAACTCATCCTATCTTCATGTATGGCATATTAAACTCATATTGGACCTACAAAAATACATTTTGAGGTCTCAAACTAGCCCCAAATTAGTCTTATTCTTTATATCCCCAAAATTATATAAACCTCCTTGTATATAGAGTTTTAAAGATGGTAATAAGAATATGAGGGAATATTATATTACCCAGTGTGTCCTTATAGCTCCATGTTCAATTTTAGGATCATAAAGTGAGTGTATGTCTATTTTTTTTATTATTTCTCTCTCTTAACTAGGCTTTAATTAGGCATCCCTACATAGAGACTAAAAATTGTCTCTATATAATTCCCACACATTCCATACTAAAAATAAGCATCTTATTTAGTTGTATGACCTCCTCCTCATTCTCCATACCAATTTTGAAGTTTTGACAACTTGTATAGAGTTCCCAAATAACATAAAATAACCCTTTTTGACTTATTCAGTGTAGTTATGTACCTACAAGTACAATACAATGGTATGGGGTGATTATCAAGGGAGTTTTAAAGATGTTTAAGGTCATTTTAGAGTCCTTATGATCCATATGGAGGTATATAAGTTCATTTCTTTCTGATCAGGTCCATATAGCTCTCTTAAGTAACCTGAAAGTGCCTTAAGGTCTTAAGGATGATTCATAAATATTGGGGTATGAATAAACCAACCAATTCCATAATATGAAATTAAAATAGGGTATATAACTTACCCTAGGATCTCAAGGTCCCATGCAAATCCTCTATTCTATATTGAGCAAAAGAAAATAGCCTCTCAGGTTGTAGCTAGGCATTTTGTGAGGGTTGAAAGAATTGAGGCATGTAGGTGCCAATTCTGAGTTTATCTTAGCTTTTCAATGGCTTTAAGAGGTATAAGTGATCAATATTTACAAATTAATATGATCTCCATGTTACTTTATTCTTTAAAATATTTTCATATGACACTAAGTGGTACTTAGGGTTCTCAAGCCAACATGTATATCATACCTTAACTAACTATATTCACTTCTTTCTCTCACTATCAGATGTATATAATATCATAAAATATTTTTATATACCATTCACCATCTCCTAAAGGTTTCCATGGTCTCATGTGAACTCTAACTAGACATCTATTAACTAGCTACCCATATAGGTCTATGCATTCAATTAGGCATGTTAGGCCTGAACAAAGTTTGACTTTATTTCACATTCATTGTTACTTATCTCTAAGGATTTCATGGAATTATATCATCATATTTCAATCATATTTATTTTTATTAGGCCTCCTATACACCCTTTGACCTCTCTTCACAAACATAGACTTCTCAAGAGTGAACAGGTTAGTGTCTTGCCTTGGTTGAGTAGGTAGAGTGTTCAATGTTTCCTTATACTTCAAGTGGGCCTGAGAGTTATGTGAGGTTATAAAATAAATATGAAACTCTCCTTAAATCCAAATATAACTCTACCTTCTCAAACAAACATAAAATTCTTCTTGGTTGGGCATGCAAACTTGTGTAAGGACTGTGTGTAAGAACTTACGATTGTGACCCTTGTTTGGTCATTTAATCTACTCCTTAATTAGAAACTCTTTGATCTCAATGAATTTATAACCTTTAGTTTTCTCATATACTTAAAATACTTCATACAATATTTTATCAAGTTTGGGAGACCATTAGTTACTTACGTAGTCTTACAAGTAACCATCTACTTGTGTGTATGGTATTGAAATGTTCTACAATATTAGAAGCAAACATTGAACCTTATCATGGCACTTATTAATAACCAATATCACTGAGAGTTGGTTCTCATCTTATACAATGTTTAAATCCCATTTTCATATCACTTTAAACCCTATCTTCTATCCTTAGAGCCAGACCTATATTTGAGTGTTTTAGGCCCATGTAAATTAACTGTCATCTTTATCTATTCCAAGACAAAAAATTACCTAGGAAATATATTCTATGACTTCAAAAATGCTTTAATAATGTCACATTTCCAAATATTACACCACTTTAAATTCACATGTTTCCTTTTATAAGCTTGAAAGGCAACTTGACTGTGAATTTCTACCTATAGGTAAGCATCTTAGGTTCTAATTGTGCCTTAGGTTTTCATAGACTTTCCTTTGTCATTAGCTAAAGCTCTCAATATACATGTCATGTTGTTTTTTTTGTTTTATGACACTTATCAATTCCATGTAAACTCCAAACCTCATCAACATCACTGTTCAAGGTAAACTTCCATGTAGATGTTTGTAGGTGATTATCTATGTGTTTGATTGTGTATATGGTCTTGAATTGGCCTTTCCAAAACCACCATGGAATTGATAATGTTAAACCTAATTTATGGAGTCCTTATTACTACCTCCAATTTTATTATCTTTTTCAAGACATCTCAAACATCTGCATTCATTATCCACACACAATCTTATTAGAAGCATTAGTTTTCTTACTAGCTTGTAGACCTCCTAAACACTTTGACTACCTTGTCAATTTAACTATATTTAACTATAGGAGCTTATAAATATTAATTTATCAATTATCTCAACTTGAAACATCAACATGATATTTCATGCCTAAGTATGACACCATTGATTTATCCTGGTGTTGCAGACTTACAGGCTACACAGGGTTTGTCAACATGTTGTCTGAGTTTGAAGTTATGAAAAGTGAAAGTATGGTTGTTATGGATAAAATTTCATTTCATATTTTTATTAAAAAATTAAATAGGATATCACAACTCTCATCTACTTGGAAACATATACTCAAAACCACTCAAATCACCCTATTATGTAGACACACAGAACACAGTCCATAAGGTGAATGGAGATGTGACCATTTGAAACTTGTATGGAAAGTTTATCTGATAAGAGGGACATGAATGGATTATAAGGATGGAATAATAACTTTAATAATCACTTAGATGCATTAGACCACTTTAAAAACTTTGAAACACAAAAAACTAATAATCACTTATAAACTATGCACAAGAGAAACTTTTCTTGCCAAAAGACCATCTACACATGCCAACATGGTGCATGCATATGTATGGTACATATAAAAACCTATAATAACTCATTTCAATTGTTTTCATGCATATATGAGCTCATAATTTATAATGGAGATATTCAAAACTTAGTCTATAGGGATTTAAGCCTTCAAAAATCAATCTGGCTCCTTAGTGATTGTTCATAAAACTAAGGAACTCAATATAATGACAAATTCCATAAATTTGAATCCCATAAGGGTCCAAAACTTTTTATATAATCTTATCCCCTAAATTTACTTGTACGAACTGTACCATGTAGTTGAAAATGGCCTTCAAGAGATTGTGAATGGAGTGATGGAAGAGAGAGATAGTTTTCTGTAACTTTTGAATTTCAAACTTCTTCCCATGATTTTTTTTACTTTTAGAGGATCAAAAGGCATTCTAAAAATATTTTCACTTGCAATCACTTAAAAAAGAGTATACAAGCCTCTTAACTCCTTAGGATGGCATTGAAACTAAATATTCTTACCTTATTATGCATTTATAATAGGCATGGTAGTTGTGTAATTGATCCAATATCCATCTAAGATGTGTAATATGAATTTTAAACTTGGGTGGATTTGACACACATTAATTTTAGCCAAAATTCACATTTTCATGTATTTTTACCACCTTCAAGTTTACAATTTAACCTTAAATACTTCAAAACATCATGAAATGATATGAAAAATTGATTAAAGAATAAAATGACATTGGTAAACCCTTTATTACCTATGACACCAATTGACCAAGCCTTATCTTTCCATGACATGCATAGACCACTAAATGACCAAAACAAGACATTACCTTAACTTCTATAAACTAACCTTAAACAATGCTAATAAGGTTTTATGAAGAAATTTGGGGATGATAAAAGGCATGACAAGACCATGCAATTTTCAACCTATATGGGGTGATAAATTTTTATTTGAGGTCAAAATTTGGTCAACATTCTTGGTGATTCACAAGGGTAACATGCCTGAAATGTTAATGGACCAGTAACCTTGTTTGTCCATTGGGCAATAGAGTCTCTTGCACTCAATTTAAGACTTGACTAGACTTTGATCATGATACAAAAAACTTATTATACCTTCAAACACACACAAAAAAAGATAAAAAAAACACAAAATAAAGTAACAAGACACACACATGTGCTATTAAGCACTTAGGGAACATGACAACAACATGAGAAAACTAAATATATATGACTAACTTGAAAACAACTTATTCTTCCTGGATTAAAGGGGAATCTTATACCATCTCTTACTCCATGATATTGAGGAGGGCATGAAACAATTTGTCTCTTGAGCCTTGTCCTTGATGTCTTTATCTTCTTCATGCTTGCCAATCCTCTTTGCATGACCTTGAATGAAGTAATGACAACTACAAACATGTCACCTATGAATGTGAATAAATCTTATACTTTAAAAATATTATCATGATGCTCCTTAGATGCAACTTTGTCCAATGATGCTTCATCTAAGTACATTTCTTTCACCTTCATGGATTATTGAATGACATCAAAGTTTGTACCAACTGGTGCAAGCTCATCAATCTCTTCAAGGAGATTTGTATACTCAATCCAATCTTCATCATTTTACTCAATGGAGACATCTTGTTCAATCTCCTTATGATCATGATATTAAATAGGAAACATACCTTTGAAAAGGCCTTCAATCTCTTGAAGGAGTTCAATATGTTGCTGCCCATCATCTTTTTCTCTTAAATAACCATAGGAATATCAAGATTTCCAAGTATTTTTTTGAAATCATGAGGTTGTAAAGTAACTTATTCAAGTTAATTTTCTTGGCCATTATGCAATTTATCAACCTTAAATTTCTCACTTAAAAATTCTTCAACTTCAAAGATAGCTACAACTTCAACAAGCTTAGATGGAATATGATCTTCTTCTTGAAACACACCATCAAGGATATCCCCAAGCATTTATTCAAACTAACCAAAAAGAGGTGTAGGCTATTGAAGAGCCTCAAACTAATCACATATCTCTTTGAACTTCTGCCATAAGTCATCTTAATTTATAAATTTAGTAGTAACTTTGTTTTTTATTTGTTTTTCTAAGTCAATATCTTGATCAAACTCCTCATTGGCCAAGGTGATGTTCTTCTCCAAAGTCTTCTCTTTTATATTTTGATCAAACTTTTCATTGGTAGCTACAACCTTATCTAGATAATCTCTTTCTTCACTCAATAAGATTCATTTATGTTTGTATTAACTAAGGGGGGTACTTATAGTGAACTCTTCATCATAGACACTTGAGTTATCTTCTTTATTAGCTACAAATTTAGCTTAATATTCTTCACTTATCTTCTATAGGATGTGTTCTTCTTTAATAAGGGATATGGTGGGAGGGTGATGAATAGGTTCATGGGTTGGAGAGGGATTATGTGGTATGGTAGATGTATCATGAATGGGCTTAGGAATGGAGGTTTCTTGAATAGGTCTAAAGTTTTGGAGAGATAACAAGTTAGGTTGAGCAATGGAAGATACATCTTCTTTAACAAGAAATTCATTCTACTCATATCCTTCTTGAGGCTCTTCAGAAAATGTTAATTGATCCTCAATATTTTGATTTTCCCACCTCTCTAATCTATCTATCCACCATTGGATATAATTTCTCACTTGATAAAACTCCTCATTAAAAACATATTAGGTTTTCTCTTTAACTAACCTCCACATACTCATCAAATTTTAAACTGACTCTCTCATCCTCTTTATGAGATAAATAGAGATCACATCAAGCTATACATCCCATGTTGCCATCATCTCTTCTTATTTTATTTTATTTGGCATGAGTGGCAACAAGGATTTGGATTGAGATGATATTGAAGTAGGAAAATAAGAGTTTGATTGTTGCAAGTCATGGTAAGGTTGCTAAGGTGTGTAACTAAAATAATATGAGGAGAATATAGGACATCCATAAGACTAATATGACTCATGATAAAGATGATATGGATAAAAGTAAGGTTGATATGGATCATAAGGTTGGTAGGAGTCATGTTGAGGTTGATAGAAAGGTACATCTTCTTCAACAAGATTTTCATTTTATTTATAGCCTTCCTCATATCCTTCTTCATAGCCTTCTACAAAGGGATAATAAATAACATCATGGTCATGTAGAGGGAGAATAGGTTGACCATAGGGATGATATGACTCATAAGTGGGGTAACAAGCTTGATATGGTTGTTGAAGCACATAGTTGGGGTCATGACAAGGAAAATAAGGAGGTATATAGTAGAAGTTATCTTCACACCCAGCCATCCCAAATTCATGAGGCAAATAAAAACACAAGATATTATCAAATAATTTTAACAATAAGTACTTAGGCTGATAAAACTAGCTGACTACATCCAGAGTCACCATTGGTATTTGTTGAATGCCTTTAAAGGTTGATGGGTAGAAGAACATACCAGAAATTCTTCCACTCTTTGGACCTTAGTCCCATTAGGCATGCTAAAAATTTTGTCACTCAAATTCTCACCCTTGGAGATGTAATTCAAGCCTACTCCAAATTGAGTGGAATAATGGGATTACCCTTAGACCTGTGGGTTATCTATAATAGGGCTAAACCTCTAGATTGAACGGTTAGTTCCCTAGTTTTTTCTTGATTGCTCATCACCTATGCTACTAACTTGTTTGGATGAAAAGAGGAATAGAAAACAATAAATAAATATATCCTAATGAGGTGATGCACTTAATTTAAATTGATCACTACTAACCACATATAATTACACTTCAAATAAGAGCCTAACCTACACATGACACTAATCCAAATTTACCTTTCTACATAAATATTTCTCATGGAGGTTTGTGAGTCAATATTGAGATAGGAAGACTAAAAAAAGGTCATGATAAGACACTAGTGAAGATACAACTCACTAAACTTATGAACATTTCATTGGAACACTTTAAGAGACCTATAAAAAACTTTCAAAACTGAATATGAATGCTAACAAGGACAACATGCCAAGGAATTAAATCGGTCACTTAAAAAGATCAACTAGTCTAACATACACATTGAAATAATCCATAGATAAGGTAAACCAAGTTTTTATTATTGATAAATTTTTAAAAATGAGTAGGGATTCACCATACTCAGGTGGAAGATACAAACTTAACCAATTAAGGCTCAATATCTAACATAAGTGAGAGAGAAGAAAAAAAGGGCATAGGAGAGAGATAGTTGACAAGTTTATCATGAGTTAAAAACAAGATAAGAGTTATGTAACTACCTCAACAAGTAAAAAATTCCATGTGTATCTCTCCTAAAGATGCTCCAACTATCCATGTCGCATAGGAGTTTGAAAGCTTACTTGATACTTTGACTAGCTCTCCAAAACTATCCTTTGCTTTCCATTGTTGAGTAACAAGTGGCATTATTTATGATCATATCAGGTTCCCTTACATATTTTATCTACTCTTAACACCTCTTAATTTACCCCTTTAGTTTCTATTTGACACATTACCTCCTTTTCTTGGTAGGTGTCTAGAGAACTCTTCATCTCTTTAGGCCAATCTTGAATACAAGTGTCAAAACTTGGATTATTATTATTCAAATAATACTATCTTTATGGATGTCCTATTCAACTCATATTTGACCTAAAACAATCCATTTTGAGGTCTTAAACTTTCCCCAAGAATTTGTTCTCTACCAAAAGCCCTAAATTGGACTTATTTATTATAGCCCTAAAATCATGTAAACCTATTTGTGTAGAGAGTTATAATAATGGTAATAAGAATATGATATAATATTATAGTACTTGGTATGGACTTATAGATCCATGTTCAATTTTAAGATCAGAAAGTGAGTGGAAGTCCAATTTTTATGTTGCTTCTCTCTCCTAACTAGGCCTCAATTAGGCCTCCCTTTCTAGAGACGAAAAATTGTCTCTATAGAATTAAAAAACATACCAAACCCCACATAAGCATGTGATTTAGTTATATGACCTCCTCCTCATTCTTCATGCCAATTTTGAAGTTTTGAAAACCCGTATGAACTTATCAAATAACATAAAACAGCCCTTTTTAACCTATTATGTACAATTTTATACCTACAAGTATAATAAAATGGCATGGGGTGATTCTTATTGAAGTATTTAATATTTTTTAATGTAATTTTAGAGTCCATATAATCCATTTAGAGGCATAGAAGTTCATCTTTTTCTCATCAGGTTGTTATAACTCTCCTAGGTAGCCTGAAAGTGCCCTAAGGTCTTAAGGATGATTCATAAATCTTGGGGCATGAATCAACCAACCAATTCCAAAAGATGTAAGTAAACTAGGATATCTAAATTCCCATAGTATTCCAAGGTTCCATGCAAATCCTTTGTTTTATACTGAGAAAAATAAATAGCCTCTCAGGATACAACTAGGCACTCTATGAGGGCTGACATAATTGAGGCTTTTGGGTGCCAATTTTGAGTTTATATTGGGTTGCTAATGACTTGAAGAGTTCCATGACATCCATATTGACATATTCACATGATTTTATTATTATTTTAATCCTCAAAATCTTTACATATGCCACTAAGTGGTACATAGGGTTCTAAAGCCAACCTATATATCATACCCTAGCTAACTATATTCACTTCTTGCTCTCATTATCAGATGTCTAAAATATCATGAAATGTATATATAGACCTATTATGTATATTTTACGTACAATTTTATACTTGTAATTAAAATAAAATGGCATGGGGTGATGCTTAAGGGAGCCATGAAGATGTTTTAGGTTATTTTAGACTCCATCTAATCTAATTAGAGGCATATAAGTTCATCTCTTTCTCGTTGGGTCCTTATAACTCTCCTACGTAGCCTAAAAGTGCCTTAAGGTGTTAAGGATGATTTATAAATCTTGGGGCATGAATAAACCAACCAATTCCATAAGATGTAAGTAAACTAGGGTAACTAACTTCCCATAGGATTCTAAGGTTCCATGCAACTCCTCTATTCTATTTTGAGCAAAAGAAAATAGCCTCTCAGGCTACAACTAGGCACTCTATGAGGGTTGAGATAATTAAGGCTTGTGGGTTCCAATTTTGAGTTTATCCTAGGTTGATAATGACTATAATAGGTCCATGACATTCATATTGACATATTCACATGATCTTATTATTTTCTTCCTCAAAATATCTACATATGCCGCTAAGTGATACATAGAGTTTTAAAACCAACTTATCTATCATACCCTAGATAACTATATTCACTTCTTTATGTCACTATCATAGGTCTAGAATATCATGAAATATCTATATATACCCTTCACCAGCTCCTCAAGGTTTCCATGGACTCTTGCTAACTCCAACTAGCCATCTCTTAATTGGTTGCCCATATAGGTCTATGCATTCAATTAGGCCTATTAGGCCTTAACAGAGTTTGACTATGTTTTAAATTCATTATTACTTGTGTCAGAGGCTATCATGAAAATATATCACCATATTTCAATCATCTTACTTTGGCTTGAGCCTCCTATACACATTTTGATGTGTCACTTATTTTAATTATCATTTTGTCGTTGAATTCATTTCCAAATATTAGTTTGTAAGTTCAAGAAAGGTGACATGCCCTCACAGGTATTTGAATTGATGAATTAAATTATCTCAAAAGTGTAATTATGGGTGGGGGCCTAAATATTAAGGAGTCAAATCCCTAAATTTAGACAATTTGCTTATGTTACATCTTCAAAAAAATATGGATGAAACTCCACTTATTATGCAAGAGCCTATTTTTTCTAAATCATTAGCACAATCTCTACATCAAAATTACAACTCCCTTGGTTTATAGTAGGGGGCATCTGTATTCACTAGATAAGGACCACAATTTTGGGTGATCAAGTTTTATCTTGGTGATTTCAATGGAGAAATTTCTTTTGTTACAATGACATTAAAAAAATTAGAAGCAACCAAAAAGAATTTTGGGTTTAGAAATATGATAAAAATTTGAAGTGGACATATATGTTCGAAAGACACCATCTTTTCCAATCTGTATGCCTACCATTATACCACCACCACTTGCTTATCCTAATAATTAATAATGTTAGATCTTCAAAAAATGTGGGTGAAACTTCACTTATTATGCAAGAGCCTAATAATTATTTCTAAATCATTACCATCGGTCCTAAAGTTCCATGACAGTAATTTTACTTCTATTTCCATATTTGAACTTCTATAATTTTCATTGTACTATGGTCTTATAGTGGATTATTAAACATTTTCTAATTTTGATGATCCCTTAGATGTGATCCAAAAACCCATGGTAGGAGATCCATCAAGTGTAATTTAGATAAGCACACAAAATCCTTTCCCAAGAGATCTTTGAGTTATTAGACATGATTTTGTGTCACTTATTTTAATTACCATTTTGGGGTTGAATTCATCTCCAAATATTAGTTTGTAAGTTCAAGAAAGGCAACTCTCCCTCATAGGTATTTAAATTGGTGAATTAAATTATCTCAAAGGTATAATTCCTAAGGGGGCTAAATATTAAGGAGTCAAATCTTAAAAGTCAAATAATTTTATTATGTTACTTCTTCAAAAAATATGGATTAAACTCCACTTATTATGCAAGAGCCTATTTTTTCTAAATCATTATCACAATCTCTACGTCAAAATTACAACTCCCTTGGTTTCGATCAGGAGGCATTTGTATTCGCTGGATAAGGAGCATAGTTTTGGGTGATTGAAATGGATAAATTACTTTTGTTACAATGGAATTAGAAATTAGATGTGATCAAGAAGAATTTTGTGTTTAGAAATACAATAAAAATCTGAAGTAGACATATATGTTTGAAATACACCATCTATTCTAATATGCATTCCTACCATTATACCAACACCACTTGTTTCTCTTAGTAATTAATAATGTTACATCTTCAAAAAATGTGGATGAAACTCCACTTATTATGCAAGAGCCTAATAATTATTTCTAAATCATTACCATCTGTTCCAAAGTTTCATGATGATAATTTTATTTCTATTTCCATATTTGAACTTCTATAATTTTCATTGTACTCTGACCTTGTAGCAGATTGTTGAATATTTTCTAATTCTAATAATCCCATGGATGTGATCCAAAAACCCATGGTAGGAGACCCATCAAGTGTCATTTAGATAAACACACAAAATCCTTTCCCAAAAGGTCTTTGAGTTAATAGGTATTATTTTTTGTCACTTATTTTAATTACCATTTTGGGGTTGAATTCATCTCCAAATATTAGTTTATAAGTTCAAGAAAGGTGACTTGTCCTCATAGGTATTTGAATTGGTGAATTAAATTATCTCAAGGGTATAATTCTGGGGGGGCAAAATATTAAGAAGTCAAATTCCTAAATTTATACAATTTGCTTATATTACATCAAGTTCAAAAAATGTGTATGAAACTCCACTTATTATAAAAGAGCCTATATTTTCTAAATCATTAGCGCAATCTCTACATCAAAATTGTAACTCCCTTGGTATTGATCAAGGGGCATCTATATTCATTGGATAAATAGCACAATTATGGGTGATCAAGTTTTATCTTGGTGATTGCAATGGATAAATTGCTTTTGTTACATTGGCATTAAAAAAATTAGAAGAAACCAAGAAGAATTTTGGGTTTAGAAATATGATAAAAAATTGAAGTGGACATATATGTTTGAAATACACCATCTTTCCAATGTGTATGCCTACCATTATACCACCACCACTTTTTTCTCCTAACAATTAATAATGTTCCATCTTCAAAAAATGTGTATGAAACTCCACTTATTATGCAAGAACCTAATAATTATTTATAAATCATTACCATCTGTTCCAAAGTTTCACGATGATAATTTTACTTCTATTTCCATATTTGAACTTCTATAATTTTCATTATACTATGATCTTGTAGCAGATTATTTAATATTTTCTAATTCTGATGATCCCCTGAATGTGATCCAAAAACCCATGGTAGGAGACCCACAAGTGTAATTTAGATAATCACACAAAATCCTTTCCCAATAGGTCTTTGAGTTACTAGGTATGATTTTGTGTCACTTATTTTAAATACATTTTTGGGGTTGAATTCATCTCCATATATTATTTTGTAAGTTCAAAAAAGGTGACTCACCCTCACATGTATTTGAATCGGTGAATTAAATTATCTCAAAGGTATAATTCCTAAGGGAGCTAAATATTAAGGATTCAATTCCCTAAATTTATACAATTTGATTATGTTACATCAAGTTCAAAAAATGTGGATGAAACTCCACTTATTATGCAATAGTCTAGTTTTTCTAAATCATTAGCACAATCTTTATGTCAAAATTGTAACTCCCTTGGTTTCGATCAAGGGACATATATATTAATTGGATAAGGAGCAAAATTTTTGGTGATTAGGTTTTGTCTTGGTGATTACAATGGATATATTGCTTTTGTTACATTGGTGTCAAAAAAATTAGAAGTGACCAAGAAGAATTTTGGGTTTAGAAATATGATTAAAATTTGAAGTGGACATATATGTTTGAAAGACACCATCTATTCCAATGTTTATGCCTACCATTATAATACCACCACTTATTTCTCCTAACAATTAATAATGTTACATCTTTCAAACATGTGGATGAAACTCCACTTATTATGCAAGAGCCTAATAATTATTTCTAAATCATTACCATTAGTTCCAAAGTTCCATGAGGATAATTTTACTTCTATTTCTATATTTGAACTCTTATAATTTGTATTGTACTATGGTATTGTAATGGATTATTAAACATTGTTTAATTAAATTTGATGATCCCCTAGATGTGATCCAACAACCCATGGTAGGGAACCCATCAAATGTAATTTATTGCGATGAGTCCGTTGCTATTTTATTGGAATGAAATTCCCTAGATTATACAGATCTACATTTAGATATATATAAGTGGATTCAAAGTCTATATATAAAAATACTATATATATTAAGTGTTATGAGGTAGACTACTTAATATTCCCTCACATAACCATAATTTAGATAAGCACACAAAATCCTTTCCCAAGAGGTCTTTGAGTTACTATGTATGATATTGTGTAACTTATTTTAATTACCATTATTGGGTCAAATTCATCTCCAAATATTAGTTTGTAAGTTTAGTAAAGGCGACTCGCCCTCAAAGGTATTTGAATTGGTGAATTAAATTATCTCAAAGGTATAAATCCTAGGGGTGGGGGCTAAAAATTAAGGAGTCAAATCCCTATTTGAGATAATTTGATTATGTTACAGCTTCAAAAGATGTGGATAAAACTCCATTTATTATGTAAGAGCCTATTATTTATAAATCATTAGCACAATCTCTACGTCAAAATTACAACTCCCTTGGTTTCAACCCTAATATTGGGCTTCAAAGTTGAAGTACTCAATGTGTTATTTGCCAAAAAGTTTAACCCTACTCTATATTGAGATATCACATGGCTTGTTATCATGAATAAAAAGTTAATGTTTATAGATTATTATAGTGTAGATTACTTATGCCCTCACATAACCATAATTTAGATAACCTCACATAATCCTTTCCCAAGTCTAGGTTTTGAGTTACTAGGTATCATTTTGTGTTATTTATTTTAATTACCATTTTAGGGTTGAATTCGTCTCCAAATATGAATAGTTTGTTAATTCATGAAAGGCAACTCGCTCTCACAAGTATTTGAATTGGTAAATTAAATTATCTCAAAGGTATTCTATGGGGGCTAAAAATTAAGGAGCCAAATCCCTATTACATGATTTAGTCATGTAATTTAATGAACAAATATGAATAATTTTTTTAAATTAGAATAATAATAATAAACAATTAAAATTTGTAAATATTTTTATATTAAAAACTATCTGAGTTTATTATTTATTTTTATTTATGTTTGAATCATTAAATATTTTTATTAAATAATGTACATAATTTTTTAAATGTTTAATATGTTTAAATATATTTTTAAAAATAATTTTCCCACATGCTTTGAAATTAGGGTTAAGTTTATCTTTTTCTCTTTTCATTATTTTCTCTCAGTTTTTCTCTCTCCTTTTTGAAGGTAAAAAAACATTCTTTTATTGATTGTTAGGTTAACTATGACGTTAGTGGTAGAAGCATTGACTCCATTTTTTACTATCATTTCTATAGGTGTGGTGTTAGTCGTAAAAGCTTTGACCCCATTTTCATTGTCATTTCTATAGGTGCTTCTTATCAAGTATTTAATATATGTAATATATTGTTTTACTATATCTAAAATGTGTGATTTTTTTGGCTTGACATGAACCTTTTATTCATTTTTTACTGTTTTAAGTTATGAAATCGTTGAGATTTAGATAGACCTAGATTTTTGTTATGAAATAGCTAAGATAATGAAATGGTGGGGATTAGGATTGTTTAACAATTAATTGTATTCAATAGGGACCCAAATGGTGATTGTGAGGGGAAAATAAACATTTTTTTATTAATTGTAAGTAAATAATCATAGTAAAAAGGTGTCATGATGTGAGATGGTTTCAATGGTTCCACTGTCTCTATCCCATCGTATCATTTATCTATTGGCTCTATTCGGATACTAAAAATTGTATCTATTTTAGACTAAGTTAAAAAGTCATTTTTGGCATGTTTTAGGTTATTATTATTTGAGTTAAATTATTTCTATTTTAGACTACGTTGAAAAGTCATTTGTTGGGTTGGCAAACTTTCCCTCATGTCGCCTCATAAAATTTAATAAATGAATGATCCAATAACACCTAGCATTATTATTTGGGGAGGAAATTTTTTTCTTCATGCATCAATATTCTTGGGTATAGGGTTCCCATGCATTATTTTATATTAAAAAATTGTTTATAAAATATCTACAGCTTTTATATAGGAGCAACTATTATTTAGGAAGAAGTTTTTGAGGGGTGGGAAGCACTAGGGGGCTAAAGATTTATATGGCTACTCCTTTTTTGTGGTTTCAAACTATCATTTGCATCCAATAAATTTTTTATTTTTTTCAAACAAAATTTTTATAGTAAAATGCTCTTAATTTCTCTCAGCAACACATATTACACAATTTTTGTAATCTTCAGAGCATATCTAGATATCTTTAGAGCATCCAGTACAAGCCTTTCGATCACCCTATACAGATATTCAAAGCATTCTTAGAATTATTCAAAACATAATATATATGTCTTTAGAGCACACTTAGAGCATATTCAAAGCAATTATAGAGCATCTTTGGAGTGTCTTCTGAGCATTCAATCATCAGAGCTTGCTTACCAAATCCTCAAAATTATAGTTGAAAGAGTTATAAAAACTATGTGTTGCCCTCTCAAAATTACCCCTCATTAGAATGTTTTGATGTACTCAAAATTACCACATCATTAGGATGTGTTCCTATACTCAAGATTACCCCATCCATGGGATGTGTTGCTATACTCAAAACTACACTATTCATCCAAGTAATACACAATAAAGGTAAAGAATAAATAATAAATCACATATAAATAATGAACAAATTACATTCATATCCTACTTAGATCAGAATTTAACTACTAAATAAAATACAATAAATAACCAAATGCAACACTTTAGGGATAGTTCATATAACTATGATAAGCTATATGAAATGGTCATCATTTATCCCCCACACTTTACCTTTTACAATTCCTCTCATAAAGAAGTGGGATGACTAATCCTTAATCCAAATTTATTGATTCAAACCTTTGACTCATATCATAATATTTAAAATGATGGTCCTAGTCATGGTGGTCCCTTGTCAAGAATCCAAGATCTCTGAGAACTACATGCACCCAGGGTTCAAATTCAACTTCTACTTGATAATTCCAACACTACCATCGAGATAAAGGACACAAAATGATAGGAGGCCTCAACCTCATCCCAATCCAGACATCTAAACCTCTTTCTTCTAAGTATCTAGTGATTATCTGGAAAACTACTTTGGCTCTTCTTAGACTCCATTTTATACTAGTGGGGCTAAAGACTTCCTTGCACTTCAACTCAACAGGTAATGTCTCCCACCTGGCAAGACTTGCATTGAAACCATTGGTATAATGGTCATTTAGAAAATCTCTAAAATCAGCAATAATAGATCTCAATAGCTCATGATACTCGTTCTTCATATGTATATGATACAATGGTTGAAAATAAGAAATAAGTTTCTTTGCTTCTAGAAATTATGGTCTCATGCATAACCCAGTGGTGATTTGTAATTATAGAAATCTATTATTGGCCCATTTCCATGCCATTTGGTTCCTTAGAGTGGAGAGAAATGCATGCAATTGTGTCTCTCCAATAAATAAATTTATTAGAAAACCAGATTGATATCCTAACAACAAATTGAAAGTATAGAACTAAAAAATGGCATCCTGCCTTTCTTCAATGCTCTTTAGAAAAATGTTCAAAAATACATGCTCATACTCAATGATGTATGAAAAACCAAGGGAAATTAAATGAATCAACCATTTATAAAATTGTTCATGTAAGAAAATAACATAAAATAATGAAGGTTGTTTGCATGCTAATAGTTTCTCAGAAATAACATAAATGTGCTAGATAGAAGCCTATGTTTTTTGCAATTGTAAATGGGATTTTGCCAATTACTTTTGATATTCCTCTTTAAGTTTGGATTTTTTATCCTTCAATTTTTAAATTTTCTTTTGGGTGATATGCCAAGTAGAGATTATTTCATGTAATGGAATAGGGAAAGAGGGAACAACTCTTGTTGAACCCTCTATCTGAACTGTAATCTCTCATGTTTCTCTTTGTATGGCCTAAATAGAGGCTTGTAGCTCAGAATTCTGAGTGGCGAGCTCTATTATTCTATTAGTATGTTGAATAATCATTGTATTTCTATCATAAATACTTTATATTAGATTATTAATCAAATTACACTTATCAAGATTGGTATTTTGTAAATCAATAATCTTAGTATCTTTGATATCAAGATAATTTTACAAATCAATAATCTGAGTATCCTTGATAGTAAGAGAATTCTACAAATTACTCAATTCTTGGATCTGTGAAAACATTACATTGTGAACCTTAGTTTTTTCATCTTTTATTCCTTGAAGAATTATTTCTTGGTCACTAACTCTAGTAATAGATTCTTCTCACCTTTGTTTCAAATTAGAAATCATCAAGTCCTTACCTTTCAATGTTGAATGGAGAACATCTAACTCTGTTTGTTGCACTTTGATTGTTTCTTCATGGCATGATAAATCCATGGCATGTCATAATTATTATTATTCATAAATAGAATGTGGAGAAGATGGATATTCTTCAATCAAGGGTGCATTACCCTTATTAACAACAAAGGGCACAAGATGTTCTACTTCTTGAGGTACAAATTATTATGCTAGGGTTCCCTTTATAAATACAACTTTTTTTGTGGCCTACACATCTTCTTCTTCTTCTTCTTCTTCCTAAAAGATAAGTCAACTAATGCACCAATGTTTAGTTGGAGAAAGAGGGTTGATTGAATGAATTCCCATTTATCACTTTGATCTCTGGTGTAGTATCTTCAGAACCAATGGCGACAAAGATGGTTGTTTTATAATTTCAATTGTGGGTTCTTCAATCTAGATTGTAGTGGAAGGAGGAGAGATAGAGCATGATGTCTTTTTGGCAAGAATTGGAGAAAAATTTCAATGGAAAGAGGAGAAAGCCTTTTCACCCCTTGGTTTACTGAGAAAATAATGGTAAAAAATGAGTGTAACCAACCCATGATGGTGGGTAGACCCAGTATCTCATTTTATCTTCAGATAAACATAATCAGAGCATTGTGAAGGAAATAAGGAAGATTAATCATATATTCTTCTCGAATATGTTTGACACTCAAATGAATAAGGAGTCTCATAACATCTCCACCCACTACTGTAAACTGACCATTATAAGTGATATATTTTATTATGCAAAAAAACAACATTTTGCCAATGTTGAGGAAGACTTTCTCTCAGAATTCCCTTGGCCACTCCTTGGGGAGATTTGGCCAGTCTGGGGTGTGGCTCATTTCCTTCAACAAACATATAAATTAGGTCAAAAAAATTGATCTTTTAAATGTCAACTACTTTGTCCTCAAGAATCCCAGATAGAGCATTGATTATAAAGGGATTCATTGGAATGTTTTTCCCTTTGATAATAGCATGATATTCATCAAAATTCTTATTGAATTCTTGCATAATATTTTCATGGAATCCCTGAAACATTTTTAAGAAATTCAACCAAAATGCTATTTCAAAGACAACTTTGGTTGATTCATCTTGCAACAATGCATTGGAGGATGCTAGTTCTCTTTTTTTCTTTCTCCCATCCATTTTCAAACCAAGCACTATTTAATTGCAAATCTGAATATACTATAAACACACAAAGCTCAAATTTACATAGGGAATAGGGGAAGCAATAGGTTAGAGATACGATCCAACATTTGTTAGAATTGACAATGTAAAAATGAATAACAAAGTAGGTTATATGATGTGATTATGATAATAATGATAACTATAGTTATGGTTATCTCTTTGGAACATGCAAGATATAATGGGAAGGTGATTTATTTGATCATGTATTCATGTGTGTCATAAAGGTCATTATTGGCAGTACTGGGAGCAACAATCACAATTAATTATGCATTAGACCAAATATTTTTGAAAGACCCTCTATTTAAAACATAGTTACATCAATCTTGTTTGAAAAGACTATTTGGAAACATCATCACAAAATACCATCACATCAATTCTTTTGGAGATATTTTGAAAACACTATCACATAAAATTATGGATTGTGTCATTGTTGGTCTAATGGAATTCTTTTGATTCTCAATGATGGAGGTGGATTTTTCCCATTTTTGATTTTTCATCTTAGGAGCATAGCTATCAGTATTTGGAGCTAAGTCGCTAGTCTTCAGAGCTAAACCTTTAGACTTCGTAGCAAATCTATAGTCCATTTAGACTTTGTTTATATAAAAGGGTATAAAGCAACTTATATAAATAAATCACCTAATTTATTACAAAAACCTTGTATATATTTAACACCTTACATATATAAATAAACAAACTAATGTATATGGTGTTGTTTGTATGTATTTGTATCCAATTGAATCTACTTAATCCTTGTCTTATCTGAAGAACCACTTGGGGGCTCTATTGATATAAGCAATGGCTAAGATGGAGTTTGTCCCATATGAATAGAGAAATGGACTTGTTCTGACTTGGTGGTTGCATACATTCTTGCTTCAGCCATGGCTTTCAAATTTTTATTGATGAGATTCTATATGGGCAAGATTGATTAATGGATAATATTATCAAAATTTGATCTATTGATTCTATCAATTAATCATTTTAGAATTCAATTTAGATTTAATTTGAATTAGATTTTCCATCAATTTTATATTTAAAGCTAAAGATTGCCATCTTTTGACATGTGTGTTGTCCCCCAAAAAAATATCACTCATTTTTGGGACAACATTTGAACTATTTTGGTCTTACAGACCAAAATTGTCTCTTCCCTTTCCAAAATTTGTCTTGGGCATTCAAATTCCTCATTTTTCAAGCTTCTCAGAAATCTATGGACTTTGCAGGCTTAAATCTATGGACTCTGCAGGCTTGAATCTATAGACTCTATAGGAAGAGAAAATCTACGAACTCAGCAGGAAGAGAAAATCTACAGACTCTGCAGGCCAAGTTCAATGGGCTTTACAGGTTGATTTCTACAGACTTGATTTCTACGGACTATGCAGGTAGGTTCATTTCTACAGGTTCAAAGGCTTCTGTAGGCGGGTTCAACCAAAAGAATCAATTTCTAACACTTGGTCATTTTTAGGATTGGTTCAGTGCCTTGGTTCAATAAAAAATGTCTATCAACAAGCATTCAAGCAAAAGAGGCTTGAACCATTGAACCGTTGAATCATTGAACCACTTTGGTTCAAAGGTTTAACGAGTTCAAGGTTCAATCAGTTCAACACTTTTAGTTCAACGATGGGTTCAATCAAAGGAATGGTTCAATGGCTTGGTTCAACCAAGCAGTTCAATGCTTTGTTTCACTCAGATGGTTCGTCTGCTTTGTTTCAATGTTTTGGTTCATCCTTTGGTTCAATCAAATGGTTTGTTAATCGGTTCAAGGCTTTGTTTGAACCGTTGAACCAAAGCTTGGTTCAATGGTTGGTTCAACGTCTTTTGGTTCAAAGGTGAGTTCAAACACATGGTTCAAAGGCTTCATTTGAACCGTTAAACCAAAACTTGGTTCAACGGTTGGTTCAAACAAATGGTTCAACGACTTAGTTCATCCACTTGGTTCAAAGGCTTGGTTCATTCAATTGAACCATCAGCTTGAATCATTTTGGTTCAAAGCTTGGTTCATCGGCTTGGTTCAATGTTTGGTTAAACCAAGTAGTTCATTGTCGTGGTTCAACAAAGTGGTTCAACGAAGCGGTTCAAATGTAAAAGTTCAAGAGATCTTCCCAAAGGACAAGTTCCCTTGCAGAGGGCACTTGGTCGACAAAAATACCCTTCAAAAGGGTCATTTTCAAAGAAGGCCGCAAGGGTAAATTCTTTTAGATTTTTGTTTAAGGCATTTGAAAAAGTCTAAGGGATATTTCTTTCAGACTTTTGTCCGAAGGAATTCCTTCAGATAAAAAGTCTGAAAGAATTCAAGAAGCGACTGCGGGAAGAAAACCCGAAGGAAATTCTCAAAGGCAAACGGAACAAAATGGAAATTTTATGGACTTTGTCTGCAAGAAATTTCTACAAACTTTTTGTTCACAGGAAAATACCTGTGGAGAAAGCCCGAGAGACAATCCGCTAAGGAAAAGGTTACGAGAGACTCCTAAGGTGAAGGCCACCGAAGGACCCCAAAGGGCAAGCACCCTTGTGGGGGACTCTCGACTACCAAATTGTAGGACACATCCCTAAAGTTGAAAGTTCATCTTCCCTTTAGGAAGGCATGAAACAAGAAATCTGAAGGAAAAATATAGCGACCTGCCAGAATAAAGAAGCCCGAAGGCCATCCAAAGACCACCTGAAGGGCAGATACCTTTATGGGGGGATCTTCTCAACCCAAGGTAGATCATTTCTTAAGGCCCAAAATGGCAGGTTCTTTTTGGGAAAGTGCAAAATAGAAAAGCCAAAGAAGGACCAAGGGGTGATGCACCGAAGATGTCAAATTCAAGACAGTGAACTAGCCATTGAAAACATAGTGATGGGCATGCGAACGTCAATTTTAAAGCTCATAAATAGCCATTGATCCTTTGAATCTATAGACTTGAATGCATTCATAGGCTTTAAGGCTAAAACTAGTAGAAAGCGAGAAAGGAATAAAATAGTAAATTGAATCCAAGACCTGATTCAATTAATTAGAAAAAGAGGAATGATGAAGGTAGGATCAGATAGCCAGGTGGACATTGAAAGTTGCAAACTTTCAATAGCGTGACTTGTTTCTCTGCATTGATAAAATCAAATGGGTAAACACCCCTAAGTTCCAGCCTATCTTCTGAACAAATTTCAATGCAACATGATGTGTTACTATTCTTGAGTCCTTCTTGAAGAGGTTATATAAGGGACTCTCTTCTATTATAAATGGATCTCTTTTTGACAATCAGAACGAAACTCTGCCCAAATTGAAAGGCACTTCAGAGACTTTGAGCTCAATTTGTTGCTCATATTTTGTTATTGGAATAAGAAAGCAAGTGATTTTTTAGACTTTGTGCTGTGATATCTTTGTTGTTGGGGAAACTATTCTTATGTATTTTTCCTTAATATATCTTCTGTTCCTTTAATTTAACAAGCAGAATTAGTGACAACAATCAAGAAGGTGTCCTGAAGAGTCAAGTGTGGATAGAGTTTGTGCCCCCATAATTGCCTTTAGTGTGTTTTATTTTTATTTCTATGTAAAGGATCTTGGGATGACTTTGTGCCCTCATTGTCCTTCATATCTTACTCTTGAGCAATCCAAGTGAAGACTTTGTGCTGTATCTCGATTTGCTGGTTATTACATCCTTTGCTAAATTTTACTGTTACTACCAGGAGTATTCTTTTGGTTTACTGAATAGTACTTCTGAAAGAAGAGGAGTGCTGTCTGTCATTTCCCTTTAGTTTTTCCTTTGATTTGCACACATCATCTCTGAATAAAGAGAGATGGATGGTTTGTCCTACCCTTGAGTATTATTTTCTATATATATATATATATATCCTATCTATAAGGAACCTCCCCTTGATGAGAGGAGAGATCAGTCCCCTTCTGATGTGGTAAATCTACACATTTGGATGACTAATCTTCCTATTTTGGCTGATCAGACCTATTTTGTTTATCAGTACGCTGATTTACAAAATATTCAACCAACAATTTTTGGAGACTCTGCTGGGGACATAAAATCCATTATCCATTTATAATCTATCCATTCACCTCCACACTAACTAGGAAAGAATGCACAGTTTAAAGTCTCAAGCTTTTACTGAAGCAAGGTCAATTCTTTTCCATTTTTGTTTCACAATCTGGCAGATTCATGGTATACATGAAGCCAAAGGGCTATAGGTATCATTGACCCTATATTCAAGTTGGTACAAGAAAGTGATTTTGATCTATTTCCTTTACCATCTTATCTCCAACAAACCAAGAGCTTTCCTCTTACTAAAATTAGATCTCCACTGCCAAATGAAGTATCTACTTCTACTATTGATAAACCTTTGCCAATAATTACCCCTCTGAGATTTGTTATCCCTATTTTTGATAATCCTACAATGGAAGTTCAAGGCCCCTGGGGTAATGCTTTTGGTCCTCTCAATCTTACTCCACCTCTACATGAGCTTCCACATAGTTCAAGGAAGAATTTCCCCAAATTCTATGGTGATAGAAAAGTTCATCCTGATGAACACATTACAGCCTTGAACATAGCTTGTGGAGTAATCAGAGTAGAATTTGAAGATGTAGCAATCAAGCTCTTTATGGAGACACTACAAGGTGCTGCTACAGATTGGTTTTATCATCTACAGGCTCGGTCAGTAATTGATTGGAATACTCTCAAAGATAAGTTTGAAGCTAGATTCAAACCTATAAAAGATGCACATGCACTTCTGGCTCAACTTACACAGATGAAGAAAGAGCCTCATAAACCAATGAGAGACTTCATAGCCAAATTTGACAAATTAAGGAATAGAGTTCCTATAATTGCTCGACCTACAGCTGAGAATCTCAAATGCTTCTTCATTAATTCTCAGTTGCCTGAAGTCAGTTTCTTTTGAGACGTGCTGGTCAAATAGATCTTGCTACAACTCAAATTTTGGCCACTGAGGTAGAAGATGATCTCATCTTAGTAGGGAAGATAAGAAGAGATACAAAAAAAAATAGACCTTCATCATCTTCTGAATATGCATCTACAGGAACCACTGATCCAATGGTGCAAAAGCTGGCAAATGAAGTGCTAGCCTTGAAAAAGCAAATGGCGCAAGGAATGTCTACTGCTCCTTCATACAGAGATATGCCAAGAGGGACATTCCCAAATCAATCATATTAGGGCAATGCTACCAGGAATCAAGGGCAACATAATCGCCTTCCTCCCCCATAAGGGAAACTTGCCCTTGAAGCTCCTCCAACCAACTCAGTAGTTGGATATTTGGAAATAGAACATGCTTTCTCTTTCCAACCTAAGTTTGAGCAAAAAAATGATGCTGATTTTTGCATGAAGGATCAAGAAGAATCAGCTAGCAACTCCCACATTGGTTTCTTAAACTACTAGGATGAACCCAGAAGTAAAGGAGAAGCTATTGATGGATCATATGCAGTGTTTACTAGGTATAATAACTAATTAGTCTATCAAGCTAATAAAGGGAAGACAGAGGAGCAACCTCAACCAAAAATTACAATTGCTAAGCATGGAACCACTCTGCATTTTTAGTCAAAGGATCTGGTGATCACTCAAAATGTAAGTACATCAATTTCACCTTCACCTTTTACTCCCATTTTGCAAACCAACCCTCCTCCCATCCCTCCTAAAACCCAAAAGGTTGGAATGCTTTCTTTTGTTCTTATTCCAATTCAACCATTTGACATAATTGATCATGTCAAAAAGACAAAAAGATAAATGCCCGAGTTTGAATATTTGCAGTCCAATCCTAATCAATTGAATAAGCTGGTCCAATATGTCAAGAACCAAACCATCCCTGTAGGACAAAAGGCTAAAAAGGTAACTCCTGATTCTCTAAAGAACATGCCTATTCCAAATAGTTTGGTCATTACTCCCCCAACTGCTCTTGGAAAAATAGAACCTTTCTATGTTTCCTTGTTAATTAATGGCCACAAGCTGCGTAACTGTATTATAGACTTAGGCACATCTGACAATGTCATGCCTACTAAAGTAGCCGATTCTCTTAGTCTCACACTGACTAAGATATTTGGGAGATGTTTCTCCATGGAGAACAAGCAAGTACCATTGTTGGGGCAAATCAAAGATGCCCAATTTGCATTTGCAGCCTTTTCAGACAAGAGAATCAAGATGACTGTCTTGGTGGCTGATGTCCCAGCATCTTATGGCATTTTGCTTGGATGAAATTTTTGCAAGGATGTGGGTGGAGAACTAAGCATGGATCTATCTGAGGCAAGGATCCCTGTCCAAGGCATAATAAAGAGATTGCTTCCTAAAAAGGAGGCAAAATACATGGTCACCCAAACATCAGCCCCTGCAGCACAAATTCTATTTGAGTCTTCACGTAGGGGTAATTATTTCTTTACCATAGAGGATGTTCATGTTTCTATAGAAGAAAGTCCTATAGCTAACAATCTAGGAATTGATCCAAACAAGACTTTAAGAGAATTAGTAGGGTGAAGTATAAACAAGGAAGGATATTCCATCTCTAATGAAGAGAAATCTTATAGGAGATCAGCTTTTGATGATGGCAACAATTTTTCCATCAACAATGGAGTTAGGACTATGTTGATATCTCCTCAAGGAGATATTCTTCCTTCATGCAATTTACAAGTCAAAAACACCAACAACATAGCTGGATGCAAATTTTTGTTGCTCAAATTGAAGATTGCTTAAGATGAAGAAATCAAACTCCTTCACATCAAAGGAGATGTTAAGCTGATAGTTTGTCAAGAGTTTGATGTAGACAATCCAATCATATGTTGGACTGAACTAGAAGAACAACCAATTATGGTAATGACCATGCTACTAAAAATCAGAATCAGGTAAAGGAACCCTTTGCCAAGAAAGCAAGGAGTTATGGCTTTCAATTTGAAGACCCTATCCTACCATGGGGCAAGAAGAAGAAAGAGTCAACATGAAGATGCAAAAAATAAGTTTCCTGGTGGAGAGCTCCATTTTCCCATCACCATTTTTGGGGGCAAAATGTCTTCTTACTAGTTTATCAGAATAGAGCACTATTTTTAATGCCTCTTAAGAAGCAGCATCTGAAATACTTCAATTTTTGAAGTATCAGATCATTCCATCTGTACATATGTATATTTGTATAGTTTTTATTTCTATTTTGTTTTGTTTATTTTCATTTTTGATGCCTTCCATTTTTGGGTAGCATGACTCCGTAGCCCAATGGTACACATGAAGACACTAGAGATTCTGGATTCTAGTCGCTTCAATTCTTTTTGCAATTGATAGAAGTTTCCCAACTGGAGCCAGCTGTTGTCCCCCAAAAAAATATCACTCATTTTTGGGACAACATTTGAACTATTTTGGTCTTATAGACCAAAATTATCTTCCCTTTCCAAAATTTATCTTGGGCATTAAAATTCCTCATTTTTCAAGCTTCTCAAAAATCTACAGACTCTACAGGCTTAAATCTACAGACTTTGTAGGAAGAGAAAATCTACAGACTCAGTAGGAAGAGAAAATCTACGGACTCTACAAGCCAAGTTCAATGGGATTTATAGGTTGATTTCTACAGGCTTGATTTCTACGGACTCTGCATGCAAGTTCATTTCTATAGGTTTAAAGGCTTTTGTAAGTGGGTTCAACCAAAAGAATCAGTTTCTAACACTTGGTCATTTTCAAGATTGGTTCAGTTCCTTGGTTCAATCACAAATGTCTATTGGCAAGCATTCAAGCAAAAGGGGCTTGAACCATTGAACCATTGAACCACTTTTGTTCAAAGGTTCAATGAGATCAAGGTTGAATCGGTTCAATGCTTTCGGTTCAATGATGGGTTCAATCAAAGGAATGGTTCAATGGATTGGTTCAACCAAACGGTTCAACGCTTTGTTTCACTCGAGTGGTTCATCCACTTTGTTTCAACATTTTGGTTCATCCTTTGGTTTAATCAAATGGTTCGTCAATTAGTTCAAGGCTTTGTTTGAACCGTTGAACCAAAGCTTGGTTTAATGGTTGGTTAAAAATCTTTTGGTTCAAGGGTGGGTTCAAACACATGGTTCAAAGGTTTCATTTGAATCGTTGAACCAAAACTTGGTTCAATGATTGGTTTAAACAAATAGTTCAATGACTTAGTTCATCTACTTGGTTCATTCAATTTAACCATCAACTTGAACCATTTTGGTTCATCAGCTTGGTTCAACATTTGGTTCAACCAAGTAGTTCATTGCCGTGGTTTAACGAAGTGGTTCAACAAAGCGGTTCAAGTGTAAAAGTTCAAGAGAGCTTCCTAAAGGACAAGTGCCCTTGCGAAGGGCACTTGGTTGACAAAAATACCCTTCGAAAGGGTCATTTTCAAAGAAAGCCACCAAGGTAAATTCTTTTGGATTTTTGTTTAAGGCATTTGAAAAAGTCTAAGTCATAATTCTTTTAGACTTTTGTCTGAAGGAATTCCTTCGAACAAAAAGTCTGAAAGAATTCAAGAAGTGACTGTAGGAAGAAAACCTAAAGGAAATTCTCAAAGGCAAATGGAATAAAATGGAAATTCTGTGGACTTTTTTCTCTGCAGGAAAATACCCGTGGAGAAAGCCTGAGAGATAGTCCGCTAAGGAAAAGGCTGTGAGAGACTTCTAAGGCAAAGGCCATCGAAGGACCCCAAAGAGTAGGTACCCTTGCAGGGGACTCTCAGCTACCAAATTGTAGGACACATCCCTAAAGCCGAAAGGTCATCTTTCCTTCGGGAAGATGTGAAACAAGAAATATGAAGGAAAAATATAGCGACCTGCCAGAATAAAGAAGCCCGAAAGCCATCCAAAGACCACCGAAAGGGCATATACGTTTGTGGGGGGCTCTTCTCAACCCAAGGCAGATCATTTATTAAGGCCCAAAAGGGCAGGTTATTTCCAAGAAAGTGCAAAACAAAAAAGTGAAAGAAGGACCAAGGGGTGATGTGCTTGAAGACATCAAATTCAAGACAGTGAACTAGCTGTTAAAAACATAGCGATGGGTGCATGAATGTCAATTTTAAATCTCATAAAATAGCCATTGATCCTTTGAATCTATAGACCTAAATGTATTCACAGGCATTAAGGCCAAAATTAGTAGAAAGCAAGAATGGAACAAAATAGTAAATTGAATCCAGGACCCGATTCAATTAACTAGAAAAGGAGGAACGATGAAGGTAGGATCAGATCGCCAGGTGGACATTGAAAGTTGCAAACTTTCAATAGCATGACTTGTTTCTCTGCATTGATAAAATCAAATGGGTAAACACCACTAAGTTCTAGCCTATCTTCTTAACAGATTTCAATGCAACATGATGTGTTACTATTCCCGAGTCCTTCTTGAAGAGGCTATATAAGGGACTCTCTTCTATTGTAAATGGATCTCTTTTTGATAGTTAGAACAAAACTCTGCCCAAATTGAAAGGCACTTCTGAGACTTTGAGCTCAGTTTGTTGATCATATTTTGTTATTGGAATAAGAAAGCAAGTGATTTTTTAGACTTTGTGCTGTGATATCTTTGTTGTTGGGGAAACTATTCTTATGTCTTTTTCCTTAATATATCTTCTATTCCTTTAATTCAACAAGAAAAATTAGTGACAGTAGTCAGGAAGGTCACCTGAAGAGTCAAGTGTGGAGAGAGTTTGTGCCCCCATAATTGCCTTTAGTGTGTTTTCTTTTCAATTTTGTGTAAAGGACCTTGGGATGACTTTGTGCCCTTGTTGTCCTTCATATCTTACTCTTAAGCAATCCAGGTGAAGACTTTGTGCTGCATCTTGATTTGCTAGTTATTACATCCTTTGCTACATTTTGATGTTACTACCAAGAGTATTCTTGTGGTTTGTTGAAGAGTACTTATAAAAGAAGAGGAGTGCTATCTGTCATTTCCCTTGAGTTTTTCCTTTGATTTACGCACATCATCTCTGAAGAAAGAGAGATGGATGGTTTGTCCTACCCTTGATTATTATTTTTTGTTTATATATATATATATATATATATATATATATATATATATATATATATATAGCCTATCTATAGGGAACCTCCCCTTGATGAGAGGAGAGATTAGTCTCCTTATGATGTGGTAAATCTACACATTTGGATGACTAATCTTCCTACTTTGGCTGATCAGACCTATTTTGTTTATCAGTACGCTGATCGACAAAATATTTAACCAACAATGTGGATACCACCTTAGATATAGATAAGTACTCACATGGCATGAATATGACTAAGCTTGTTAGTTGGCTTGAAATCTAGACATGTGGCACCTTTTGATTGCCTAATGGCCCTCAATTTATAAAGAGCTCTCAGGTGGTGCCTTTTAATTTTGATGCCTTGAATGGGGAATCCACTCTTGTCCCTATTTGAAAGGTATTTTAGAAGACACCTTTAAGGGGAAATCTACTTTTGTGTATGTTTGAAAGGTATCTCATAGGAGATACCTTGAAGGTATTACACGTGCCTTCAAAATATAACCCAGTAGTGCCTTTCGTGCAAAAGAAAATTCCACTTATTCTTTAAAGGAGAAATCCTCTTTTGTACCTATTTGAAAGGTATCTCTTAGGATATACCTTAAAGATAGAATACACTCTTATGATTGAAAGGTATCTCCTGGGAGATATCTTGAAGGTATTATAAGGGTCTTCAAAATATCACCTAGTAGTGCCTTCTATGTAAAGGAAATTCCACTTGTTCCTCATAGGATAAATCCACTCTTGTGCCTATTTGAATGGTATCTCCTAAGAGATACCTTGAAGGGAAAATCCACTCTTGTGCATGTTTGAAAGGTATTTCTTAGGAGATACCTTGAAGGTATTACAAAAGCATTCAAAATATCACCTAGTAGTGACTTTTATGCAATGGAAAATTCCACTTGTTCTTTGAAAGAGAAATCTGTAGAGTAAAATTTCTTACTCTACGTTGCATTCTGATTCTCAGTTACGTGCTACAATTTTTTTCCTACATACCTTGGTCGTGGTGGTAGAAATTTTGAAATATAGCGTGGGTTTGTTTATTTTGATTCATTTTCTGTCGAAGTGTTGAAAGGCAGTGGAAGCTACCAAGTGTCGTAGTCTGGGCATGGGTTCTAGCCAAGTGGAGTCATCTGAGGCACCTTTCCTAATTTTCAAGAGAGCTACGGATTGTGCCACATATCCAATAACAACTCAACGAAAGTCTCCACATGTTGGCATCCACATCTCATATTGGCACCCACATTTCATTCTATTTTTTAGCAAAGGTTTTCAACAAGCTAAGTAGCAGGAAGAAGTGAAAAGCACTAGGTGGTAGTCGTGGAAGGCCCTGGACTACTTTTTTAGAGGAAAGCATAAGTCACCACGTGTCAGCATCTGAGGGACAGTCGGTTCAATGCCTAGGTTTAATGCCTTGGTTCAACATTTTTAGTTCAATACCTTGGTTAACGTGTAAATGGTGCATAATGTTGAACCGTTGAAGCATTGAACCATTTTGGTTCATTGGGAAATTCAAGGGAGTGTCCCAAAAACCAAAGGGGTCAAGTACCTATTCAGAGGGAAAAAAAGTGTTGTTTCATTTTTGTTTAAGTGCTGAAGAGAAGCAGAGGCTACCAAGTGTCACTTTCTGAACCCCTTTCTACTCCATTCCCAAATGAAGCAAAAGACGCCACAAACCCCTAGTAGGAGAAGCGGAAGATGCCATGTATCTTCCCAAGAATAGCAGAGGCTACCACGTGTCAACTTTTAAGATATCATCTTCAAGCTTCATTGTCGAATAAAAATTGTGGTGGGTCCCAGGTGTTATTTCAAAGGTCAACAAAAGTTTCCAAGTGTCACCATCCATAGGAGCCTAATATGTGCCCTGAATAGCTCTACATCATAGCTAAAGGGAAAGTGAAAAGAACTGCATGCCTTCAATAAATTAGGTAGAAAGCACCAAGTGTCATTCCCTAGTGCCTTCTAAGTAATAAGAAGATTTTTAGGAAATTGACTAAGTGTCCTCTTCCATTTCAATAGAACAGAGTGTTTCATGTATTTGTTGCTACAAAGTGAGATGGAGGGAAACTCGATAGGAGTTATTTTTGGTAGATGAAGTAGTTTACCAGGTAGAGTTTTGGGGCCTACAAACATTAAAATGACCATCTGTTTGTCCTCTATAAATGGAGGAGAATGGACAGTTGTGTGGCTAAGTAGGTGATGAAATGAGGAAATTCAGGTGTGGGAGGAGGTACTAGACATGAATTGACATGCCACAATTAGAGTAGCCACCCTGCACCAGCATGGCCCTTCCTGATGAGACCAGGATACATTTTAGGCATTGAATGCGCCAAATGCTGCACTATTTTATCTCTAAATTTGAGGCTATAAAAGAAAAAGGGAAGATAAATAAAAGTGGATATTCTTAGAAAAAAAAAGTTTAGACTTTTTAGGGTGGGTGACTAAGTAATATCATTTGCTTTTGTCTCATTTTCTTGAGTTGTAAAGTTGATGTAACTGTGCATGTTTTTGTGCCTTTTATGTGGCTGAAAGAATTAAGAAGATTGAACTCTATGCCTTTGTTGATATTACCTGTGTCATTTGCAAAAGTATTCTATATTGTAGATTTTCTAGATTCGTGATTAGGAATGTCATTTACTTTTGTCTCATTTTCTTGAGTCGAAAGTTCTACATAGCTGTATGTGTTTCTGTACCTTTTATGTGGCTGAAAGAATTAAGAAGATTAAACCCTATGCCTTTGTTGACATTTTTTGTATCTCAGCAAAAGAAGTATCTGTTGTGAGCCTATGTTTCTATTATTTCAATCTTTTACATTGATCATGCACTTGTTTTCTCTTAAATGTAAATGAACCCTACATATAGTCTCACTGTGCTCAAGATTAGGATCAAAATTACACTCAGGTGCATCGCCATAGTTAGGTTTCATTTCTTACATTTGCATTTCTATTTAATTTTCTATCCCTTTTCCCCTCACACTTGATACAAAAGAAGAGACCAACTTCTCTAAAATCTGGAGGTTGTTTCAAGCTGCAATATCCCATAGCTTGGAACTTCCCATTGTTATTGATTAGAATCAAGCGCAATTTTAAGCATCAACAATTTTTAGCATGCCCAGTGGGACTAGTCTTGAAGTTTATTTCAAGACTGTATGAACCAGAGAGCTATGAGGAGTTAGAGATGTGGACCAGTCACTAGATCACAATCTGCTACAAATCTAGGGATTCTTTTGCCACCTCTGGTAACAAGTCCAAGGAGAAGAGCTAACCAGTTTGCACTGATACTAAATATGGGAGCCCCTGTACCCCCAAGAAATTATGCAAGATGGAACACTGGTAGTCCCTTAATCCTCCCAACACCACCAGCTATTTGGGATCCTATCCCAGTAAATGACCTAAAAGCTCTGACCAAGTTTAGTGGGTAGGACTCTAAAACACCTGCAGAACATCTTCAAGATGTATCAGATGTCTGTACCATACATGTCACATAGCAAAATGTGGCCATAAGGTTATTAGCAGCTTCTTTTAAAGGGAAGGCTTTAGAATGGTATTGGTCTTTGACCCCAAATACCATATCTACATGGGACTAGCTTGGAGATCTGTTCTTTGAAAGATTTGTAGAGAAGGGTGATAAGTCTTCTTTGTTATAGCAGTTAATCACCATTTAAAGGGGACCGTAGGAGGACATGACTGCCTTTAACACCAGATTCTAGAAAACTTGGGATAGAATCCCTACTACAGCTAAACCACCACCTGGTATGGCCATAGTGTTTTATCTCAAGGCTTTGAATTCAGATATATCTATTATGATTCAATCGCTGGGAGGACACAATTTGCCAAGGGCTTATGAATATGCGGTTAGAGCTGAGAATCATTTAATAGATGCTAGAGAGTTACCTCCAAGGCCTCCCATGCCTATGTTCCCAAAAATTTCCTCGCCCTTACCTCAAGAAGTTCCTAAAGCTGTAAGCCTGCCTGTTTCTATGTATACTTACCCTCCATCATCTGTAAAAGAACCTGACTCTGCTCAGTCATCTGAGATGGATGATATCAAGAATATCCTGAGAACGTTTTCCAATGAGATAAGTAATATAAAGAGGTAGCATAATACTTTCCCTAAGCCCCCTTATCAAGGCTATCAAGGAAATAGGTTTTTATCCCAACCAAACCAATATCAAGGTCTTCTAAAACAAACTAACCATTAGCCAGTGAATCAATTAGTTGCAGTTCCCACACCCTCACAAACCATTCCTCCCAACTCAAATAAGGAGATGGTTCCAGGTTAGAATAATTATGTGGATGATACTAATGCTTGGTGTTTTCCTTGCAACGATGCTCATACACCTAGATATTATCCTAGGGGTAATATACAACAAAGGGTGGCTGAGCAAAGAAGAATGGATGGTCAGTTTGCCAGTACCAGTAACAATCAAGCCTACCAGTCTCCCGATATGTAGAATTTAGTTCTAATGGCTCAGATGCAAGGAATGTCCTTGCAACAAGAGGAAGAAATAGCCCCAAAACATGCTTTGTTTTCATGGGTTGAAGATGAAGAAGCAGTTTTCTTGAATGAAGAATCTACCTCCCAAAGGCCAGTGGTGCAATCTAATTATTACACTAGATCAAAGAGGAGGATGGTGGAGCAGCTCGAGATCATAAGTGGTCAAGTCAAGAATAATCCTCCATCTAAAGGGCAAAGAAACGCTGCTGTTAGACAAGAAGTGCCTCAGCTAGTGCAAGATCAAGGGATTCCTAACCAGATTCAAAAAAAAATGAGGTATCCTTATGTCTAAAAAACTCCATCTTTGGGACCGATCAATGTAGTGAATCAATTAAAGAAGACTCTAGACTAGGTATCGATATGGGATATTTTGGCTATTCCTAAATAAAAGACACTGCTACAAGAAGCTCTACAAGGCCAAGTAGTGCCCAATGGTACTGTCACCAAAGAAGGACCTACTAGAAGATAAAAGCTCAAAGATACAGTTCTTTCGAAGACAACAACCTTTGTGAATGATGCAACACAAGTAAGTAAATCCAAAACAGAGACTTTTTATTTGACTCTAATGGTTGGAAAGAAACTAATGCATAATGCATTGATAGATTCATGAGCTAGTACTACAGTGATGCCCAAGCAAATAGCTGATGCTTTGAAAATAAAATATGAACCCCTTGCAAAAGGAGTTATGCAGCTAGATGGCAAAATAGTAAAAGCCATAGGGAGAATTAAACAACTCCCATTGCAGTTATACACATGTCCCAATATAATTGTCAACTAAGATATAGTTTTCATAGATATACCTCCTATTTTTAGTTTTTGTTTATCTAGAGACTTTACAGTAAAAATAGGAGGATATATGTCTCTTGACTGGTCTCACCTCATCCTGAGAATCGGATACGGTTCGAAGATGAAAATTCTATTTGAACCACTATCTAAAGACCATATCACCAACAAACCAACAACAAGATTAGAAGCAGATCATGCTATGTTAAATAAAGAAGAAAGGATTTTTGTTGAAGAGCTAGGTGACTGGATTGAGCATGATCAAGAAGAAGAAAACAACCAGTTGTTGGCTATGATGCATAACGACCTGTATGGGAACTATGACTCTACTGGTTTGGGCACATACATCATTTTTGATGAGGACCAGGCAATCCCAAATGTTATAAGGGAAGAGGCACCTACTGCTCAAGATTCAGAGATCTGGACTTTGAATTTTGATGGGGCTAGAAGTAAACATGGTGCTAGACCAAGAATTTGTCTCACTACTCCAAATGGTGATAAAATTTTAAGGGCTATCCGATTCCAATTTGTTTGCACTAATAATGATGTTGAGTATGAATCTTTAGTACATGGGCTCCTGTTAGCCAAGAAAATTGGAATAAAAAATCTAAAAGTAAAAGGAGATTCAGAATTAGTAGTAAAGCAAATTAGAGAAAAGGCAGCAGCCAAACATGTGAGAATGAGATCCTATAGGCATAAGATTTGGGATTTGATAGAAGATTTTGAAGCTTTCAATATTGAGATAATCCCTAGAAGTCAAAACTCTGAGGCTGATAGGATGGCCCAGATTGGCTCACAGTTTAACCCAACAACTAGCCTATTGGTTAACAATGAGTCAGTAAAAGTTATAGTGAGGCTGACCATTCCAGACAATGATGAGAATTGGCAAGTATTTGAAAATGACGCTTAGGTAGTCTCTTTCTTACAATAATCAGATGAGTTTGCTGATCAGTTACAAACCAAAATTGAAGAGGCATATGGTGATCATATTATACAATTGAGGAATAATAAGCTCGCCAAGGGATTGATCACCTTAGAAAACTTGTTTGACCCAGAGGATGTAAGCCTGGAAAAGAAAAAGTTCCAGGTAGACAAAGCAGACTATTCTGAAATAGAGTTGAGTGACAAGAAAAGACTAAAAGTTGGGAATTCTGCAACTCAAGAGAGAGAAAGAAAGACTAATCGAATTGTGCCAAAGATATGACAGAGTCATAGCTTGGAGTTATGAAGACCTTCATTGATATAATAGAGACATTATCTAGCACACAATAGAATTGACTGAAGGGTCCAAGCCCATCAGACAGAAATAGAGGCTAGTAAATCCAAGGATTGAGCCTCTAATGGTAGATGAGTTGCAAAAACTCTTAGATTCCAAAATAATATTTTCAATCAAGCACTCAACTTGGGTATCAAATCTAGTACCAGTTAGGAAAAAGAATGGAGATGTAAGACTGTGTGTGGATTTCAGAGATCTAAATAGAGCATCTCTGAAAGACCACTATCCCTTGCCCTCCATGGAACAAATTCTACAAACTATGGCTGGATCAGAGAGGTTTTCTTTACTAGATGGTTTCTCTGGATATAATTAGATTTGGTTGGCTGATGAAGATCAGTACAAAATTGCTTTTACTACCAAATGGGGAACATTTGCATATGCTAATATGCCTTTCGGTCTATCAAATACAAAATCCACCTTTCAAAGAGCTATGCATATAGCCTTTGGTGAGCTTATAAATAGGATCATCTTGGTCTATCTAGATGACCTCACTATTTTTTCAAAAAATGCTGATGATCATTTTGATCATTTAGAATCTGTCTTCAAGAAATGTCAGGATTTTGGGATATCATTGAATCCCAAAAAATACATCTTTGCTATACTTCAGGGCAAATTATTGGGACATATAGTATCTAAATAAGGAGTTTCTATAGATCCTGAGAGAATCACAACTATAATGAACCTACCTCTTCTAGTAAATAAAAAGGCAGTTTAGTCCTTTTTAGGGAAGATCAATTTTGTCAATAGATTCATATCTAATTTTGTAGGCTTAGTAAGATCAATGACACTCTTGCTAAAGAAAGACCTGGTCTTCAAATGGACTACAAAAGGAAAGCAAGCCTTTGAAGAGGTTAAGAAGGCTATCTCAGTAGCCTTAGTGCTTAAAAATCTAGATTTTTTCAAGCCCTTTGTAATGTATGTCTATGGAGGAGAGTCAAGTATTGCTGTTGTCTTGACTCAAAAGAATGATAGGCTAGAGGGGGAACACCCAATAGCCTTTTTTTCAAGAACTCTCAAGGATTATGAGACCAGGTACAATTTTGTGGAAAGACAAGCCTATGCTATGGTAAAAGCCCTCAAGAAATTTAGGCATATGATATCAGGGAACAAAATTTTGATACTTGTAGCTCACCTAAGTGTCAAGGAATACATCATGGAGGAAGAAATTACTGAGAAAAGAGCCAATTGGATCACTAAGATCCTTGAATATGATGTAGAGGTCAGACCCACCAAGCTAGTCAGAGGCAGGGGTCTATGCCAATATATAACCTAGGAGCTTGAAAAGATGTTACCTGAGGAAGCAGATTCAGAAGGAGAGATGGAGATGGTGCTAAAAATACAAGAGGTTGATCAGGAATCCTGGGTCAAAAGTAGGATTCTTTTTATGAAAAATGGGATTTATCTGAGAGAACTCTCTCAAAATAAGAGGAGATATTATAGGATACAGGGAGTTCATTTTGTTCTAATTAAACAAGTCCTTTTTAGAAGAAATTCTGATGAAAAATTCTTAAGATGTGTAGAACAGGCTGAAGCTAAGAGAATACTACATGAAATGCATCATGGAATATCAGGGGGGCATTTTTTTACAAAGACCACAACCATAAAGATAAGTGAGGTAGGGTATTTCTGGCCTACTTTATTTGCAAATTGTTATCAACTAGTTAAAAAATGTCAATCCTACCAATATTATATGGGGATGAGGAGGAATGCAGCCATGCCCCTTAGTCATATAATTGTGGATGAACCTTTTGCTCAACGGGGTCTTGAATTCATTGGAATGATAAATCCAGTGTCTAGTATGGGTCACAAATGGATATTAACTACCACAAACTGTTTCACCAGATGGACTGAAGTAGTCCCACTTAAGGAAGCAACAGAGAATGTGATCCTTGATTTTCTAGGGAGTATCACTACCCATTTTGGGGCTCCTCTCACCATAATTTTAGATAATGCTAAAGCATTCTTGGGGTCTAAAGTATCTGACTTTGCCTTGAAACATGGAATATATCTAAAAACTTCATCTAACTATTACCCTCAAGGTAATGGTCTGGTAGAATCAACCAACAAAAACCTGATAAGACTCATCAAAAGAGTAGGGGATGATCATCACAAAGAGTGGATAAAGTGCTTAATCTAGCACTATGGGCTGATAGAATCATGCCTAAGTAGGTGATCAAAATGTACCCATATGAATTGGTATATGGAAAGTCTACTGTGATTCCCCTAATCCTGGAAATCCCCACTCTCCAGCTGATCAAACAAATTGAAATTGAAGAAAATGGCCCCATGCAGGTCAGACTCACAGAACTTTTAGAAGTTCAGGAAAAGAGGGATATAGCCCATGATTCATTGATTAAGCATCAGGGAATGGTTAATAACTATTTTGATAAAAGGACTTCGAATCCTAATTTTGAAGTAGGCTCAATTATTTTAAAATGAGATGCACAGGCCACCAAGCTAGGTCAGCATACCAAATTTGAAGCATAATGGACTGGCTCATATAAAATTTGCATGTGCAAGCAAAAGAATTCATTTGAGCTAGAGTCGATGGAAGGAGAACCTAAAGAGATTCCTATAAATGGAATCTATTTGAAGCATTTCAATTAACTTGGGTCTCTAATGTATTATAGTTAAATAATTTCCCTTTCTCGCATTGTTTTTTTGTTGTTTTCCCACTTTTATTTTTAAATAAGTGTTTTAAACATAAGTCAACAGCTCTTTTGAAGTTGTAAATTTCATAATTTTGATATAGCAGAAGGTGGAGTTTTCTTTTTGAGCAGGCTCAAAAGTCCTGGGGGTCGCCAGTAACTGTAGAGTAAAATTTCTTACTCTACATTGCAATATGAGTCTCAATCACACGCTGTAGTTTTGTTTCTACATACCTTGGTCATGGTGGTAGAAGTTTTGAAATAGAGTGCAGGTTTGTTTATTTTGATTCATTTTTTGTCAAAGTGTTGAAGGGCAGAAGAAGCTGCCAAGTGTCATAGTCTGGGCACGGGTTCTAGCCAAGTGGAGTCATCTGAGGCACCTTTCCTAATTTTCAAGAGAGTCACAGATCATGCCACTTATCCAATAGTAACTCAATGAAATTCACCACGTGTCGGCATCCGCATCTCATATTGGTACTCACATTTCATTCTATTTTTTGGCAAAGGTTTTCAACAAGCTAAGTAGTAGGAAGAAGTGGAAAGTGCCATGTGGTAGTCCCGAAAGGCCCTGGACTACTTTTTTAGAGGAAAGTGGAAGTCACCACGTGTCAGCATCTACAGGATAGTCGGTTCAACGCTTGGGTTTAATGCCTTGGTTCAACATTTTTGGTTCAATACCTTGATTAAGGTGTAAATGGTGCATAGTGTTGAACCATTAAACCATTGAACCATTTTGGTTCATCAGGCAGTTCAAGGGAGTGTCCCAAAAACCAAAGGGGTCAAGTACCTGTTCAAAGGGAAAAAAAGCATTGTTTCATTTTGTTTAAGTGCCGAAGAGTAGCGGAGGCTGACAAGTGTCACTTTCTGAGCTCCTTTCTACTCCATTCACAAATGAAGTGGAAGACGCCACAAACCCCTAGTAAGAGAAGTGAAAGATGCCACGTATCTTCCCAAGAACAATAGAGGCCACCACGTGTCAACTTTTGAGAGATCATCTTCAAGCTTCATTGCTGAATAAAAATTATGGTGGGTCTCGGGTGTTATTTCAAAGGTCTGCGGAACCTACCAAGTGTCACCATCTGTAGGAGCCTAATATGTGCCCTAAATAGTTCTATAGCATATCTAAAGGGAAAGCGAAAAGAGCCACATGTCTTCAATAAATCAGGTGGAAAGCACCAAGTGTTGTTCTTCGGTGCCTTCTAAGTAATAAGAAGATTTTTAGGAAATTGACTAAGTGTCCTCTTCCATTTCAATAGAACAGAGTGTTTTGTGTATCTGTTGCCATAAAGTGAGATGGAGGGAAACTCAGTGGGAGTTATTTTTGGTAGATGGAGCAGTTCATCGAGTAGATTTTTGGGGCCTACAAACATTAAAAGGGCCATATGTTTGTCCCCTATAAGTGGAGGAGAATGGATAGTTACACGGCTAAGCAGGTGATGGAATGAGGAAATTTAGGCACAAGAGGAGGTACTAGACATGAATTGACACACCACAGTCAGAGCAGCCACCCCGCTCTAGCATGACCCTTCTTGATGAGACTAGGATACATTCTAGGCATTGAATGAGTTGAATGCCACACTATTTTATCTCTAAATCCGAGGCTATAAAATAAAAAGGGAAGATAAAGAAAAGTGGAGAGTTTTAGAAAAAAAAAGTTTAGACTTTCTAGGGTGGGTGACTAAGTAATACAATTTGCTTTTGTCTCATTTTCTTGAGTTGTAAAGTTGATGTAATTATGCATGTTTCTGTGCCTTTTATGTGGCTAAAAGAATTAAGAAGATTGAACTCTATGCCTTTGTTGATATTACCTATGTCATTTCAAAAATTATTCTATACTGTAGATTTTCTAGAGTCATGATTAGGAATGTCATTTGCTTTTGTCTCATTTTCTTGAGTCAGAAGTTCTATATAACTGTACATGTTTATGTGCCTTTTATGTGGCTGAAAGAATTAAGAAGATTGAACCCTATGCCTTTGTTGACATTTTTTGTATCTCAGCAAAATAAGTCTTTGTTTTGAGCCTCTGTTTCTATTATTTCAATCTTTTACATTGATCATGCACTTGTTTGCTCTTAAATGTAAATGAACCCTACATATAGTCTCACTGTGCTCAAGATTAGGATCAAAATTACACTCAGGCGCATCACCATAGTTAGGTTGCATTTTTTGCATTTGCGTTTCCATTTAATTTTCTATCCTTTTTCCCCCCACACTTGATACAAAAGAAAAGACCAGCTTCTCTAAAATTAGGAGGTTGTTTCAAGCTGCAATATCCCACAACTTGGAACTTCCCATTGTTGTTGATTAGAATCAAGCGCAATTTTAAGCATCAACAAAATCCACTCTTGTACCTATTTGAAAGGTATCTCCTATGAGAAAGCATGAAGGGGAAATCCATTATTTTGCATGTTTGAAAGGTATCTCCTAAAGGATACTTGTACCTTGAAGGAGAAATCCACTTTTGTCCCCATTTGAAATGTATCTCCTAGGAGATTCCTTGAAAGGGAAATCCACTCTTTTACATGTTTGAAAGTTATATCCTAAGAGATACCTTGAAAGTGTTACAAATTTTTTCAAAATAGCACTCAATAGTGCCTTTCATGCAAAGGAAAATTCTACTTATTCCTTGCAGAAGAAATCCACTCTTATGCCTACTTTAAAGGTATCTCCTACGAGATACCTTATGTTGGTTCCCAATTGTACACCTATGTCACTAGGCCTTGCACACTTGCATAATTGGGTAAGCAAAGATGGAAAACCCATTAAGTATGTCATTGTATATAGGGATGGGTTTGACATCAAGACTAGACCAAATGTAGAAAATGATCAAGAGGCACCTACAAAGGGTTTGTTCAGTTCCCTGCTACTTTTAGATCTACTTAAACCAAGGTGAGAGGACCTAGGGGTAACTTGATCTCATGAATGGATTATATAACTCAATATTCATGGGGATTATTTGCACAAGGAAATACAAATTTGACTAGAACATAACCAAACTTGCTCAATCCACTCAGTAAGGGTTATCACATAGAATGAGCAAATGCTCTAGGTCAGATACAATCTACTAAAGATAGCTATGAATATGATTGTAACTTAAAATATAAATAATCTTCAATAATAGGGGGTTGAATAAGAGATTTTAATGTTGATCTTTAATGTATGAAATACAAACATGTGCTGATTATACAATATTTATGTGCTCATAAGAAAATAACACTTCAGATATGCAGAAGGTGTGTTATATGCAAGGTAAAACAGGGTAGGATAAAAAATATTAGTTGATAGAGATTAGAAGTGGAGGCTTAACATATGAGCACAAAGAAGTTCAAATAAATTACCATATCACCTCTACCAACAAATGCAGTATCAACTTAAAACAAATGAAATTGAAACCATGCATGAATGTTATCCTTCTAGAACACCTCCTAGTTAAATCCATGAGCCCAAGACTACCCTTGAAAAGACTATCAACACCCTATTTCCAAATATCAAAGTAGAAATGATTTTATAATCTAGATATACTCTCTAATTGACAACCATAAAGTTGAATACATAAAATCACTGATCAACTAAGCATTTAAAACATGCCATTGTACTTTAACAATAGAAAGAGGATAGAAACCATCATCAGATTTAATTTATTGATTGAACTAAAAATGTGTATAATGTGTAGTTGACAACATAACAAATATACACTATGAAATAAAATCTTGTAACAAGGGAGACATGTTTGGTGCTTTCAAAACTTGCCAATGATTTTTATATAGTGAAAAATATTCAAGGCTATATCTCGTGACTAAAAATTTTAACTGATCATTGTAAAGGGACACACCCATTTTTATTATATAATTGAGCTAATCCTAGAATATTTATAAAGGTGATCCATCTGGAAGATCCTTCATAGGCTTCAATTTTATTAGACCTTGTGACAAACATGATTCCTAAGATTATGCGCATGCTCCAGTGATTAAGACAAAATTGATTCTCTACTAAGGCAGAATGTTTCTTGTTATCCACATGGAGGATAACCCTATCAGAGATAAAACAAACCTTTATCTTCTTACACAACAAACAAAACATACCTTTCCTATGTACATGATTACAAAAACTATCTCAAAATGGACATGCAACAAAAAAAAAAGGAAAAGAAGGTAAAAGGGAAGTGAAAAAAAAGGAGAAGTGGCACCATCTTGAAAGAAACTAAAATATTCAATTAGGTTATAGAATTGATCTAAATAAAAAATCTTTCAGCAACCTATTTTTGTATTTGATATATTCCTTAAACATTAGGGTGAGACTTCCTTGGTTTGGGACTACTTGGTAGTTGAATTTGACTATATATTCTTCAAGCTAGGCAACAATCTTTTAAACCATGGTTTGTTTCTCTCCAATGAGTTCCTTGAGTTGGTCACATGATTTCTATAGTGACACAAATTATTTTATCTTATGGATATCAAAGGATTCTTATGGTGCATCAATGATGTTCTTCAAATTAGGACACAATGTATCTTCCCCCATGTCATTTACACCATCAAGGTTCACCATATTACTTAGTGCAACATCTATCTCACTTGTCACAGTCTTGAGAGATTATTTTTCTCCTTTTAGATCAAAAATACCATCTTTGAGCATCATTAGATGATGCTTTATTGCTATTTGATATCCCCTAGGCCTTTTACGATCATTTAGAGCAATGATCTTCTCCATAATCAAGGTAGCCATGATCATCTTACAGATCTCTTTTGCCTTCCATTGAGCCTCCTCCCATTTCTTGGTGACTACCTCATAGGAAAATGTCTGGACATCACATTTTCTTTTATTTTATAATATATCACTCAAGAATTTAAATGCCAAGTGGATTATTTCTTCTACCCTAGTTCCCAGGTCTTGTTTCCAGTCTTCAGTTTCCCATCGTTTAGTCTTCAAATCAACAATTCAGTTAGAGTTGAAAGATGCAAAGGAGACATGAAAAGGACCTAGAGCTATGGTGGTAGTTGGAGTTACTACCTCATGCTCACTCAATACTTTTTACAAGTATTAGATTATAGCTCGATTCTCTACCTTTAAATACTTCATGGTGGCCTTATCTTTATCCATCCTATGGTCCACAATGCTAAACAAAACATTAAAGATATGTTTTAGCTCATTTCTTGATGTCTCCCCCAATCTATGGATATAAAGGGTTTAAATTTCAAGGGGAGAATCCTTATTCAATTCATTAAGAGGAGGTATGGTTATATCTACATTCCTTTCTCCTATAATGGTGAAGGTGGTCCTAGAATGTGTTTGGGACTTTTAATGGGGCTTCACCTTATGTGCCTAAGTGATCTTCATTACGTCTATCTCATCTTTTTTTCTCATAATGTCTCTTTTTTCCTTGATCTAATCTTTGACCCATAGAAAGGGTTTGGTTTGGATCCCATTGAAGTGGTAGACATTACTGATGGCCTCAAGATAGTGAAGGGTGATATCATTTGAGTGCTAGATGTAGGTTGTGATATAGGTTTTGGTGGTGGGCTCAACACAAATTGTTCAATATATTCATCACTCTCTTTCTCCTCATCACCCTTATCCACTCCATGCTTCTTTTCCAAGATTGACTCTATCTGCTCCAAACATCAAATTCTGACCTAAGCTGATGAGATTCCATGAGTAAATTCTCAATCAAACTTCCCTATTCTATTAATGGTTGAAAGGTTATGTGCTCAATTCACCTTTTTTATTTACTTGGGTGTCAGGCATGGATGAGGCTATGGTGACATCCTTACTACCTTTGGACAACTCTTCACCAGTCACAGCCTTAAGACCTTCATTATGTGTTGGGTCATAGACCTTGATGAATGAGAGAAAACTTTGTGGTACTTAAATTTAAGTGACATCTCCTAAATCATCCTCCTCAGCATCCTTATTGGAACCATTCAATTCTTTATTAGCTTCTATATGGGTGGGGGTACCCATTTTTAGGTTTTCTCCCCCACCTTCCTTTGAACTCACCTTTTCTTCCAGTGTTAGAATTGACACCTTCAGAGGGGAAAGGACATATTGTGGTACTTATGGAACTACCTTTGAGTCTCCTTGCTCAAATTCCACCTCTAAAATGGTGTCACCTTGAATGTTCTGCTCTAGCTATCCTTCAGCTCTTTTACTAGACTTGTTAAATTCTTCAATTTTACCATGATTACCTTTGATTGGTGGTTAGGTGATGACATTATCAATGAATGTATCTATGTATGATGAACCTACTTCCTTATCTTGAGGGTACTAAACTTGTATAACCAACTCAACATTGTGTTTTATAACATTATCTAAAGACAAAGAATAATTTGAGGTTTGGATGTATTCCTCATCACCTTTATTTTATAATACTGAGGGTCCCTCTTTTATAGATAGGCCCATCATCAGGGGCTTCACTAGGGTTTGGGGCCTTTCCCTTGGAGTTCTTAGCCAAGTTTTTACCTATGGAAGAGTGATTTCATGTTACTTCTTCATCACCTTGGTGATGGGCCTAACTTCATCTCAATCCTCATCATCACTCATATCCATTACTCTCTAGGCATATGAGGTCTGGTCATCCTTCATCTTCACTGAGAACCCACTTGGAGGTTGAAGAACCTTATTTACTCTCTTTTTTTCAGGTGCTCTCCTTCCTCCCCTCTTCTCTCCCTTGAGTGTATCTTTGGGGGAGGTACAACTACTACTTGTTGCATTGGTAGAGTAGGCAACACATTCATTGGATTGGACATGGGGATGGCTACTAGAATAACTGGCATTATTGGGGATCTTTTTCCTAAAATGGATATGGGGGTTGTATTGGCCCATGTAACCTCCCTAGTAATTATTTTTTCCAATTTTTTTGGTAGGTTTGCTATTAATAAAAAATATAGTTCAACCTTAGATTGCAATGCTTTTGTTGATTCAATATTAAATGTCTTAGTGAAATCAACATCACTAAGCTTGCACTTTCCTTACCTTTCACTACTGGTGGTGGAACCACAAGATGACCATTGTACTTGAGAGGGAAACCTCTCAAATCCTTAACTTTCCTGAGCTATTAGAGGGTAAGGGTGTCATAATAACTAAGATCAACCCCTTTTTCCTTCAGCCACTTGAAGGTTCTTCTCATGATTTTAAAGGCTCTATAAGGATGGAATCATTATCCTTACTAAAATACACCTACAAGATATCTTAGGATTTAATGTTTTTTTCACTATATAGTGGACACAATGTCTTCTTATCATCCACCATATCTTTGGGGATGGGAGAGATATTATACGCAATAACCTCCTGCACTGTCAGCCTCATGTTGTCTAATTTTTTGATGCCTTCCTCAGTGGTGATGTCAGACCAAATTTTTTCATGGTGTGATTAATATAATATAACATTGGTCACCATATTCACCAATGATATCATAATTATATTTGGGTGACATCTTATCAATTATGTACTGGCCCATTTCTTGTTCTAATCCCTTTTCCCTGATAATAGAAGGGCATGAATAATATCCAATTTTGACAAGGAAATTAAAGGGATTATTTATCTTCTTAGCTAATATCTTTTCATGTGGAGGCACCATCTATTAATTGAAATCTATTAATATCAACATCCAAGTACCTTGGCAATTTGTGTGGGCACCCTGAGTAACCACTCACCTAGATATATGTGAATGTACTAAATTGAATATAAGAGGTGCTATATTTCTCAATTACTTCCTTACTTTAGACATTCTATTGAGGCTTCTTAAAGGAAAGAAGACACTCATCATGATGTTGAAAAAGTAATTTTACACCCTGTAAAATTTCTTCTTGAAACCATCCATGGTGATTTATGGGTATTTATATAAATTTTCATTCCATTAGGGTTCCTAGTGAGCCACTAGAATGTTTTGCTATGCACTAGGCTATACATTAAATAAGAAGACATGTAGAATGTACTTGAAAATTCTTATTTTGAAATAATTTTATCTTAGAGTTTCATCATCTACTTGTGTAGATTGTCACTGAGGATATTGGCCCAATCCATCTTCTTCTGCTTCTCTAATACACATACTAAGATCAGGATCATCCATGGATTAATTTTTTAGTGATGAGTATCTCATAAACCCTAGTGGCCATGGTAATAATATACCATGGACATTCATTTAATTCCAATAGCTTCAAACTCTTGGATATTTTGGAGTCCTTCTATCTCTTCTTAACTAGCCAATAAGTATTGACAATGTTCCAAATTGCCTTATCATTCTTATCTACATATTCCTGACATTCCTCCATTGTGAGTGTAAAATTTTATAGGTTGGGGAATAATCCCAAGCATGGTGATGAGGGCCATAGGGGTGAAAGAGTAGATAATCAAATGGCTACCATCGACAATAGTCCTGGTGTCTAGTTGGTACACCTGAGTACATACAATAATCAATTTTGGGTATGGGGCAGCCAAAGGGAATACTTCCTTAGGGGAAATGTAGCTCATGCCAACATTAACTACTAATTGAGCAAGGTCTAGCCACTATAAGGCATTCAATAGGACCTCAAAATCTAGTCCCATTACATCTATATCTTTAATCCCATTCAAGATAGAGATAATGATGCCCTTCATAGGAGTTGAGGATGCTGCCATTTCTACCTTAGCTTTCTAATGTAATACTTCAAATTTTGATGAACTCTTCACTCAAACAACCCTCACAAAAAATTTCAAATCCTCTCAAAAATCAAAACACAGGGAGATATAATAACACTTACTACTAATTCAGAGGGTGGCACATAATAAAAGCTAAAAATCCATGAAGGAATCACCATAATCACATCCTTGTGCTGCACATACCTAGGGCACACAAATAACTTAAAGGCATAAATGTAAGCTCTGAATACAAAGGGTTGAGGAAAATGAAAAAAAAATCTTTAGTTATAATTATTTATATTTTTAGATTAGGGGTTCCATTAATAATTTGATGTACAATAGCTATTCACCACCTACTCTTATTAATTTCTTAAGCTTCATTCAAAAAAATAGAGGAAAGTACTAATATTTATTTTACACCAAGTGATCCGCCTTATAATAAGTGGAGACATATGAGTGAAGGATACATCATGGTACCTTTTGATCCCTCAGGAACTTCTACACCTTTTTCACTTGTTACTTTTCCTTTGGTGCAGTGGTTCAATATACCCCAAACTCTTTAAAAGATGTAAGAATGCCATGTGTCATTATTTAAATTTTAAAATTAGGGTACTTGGGTCTTCAAGGACCTTTTGAAGTTTTCCCACTGAGAGGTAAGTGAGGTAAATTTCAAGAAGGACCCAAAATCTAAAAGATCCTAAGGAGCTCCCATGTGGCATCACTTTCTTTGCATCTTCAGATACTCGAGCCCTAGAGAATTTTTGTGCCTTGCCCACTTAAAGATAAGTGTGGAAATATTAAAAAATGGCCCAAAATTTAGAAATCCCCAAGAACCCATTGCATGTCCAACCCTAGATGTAAGCTCAAACTCTTAGTCACATTTTACCTTTGTATCATATTTCTTCAAATAAGAAAGGGTATCATATCCTTCCAACCCTTAAGAATTTTCATAAGAGTCCCCTTGAGACAAACATGTATCCTTCATTTAGTTTATTAGTTAATTCCTCACCTTAGTCATCAAAACATATTGAAGGTGCAATACGTAAAGTTCATCTGGGGTCACACTACCATATTTTCACTATGAGATGTTCTGCTATGAATTTATTTTGGTCAAACTCCTATTTAGACTAAAGTAGTTTTATGATAAGGCCCTAATTGATCTAGTAAAATTTTGGTATCTCCACTCTTGTGCATGTTTTAAAGGTATCCCTTAAGAGATACCTTAAGTTATTACAAAGGCCTTCAAAATATCACCTAGTAGTGCCTTCTATGTAAAGGAAACTTCCACTTGTTCCTAAAAGTAGAAATCCACTATTATGCTTATTTTAGAGGTATCTCTTATGAGATCTCTTGAAATGGGAATCCACTCTTGTATATGTTTGAAAGGTATTTCTTAGGAGATACCTCAAAATATCACCTAGTAATGCCTTCTATTCAATAAAAATTGCACTTGTTCTTTGAAGGAAAAATCCACTTTTATCCCTATTTGAAATGTATCTCTTAAGAGATACCTTGAAAGGGAAATCCACTCTTGTGCATGTTTGAAAGGTATATCCTAAGATATACCTTGAAGGTATTACAAAACCTTCCAAAATATCACTCAGTAGTACCTTTCATATAAAGGAAAATTCTACTTGTTCCTTGTAGGAGAAATCCACTCTTGTGCCTGTTAGTAAGGTGTCTCCTATGAGATACCTTGAAGGAGAAATCCTCCCCCTAAGTAAACCATGATAAAATCCTATGGCCCTACCAAATACTAAGAAGGAAACCAAGGGGCCTTGCAAGGACAATACTTTGGTAACTAATTTCAAAGACATAATCATCAGATCTAGGTCTCAAACCTGGGGACTTAGTCTTTAAATATGACCAAATGATCACTAAACTAAGGAAGCATGCAAATTTTGATTATCTGTAGAAAGAAACTTTCACATCATCAATGATTGGTAGGGAAATGATTTTAAACTAGAATATTTAGATTGCAATACCTTAGAGATCCTCATTAATAAGATCAACTTGAAACATTTCATTTGACTTCTTAACATTTCTTGTATATGTTAGATAGTTTCCTTTCTTATTTATTGTGTTTCCCCTCCTTGTCGTTGTTTACCCCCTTGTTTTCCTTTTTTTGTTGTTTATTTTTTGAATAAGTGCCATTGACACAAGTGACTGATGGGATCGCCACACATTTTTTCCACATGTTTAAACACTCATTGAAAATTGGTTATCTACATGCTTATCCTATCAGTAATGTCAAGATTATTCATTATACACAGTTCCTCATAAGGATTTCTACAAATATTCTAACATAATTCTCCAAGTGTTTATTCCTCTCTTATCATTTATGGCACCAATGCATAAATCTACCCCTTCCCACTTGGAAGCAATCACTTTCCATTTTTTGTGTTTGAAGAGAACATTAAACAATTGAAGCAATCAAAAAGTAGTCTCAAAACTAAAAGGAACTAGTAAAAGTATCGACCCAATTTTCCTAGGAAAGGTAGAGAATTATCTTGATAGTTATACTTCATGCGCTTGGTCAATGGAAGCTTCTACATCTTATTTTGGAAGTGGGAAGCACCCATCAAAGTAGAGAGCTCATGGCTTAAGCAACATAGGAGCCCCTCCTCCTACATACACCATGAGCAAATCCTACACTTTGTTCCCTGCCTAAGCAAAAGGGAAAGTCCCCAATACCTTTCTAGCCACAAAGAAACCCTACAAAGATAAATATTTGGTGATAGACTCAATAGATGAGATTTTTAATCTAGACCTAGCCCATAACCCTAAAAATATCAGAGAGGTCACTCATGCCTAGAAACTCAACAAAATTAGTAGGAAGGAATATCCCTCCTTTAGATACAAAATTTGGGACTGCACCTTAGCAAAACACATGGTGACCTATGTGCACCCTTGCCTTGAGATCATCACCCTATGCACCAAAAAGTATGATTCCTAAATTGGTACAATCATAAGAGGTGCCCACCTTAAGGTCAGGATTGATGTGGATAATATTAGAGAAATAATCCCACTCCCACATGATCTTAATGCTATTGTCTACAACATTTAGAGCCTTCAAAGCATCTAGGACTCTAAAGTGGAAGATAGGGCATGTTTCCTTAGATCTCTTCTCAACTATAAGTTCATAGAGGTGCCTCCCAAGCCCTTCCACCTATTGGCTTTCCAAGCACAACATATAAAGGATAACCTATCATTACTAGTGTTCATCTTGGGCATGGACATCAATGCTAATGTCAAATAATTCTATTTGGGAAAGATATTTCTCATGACTATGGTAGATAATGTGGAAACTTTCTAGATGGATTTTGTTAAAGCCATGGCCTCCACCATGAGAGAAGATATACTTTTTTTTGGTAACAAGTACCTTATAGTATCCATCTTACCTTATGCACTTAATATTATACCAACATTCCAAGTTCTTTTCCAAATATATTCAACTGAACACCATAGACATGGATGTTTTACCCAACATCTTCACCTTGGTCACTGTCTAGACCCACATCCTATCAATCATGGTAGACTAAGATGAGTTCTCAAAGTGGTTTATGGCTCTAGTTCTCATAGATCTCATTAGGAAAGATATCATCCCCTGGATGAAAAATTTATAGAAAGCATGGCTCAAAGGTAGTAGGGTCCTCTTTAATTGGTTCTATGGGGACCATTTCTCATTCATCCGAGTGTATGGGTTTGTAGGGGAGACTTTTTGACTTCCCCATATATTAAATGATAAACCCTAAACCTTGAGTTAGAATGATAGCTCAATAATGTGGACTCCATTTATAGGGTAGGAAAGAAAAAAGAGGGGATATATGACATTCCTTTTTCAAAGGACGGCATTACAGTGCAAAAAAGGCACCAAGAATGTCTCCTTGTAGCTAAACTGGTAGAGCTAAGCCTAGACATGATAAATGACCAATGGGATTGTAGCCCAGTGAGATATATAGTGGGATTAAATCCCACTAGTGTACCTAAACATCATACCCAATCATATCTATATCAAAAGAGGTCACCCATGGAATATCTCCTTCAAAATTACATGAACTTGGCCTTAATCTCTAAAGACAACCCCAAGCCATGGGAGTATTTTTATGATAAGGTACAAGATTTTAAATAGATAAAGAAGCTATCCAAGATGATGAAGAAATGGCTAAATGCCTTAGGCTAGAGTGAAGATAAGAAGTTGTCTTCCTAAAATATAGATATGAACTCAGCTAGCCACACATTACTTTATATGAAGATGCCCCAGATGAGAAATTTTAAGAGCTATGGGATGAGACCCACCTAAAAGAGAATGAATATATCATAGAAGGGGAGTCCACACCAAAGATTAACATGTTTAGGGATGATAAAGAGAAAGATACCCTAGATGAATTAGAAGCTATAGTGTCCCAACCTCCATCAACATGGCCATCATCCCTTCCCCCTATGTCATGGGCCCACATTAGGAATATATATCCCTTGGGTGCCTCATGGCTGGGTCATCTCAATTCAAGTAGACTGAGGCACCAATTTTCAACCCACCAATGGCCACTCTATAAAATAAGACTCAACTTGCTGGTCCTCTCCTTTATACCTATACCTCTTTCCCCTCCACAACTCTACCATAAGTTACAATGATAGCTACCACCCAATCAAGTGATTTGGTGATTCCCATCACCCTTCTTCAGCCTTGAAAACCCCACTATAGGGAATAAATTACCACTACCCAACCTGACACTTCATTAGCCCCAATCTTCTCCTCATCCCTTAAGCCTACTATCAAATTTGATCTATTCTCTTCTAACTTTCGCATGTCTTCCCTCAAGCTTTTTATCACTCCCACACCATCATCATCCACATCATCATCACTCATCACATAGTTACCATTATCCCCACCCTGTGGGCTCTCATAATTTTCACATTCATCCCTCATTATTTATTCACTCACTCCTGTAGGAGTAGGTCCCACTGTTTCATAGTAGTAGTAAACCATCCCATTCACACTACCTCAAAGAACCCCTTTCATAAGTGAAATCATCTAAGAAATAGATCAAATTCAACAATAGATGGATGCAGTGAGGGTGGCCCATGTAACCCATATGGAAAAAAGAGGGGAAAATAGGCCAAAGATGAAGCCCAACCCCACATGTAGTCATTTTATGACATTAAATAGTAGTCTCTCCTAGTCACCCATCAAACCCCTCAAGTAATTAATCCCCAAGAATAGATGAAATCAAGGGATTACACCATCCAAACCATTGGGATTAACCTCAAACAAGTGTAACCCACTGACAGGGTCAAGCTTATAGAGGAAACATAGAGGTTAATTACTATAGACTACATCAAGGTAGCCCATCCATTAGAGAAAATAAAGTAGGAGCTTGTTAACTTCAAGGCCATGACTAAATGCCTCAAGGATGAGGATAAATATAAAGGTAATGACCTTAACCAATCAAGAACTAACCTCCAAAGATATGCCATAATGAAAAGCTTCCAAGTCGAGGTTGATAAATAGATGGCCATAAAGACTAGATTATAAGAGGAAAAGGAAAAAGTAGCTATATTTCACAAGAATAAATCTGATGTAGAGTGGGAACTCTAACTAATTTGGAACTCAACATAATAAAACTTGTTAGTTAAGGAATAGGAGATCAAGATACTAAAGAATGACCTTGCTGCTTGCCCTTAAAGCAAAGAAATCCTTCCTCTAATCCAACTATACAGGTCTTATTGGAAATGGATCAAGGTCATGGTAACAAGACTGAAAGTGATGTTTGTTTTCATCACTAACACATAGAAGCTAATGGCCTAAGTGAGATCATATGTCAATCAAGTGATCACCTTCATCACCCATAAGGTCCTAGACTAGCAAAGCTTAATCCTAAAGGTTTGCAGTGTCTCTCCCGAGGCTTTATAGATAACAGGTGTGGTCAATCAAAGGTAGGTGGTGGCAAAGGTGAATGAGTTCTTAAGATATAATAAGTTAGTAAATAAATGCAAGGCAGTCCTTAATGCCTTAAAACAAGTGGTCCAACAAAGGAAGGGATACATAGAAAAATTGGTCCAATTAGAGCTCCCCTCTCTTTTCTTGACCGGCAATAGTATTCTCCCTAAGGATAACTTTAAGGTGTTACTCAAACAAAATCAGAATGACCTATCTATTTTCATATCCCTCAGTCAAATACCTAATTCTTCCAAAGTGGAGAAGATTTTTCATCCACTTGCCCAGCTAGAGTTTCAAATGCTGGCAGTGGTTGAAAGCCTAGGGAACATCTCTTTTAAGGAGATATTTGACTTGGATAGATATTTTGAGGCTCTCAACAAAAAGACCCAGCTAAAAGAGGAAGAATGGGCACCCTTTTAGGTATCCCTAAAAAAATTATAAATGTTAATCTGCCTAGAGTTTTTTGGGTTCTTCCATATGCAAGCAGACTCCCCTATGAGTCATCAAGAACTATGGATCATAAATCCATAATTGACAATTTTGAACTAGTTTGAGTTATAACCTAAAATTCACTCAGTAGTAATTAGTTATTTAGTGCCTCTCAGCTTTTCCCCCCTTTCGACCCCTTTTCCATCTATGAGCCACTTTCCCCATTTTTATTTTTACAAAGTGTCAGCCTCTTCCTACTATCTCCATTCCCATTTTTCATTCATATTCCAAAATGGAATTTTATTGAAAACTTCATTCTTATTTTATGGTCTGAGTGTTAAATTTTTTTGCAAACACCCTTATGAGTCACCAAGAACTATGGATCAAAAATACACATTTTTTATTTTGAAGTAGTGTGTTTATAACTTTAAACTCACTATGTAGTTAAAATTTACTCATCACCTTCCAATAGCTACCATTAAGGTCTCTTTCTTTTTTGAGCCCATTTTCAAAATTTGTCCAAGTCCTAACCCTCATCCACTTCTAATGCATGGAATCCCAATGCTCATTTAGATTAAAGAGACTTTCATCCCACTCTAGAGAAATACCATTTCAACATGTGTCTCCCCCATGATCGATCTCATGAAGGAGTTGTATGTCTCATGGTTATGAAAGGATGCTTTGTATGTACCCCCTTACAACTTTGTATATTCAATCTCTATCTACAATGAAAAGGATGTGATTTTCTATGTTATTTAGAGTGGGAAATTGTCTCTATCTATTGTTTCTTTATTTTTACTTCTATAGTAGGGAAAATCTTATTTATTCAGAGCTCATTTCTTTTGTAAGTGGTGGATGGAAATCATTTTATTTCTTTGCATGCTCATTTTTATGGACAGCCATTATAATAGACTAGAATAATAATAGTTAGCATTTTTTTTATCCTACAACCTTAGCAATCATAATTTCATCCTGTATCTATAAAGTTTTCCATAGGAAAATGTTCATCAAGAGCAAGAGTTTTAGGATCAATAGTATTGACTAGGATATTCCTCGAGAACAAAAGTTTTAGGCATCAATAGCATTGACTAGGAGAGTCCTTCATTGGTAACTTGAACTATCTATTAAGAAATACCTTGAATAAATTACAAACCTCAATAATTCTAAGCAAGTTAATACTCAAGGTATCTAATAGGAGATTCCTTCGAGGGCCTTTTAATACCTTCACAAGTAACTTGAATGTATCTCCTAAGACATAATTTGAAGATATTAAGAGGACCATCAAGGGAAAAATTGTTGAACTAGATTAAATTGGAAAGAACATGTGCACAGGAGGACCTAAAATTCACTCCTATAAGAAAAATTCACTCTTGTGAATGATTGAAAGGTATCTCCTAGTAGAAATCTTGAATGTACCTATTGATGGGCATTTTTACACATATAGAAACATACTTCCCCTCATCTTTATCCTTTGAAATAATTTTTTGTGGATTCCTTTTCCCATCATATTATATTCACTGGTACACAAAATTTATTTTCAATTTGGTCATACCTTATTAGTTAAAGTATGAGTTAATGTATATATTATGAAGATTGTATATGCATTTTGTATTATAGTTTAGAATTAACATACATTTAATCACTACTAAAACACAAAAATTTCTTGCACTAATGTAATATGCAACTTATATTTTACAAAAAATCAATATTTAAATCATTTCAATTGATTTATAGAATGTCTACAGGAAAAAAAAGAATTACCACACTTAAAAGGCAGAAGGCAACCTCACTCAAAGAGAATTTGGATAAATGGTAGAAAAAGTCATCACTCTAAGAAAAGTTTGATAGAGTAAAGTATAAAATAACAAAACTAAAATTATATACACATAAACATCTTCAATTTTATGGTGGCAACCAAATTCCTCTTGTTGATTGATATTTTGAATTATTTAGTCTGCTAAACATGCATCTAGATAAATACTTATTTATCACTACATCAAGAAAAAAATCTTCTGCAACTGGAATAATCTTGGCTTGTGATAAGGATGAAATTGAAGATGCCCTTCAATTCTAACTAGAAGTATGGAATGGAGAAGAGGGAATTCTCTATCGATCTATAACTAATTTCAATAAATTTACACTCAATAAAATGGAGTTGACAAAAATAAAAATTTCTCCTTGTGAAACATTTGGGTTTCATTTGAATAGCTATGACAACCTTGAAATGTTTGGGTTGATAGATAGAGATATTTTGGTCATTAAAATACAAAATATGTTGAGATAAAAACATGAACAAGGGGAAACAACTTATTCTACTTACTACCATGCAAACATGTATTTAAGATACCCTACAAAAATGATAAAAAAACATTGAATAAAATAAGACAAGCAAGGGTAACATATTTGTATGCAGATTTGAAAGAGGCCATACAAGTACTCACACCAATAGAGAAAAATAATATCGAACAAAAATTTTAAACACTTTTGTTGACATAAATTTATGATGAGACACACCATGAATTCTTTACATGGTATATTTCCTCTAACAACTACACGTTGAACATTTTTGTAGGGCTATGTGAATTAGGGGATGTAAATATCAAAATAAGAAATATCAATGAAAGAGGGGTGAATGATATAATTCATTCATTTTTAAAGCATAATAAGGTTCCAATGAAGGATGTTTTGTTAATTCCTTTTGATCCAATCAACCCTGACTGTTCTACTGAATCAAAGGAAGTACTAGAAGATATGATGGAGAAAAAAACTCTAACATTCAAAATTGCAGATGACCAACACACAATTACATCACAATAGATAATTATTTCAGAAGAGGAATATAATTCATAATCATTAAGAAATAAATATTGTGTTAGAATGGCAAGATTTATAAAAACTTGTACTTTGTTCCATATTATGCACAAAATATGTAATCAATATAATGAAGCCAATGAAAAAATTTATAAGGCTTCATTTGTAGAAAGAGTTTGATCTACATGTGACCTTATCAAACATAGAGGTTGGAAAAATATTTAAATAGAGAAGAAAAAGATAAAATAAATACACAAACAAGATAAACAGTTGTTCACACAAATGAACTATTCAACACAACAACTATAGGAGAGAAAATGTCTTCTTTTCATGAAACAACCTGTATGGGATTGTTTTGATAAGGTGTTTGATATGTTTGAAAGTGGTACTTTACCTGGTTCAAATAAACAAGATTTAAATTTGATTGGTACAATAGTACTTATAAATATTCAAGGGATTTTAGACAAACTAAAAGTAGAACTAATAGATTTATTAGACAAAGGTCTATTTCCTTATTGAAAACCCCTAGATACAACAACATGGATAATTAGTGAAAAAAAGTGAAACTAGAAAGTAAAATATTATCAAAAATTGTAGATTATTTTAGTAACCATGATATGACACTACCACCAGACCAAAAAATCACACATGAAGAGGTAATGGATCATTATAAAATTTTTGTAGAAAGGTTTGATGATTTGTGTGTGCTTAATGGGTATTTAAAAAAAAGGCTGGGAAGCATTATCTCAAGATTTATTAAGCATATTGAAAATCTATCTACATGATGATGGAGGTCAATTTACCAGTATAGATACAAAAAGACTCAGTTGGCATTACATGGCCCCTTGTCTTTGGCTATCTATTTTAGAATATTTTAATGAAATGTTCATTCTTAGTATGAACATTGACTTGATAATTATTGATCTTTTGAATCTCACTGAAGTTTTTAAGGAAGAACTTATTCGACCATTTCTTTAGGTATTGATTGAAAAAGTTATTGTTAGGGCCTTCAATATATTCATCATCCAAAAACTAGAACATTATCCTGTCATTCATACCTCTCTCAAGAATTTGCATGTTGGTGATTTTTGTTACACACAATATACAAATGTCATACTATAAGGGCTAGATAGTTATGGATTCGATTGGACACATATTAAAGGTATTATTCTTTTTCAAGATCCAACTCATTTTTAGCTACAATATTTATACCTCCATACACAACAAAGTAGATTAGAGGATGGTTTTGACATCTACAAAGACGTACCAACATTTTATATGATTGGTTTGCACAAAATAGGAAGGCCATTTAAAAATGAACTAGATACCATCTTTTGGGAGACACTTATCTCTACTTTCCATGATCCAGATGCATGTGACATGCTAAGGGTATATACATGAGCTAGATTAGTGCATGCTTATACAGAATTGAAAATAAATTTATCTTGCATTGAGAAACTAAAGAACAAATGATTTTTAATGTTAATTTAAAATTTGTTTGATAAATTTAGAGCAACCAATACAAGAACAACTTATTTGATAGTACCAAGTGCATAACACTTTGAATCTATTTTATAATCATGTTTCATTTTATAAATATAACATCTTAACAATATTTTGGTGTGTATACTTTATTTTTCAAACCTAACATCTTATAAATATTTTGGTGTATATCACCAATAGCATTGCATTCAAGTGAAGAAACAATAATAATGGAAAATCATATAAAATAACATGACACTTCGCAAGTTGAAGAAGGTAAAATATTAAGATCATTCACATTTTTTCAATTATATAATTTTTTATTTATCAATGATTCATAGTACTGACAAAACATTTCGTCATATATTTATGTCTCAATTAAAACAATTCACAACATAGCTCAAGCACTTTGTGTCTACAACACAACAACCCATGACATAGCTCTGCAGGTTGGTGCCTCCATGAAAACAACACAAGGTAATGCTGTACAACAAGACACATTTATAAAATATAAATATCAAATCAATTGATTATTAACGAGAATTTTTAGTTACTACATTATATAATATATTATAGGGAATAATGAACCAAAGCTTCAATGAAAGAGTGCATCCATACAAACTACAAAAAGGCAAAAAAAAGGTGAAAACCCCTTTCAATAAATATGTAATTATACAATTTGATACAAGTCTAAAATATATTAATTATCTTTATTTATGTAAACACATTACAATTGGATTTTTTTGCATGGACATGATATTGTAGAAGACAATAAAATATAGACGTGCATCAGCTTGGGATTTGGAAGTGTAGTTCATTTTACTATTGTGTAGACTGAATGTGGTTGTATTTACTCATTAAAATGTTGTTTAAAAGTTTAATTTACCCATTACAATGTTGTTTACATGTTTAATTTACCCAATTTAAAATAACACAATATGTGCTATACTATGTCTTCAATATAATAAATTTTGATGTAGAGTATCCATGTGTTCTTTATCAATAAAAAACAAAAAAATATATTGTGCTAGAAACAATTATATTGCTATTGATTCAAACATTTTTTAATTTGATGTGTCTTATTAGAATTATATGAAGGGGGTTCAACTGTTAAGGTATATTATATTCATTTTAATTTAGTAATAGTGAACTACAACTTAGAAGTGTTATTATAAATCCTATTTTGTTCATTATGATGGGTTGCATAAACATATAAATATAGATGTCGGTTGATCATACTTTCATTACTCTAATAATATAAATGTTGGTTGATCAATTCTAAATTCTTATCAACGTCTATGAAAAATGAGTTATATCAAAACCAAACTAATTTAGATATATTCATGGTCAAGTTATAAGGATTCAATATGAATTTTTATATGCATGTGTATTACAAAATTGGCAACAAAAATGGTACATCCATGTATAGTGAGTATTATAGTTACAATGTGCCTGATCATGTACTTATTTTTATGTGTTTATATGGATCTTTATAAGATTTAAAGAAATTTAAAAAAATTTATATGAAATGCATTATATTTTTATGTTACAATAAGAAATGCAAATCAAAATCGCATCAATGACCAATCTAGTAACATGTAAAACATTTTCTTAGAAAATTTTCATGTTATATCTCTAAGTATAATATAATATTATTAATAAATGATTCATTTATTTTTTAACAAATTATAGATATTTTAAAGTAGCTAAAACCAAATTCTAATAAACTATTTATTTTGGGGTTGGATGACTTATTATTTGTTGTGCACAAAATAAAAGATATGCAAATACATGATACGGGAAAAAAATTATATAAAATTAAAAATATATCATACTGCATTCAAAATCATTCCAATTAAATTTTAAAGGGTGCATTGCAGTCTTTTTCTCATGTTGGCATTTGGTCAATGATAGAGGATAATCATTTGAGGATACTCATTCAAGACATGGGTTACACAAGTTTAAATTTCATGTTTGTTTAGGGAAAAAATATTTTAAGCCATTCAATATAAACATAAATAAATTGGATGAAGTTATTTTTAAAGGGACCTTCAGAGATGATTTTTCAACTGCCAAAATGTTGTTCATTGATTGTAATTCTCAGAATTATGTTACAAATCAAAAATTGAAAATCAGTTATGTTACATCAAGTAGATATAGTGGAAATGGAATTCAGAAAGATGAAAAGGATTGGAGAATCAAAATGATGTCAATCATCACATTTTTGGGAGAAAGCAAAAAATCTATGCTAGCAGTTGTGAACCAATGTTTAGAAAGATGTAACTTCACCTGATTCTTTTAAGTGTATTTATCATTATCATCAATTTCATACAAATCTATTCTAAATTATTTCAAAAATAGTTCAATTAATTTCAAAATAATCGATTCTAATTTAGAATTACTTTTCTCCAGTTATTAGTGCAATTTGATTTATAGTTGGAGATTCCTTAAAATAATTGAATTAGTATATTAACACTTGCTCATTCAGAAGATCTTCCCAATGAATAATAAAGAATTGTCAAGATATTTTATTATGTAGATGAACTAGATTGCTTAATATGTTTTCATCCATAATTTGGCTAGTCAAACGATGCCATGTGTCCCAATAGTGAAAACTAATTCAAAGGATTAATGATCGGTATGAAGGCCTAGAAGGGTGCCAGGATTTTGAAATAGTCCAATCTATTCAAAATGATCTATTGCCAAATAGTTTGAAATAATTCAATTTATTTTGAATATAAAAAATATATTTATAGAGAAAATATTGTCCACTCCACTTTAGTGGGTATAATTTTAAATGATTTAAAATAGCCCATTGAATTTAATTGAAATGATCTATGCTCAAATGGTCTAAAATAGTCTAATTTATTTGGAATAAACAAAATTTATTTTTGGAGAAAATCTTCTTCTGAATCACTCCATTTTATACGTATAGGTCTAAATTATTTAAAATATCCCTATTTACTCAAAATGATCCATACGTAAATGCTTTGAAATAGTCCAATTTTTTTCAAATATAACAAATTTGTTTTTGGAGAAAATTCTCTTCACTCCACTTTAGTGGGTATAAGTCCATTTTATTTAAAATAGCCTAATTTTTCAAAATTATCTATTTTCAAATGATTTTCAACACTGTAATTTATTTAGAATATATGAAATTTAATTTTTGGAGAAAATTTTCTCCACTTGACTTTATGTGGTATATGTCCAAATTATTCAAAATAGTCCAATTCATTCAAAATGATCTATAGTCCAAATGGTTTAAAACCGTTCATTTTATTTGAAACATAAGAAAAAAAATTTGGAAAAAATTTTCTCCACTCCACTTTAGTGGGTATGAGTCCAAAATATATGAAATAGTCCTTTGTTACATAATTTTACCCTTAAAAATAATGGATTTAATGAGGAAACAAAACAAAGGACACATCTACATCAAGTCCACTTTGGGCAACTCAACTACCTAAGGCCAATGCCAAAGAGTTGGAGTGCATATTGGACAAATAGGTGATTAAGAGGACTAGAGACAAATAATAATAAAAGTACCTAGTTAAGTGGAAGGATAAACCAATATAATATACCATGTGTATGAATGAACATGACATACATAAGCATGGGATTACTCTAGAAGCACTCATGGACAATAGTCCATGAATTCTTTTTCCTTTCCCTGGGAGTATGATGTAGGGGCATCACTCTTAGGGTGCATTTTGTCTTGAATTTTGGTTTGATTGCATTATTTATGGTTTGAGATGCCTTGTAAAGATTTTAAATGCCCCAAGTATCCTTATTTTTCAAATTGGTAGCTTAGGATTGCATCTAGGTTATTTGAAATTCAAATTTCTTGTTTTCCCACCAAAATGTAATATTCAAAAAAATGAATTTATTTGCATATGTTAGTGTTGCATGGGTCAATTAAGGGCTTGGTTTAGGATATTAAAAATTTGTGATCATATATAGAGACCCATTGAACCCATGTCAAGGGTCAAAATGATTCAAATGTATGAAAATCTTATATTGCACTAAATTTCATGATTGAAGCTCACCTTATGACCATTTATAAGGTGACCAAGGTAGTTAAAGTAGTTTATTTTCCATATAAAAGTTGAGATTTTTGAAGTGGAGATATTTTTTGATTTTTTTAAAGAGAAATATTCAAAGGAATAGAGAAAAACAAGACCCCTATTGAAGAATTGTGACACATACCCTTAATTTGGTATTAATTGCTTTTATTTTTAGATTGTATAAATCATGTATAATGAATGAATGATATTATAAATTATTTAAAACTTGCCTAAAGTAATATGGAAATTCTTTGAGAATATATGTGTTCCATGAAATGATAAAGAGAACCCTTTTTGGAGATTACTGATACAGTCCCCTGTTCTTGTGTATTTACATTATTGGCAGACTATGTGTTTGGTTTTTGTGAATGAAAGGAGCATAAAATCATCTTGTCAAAGATTAAACACATTTTGGTGAGATATTTTAATGTATTATAAGGTTATTTTAATCTATCTATTGTTTATCATTTTGTTGTCTTGCTCTTACATGAACATAGACTTGTAGAATGTCATTCTCTCTTGCACAGTCAATGGCACTTTGAGTTAGAAAACATATATAGATGATTGGTTCAATATTTTTAACATTTTAAAAACATGTCTAAGGTATTTAAAAAACTTATCCATATTTTATAGTTCCTTAAAATTCATTGAAATAGTCACAAATCAATTATTTGTGGTCTCGGGCCTGTATGGGGGTGTGAAAGCCCTGAATTAGGGTTTGGCTCATAACTAGAGATTGGACCATATAAAAAAGCTAAAAAATTGTAGTATAACTATTTTAAAGGATATATAACTGAATAAATTGGTTTTAGAATTAGTATGGACCTTCTAGTATGGTTTCTAGAAGACTGGGTGGTCAAGGCCTAAAAGAGGCCTAAAGGTAAAAAGTGGGTCTACAGAAGGAATTTGAACTTGGAAATTTAAAAACATGTAAATTTAAATAAAATGTGTCCATAAATACATTTTTTTCTAAAAAATACATTTAATTTGTTTGCACAAGCCAAAAAATGGAAAAAAGGGTTAGTAGGAAGTGTGAAGAGCCTAGAGTGATAGGTTAAGAAGTTAAAGTTGACACTTATACCTAAGTTGATTTGCATCATAAAAAATCAAGGGGAAGAAAACACACTATGATATTAAAAAATGGACTATAGTCATATAAAAAAATTATTAATTTCTATTTAGTACCAACTTAACTTAGAGCACCAACCCTATAAATTCAAGCACCGACTTGACTAGGCTTTAACAAGCACCTACTTACGAGGAAGCACCAAACCCTAAGTAAATATAGAACAAATAAGTCACCTCATGAATTTTTATCACCACACCTATGATATTATCTTATTGTCTCATTTATATACCTCTTTCTAATCAACCATGTAATATTTTATTCGCTTATGTTGTAGACATTTAAATAGGCCTAAATTGCCTTGTATATATACTAGTCTCATGGTCACACACCACTTGATCAGACACACAACTTAAAAAAATTAGGTAGTAAATAAAATAGATCTTATAAAATCTTATGGACATGATTCAAATGTACTTTGAAATCTTTTTGGTTTGTAACAACTCAATCATGCCTCATTTCTCTTTTAGGTCTCTTAGAGACCTAATTACATTAGGTCTATCCTCTTAGTACAAAAAAATTGAACCTATTGGGCCCAAATTACTCTCTAAAATAATATAAAACCATTAAATCACTTATCTAATGACATATACTAGTTTCATCCATGCTTAGTTAGACATGTATCTTTCATTCATACCATGAAAACTCCTTTAGGACAAACTACCCTATTAGGTATGTGTACCTCAAAAATCTATCTTGAAAAAATGAATCTTAAACACCCTTAAGATACTAAAATATTAATAATTAAATATTTATACAAGTTTTACATGTCCCTAGGTTCATCACCAAATTCTTGGAATACATTCACTCAGGAGATAAAGACTCAAGAACATCTCTGCAACTCACTCACTTAGAACTGTCAATTTACCTCAAAATCCAATCATGATGAGTTAGACCTCCAAATTCTATGTAGATACATGTCATGAATTTTCATGCATGAAAATTTTATTATGAGATATTTATAACATCCTTAGATACAAAAATCATATGGCCTAATGTAAAATATTAGTTTTGTAGACCAATTCCTTAACCTTATATCTCACAATCTTATCTAAACTAGACAGGCCATTTTGTGAACAACATTTTCACCATATACAATAACCTCAAAAGATTATAAACATCATGAAAATGAATTAAAATTCATACATAACTCTTTTATGCACTTTTTTTCATCAATCTATCATGCACAAACCCTCATATCTATATTTTCATCTCTACTTGTGTTATACACTATTCTCACTATTATGTTTGTCTACGATTGGCTAACTTGTATGAATAGATTAAAACACTTAAAGGATATAAAAAATACATAAATAATCATAGACATGTAAAATGAGTTTCTATCTTCTTCTACCATCCATTTTATTTTCTTGACTAATACAAATTTTGAGAGCTACAACTTCTTGATAAATAAGCTTGTATCTGTGCATTTTCTCTCTCATCTAACTAACCACCACCACTTGGAGGTACCTAGGAGTGTTTAATACATGATAAAATATATTTTATATGTATTTTAATAATATCTTTCACATCGGGTCACTATTAGGGTTTTAGGGGGGTTTAACACAAGTTTTGGTATTAATGATTGTTCATAAAAGACTACCCCTTGAATCTCAAACTAATACCTAGAGATCTTAGCTATGACCCTTCCACATCTCTCTTTAACATCTCATATTTCCATGTAGAGGTTACACATGTCATCAAATGTCTGAAAGTTCTTCTCAAGTTTGAGACCTCATTCTATAAGCTTCATAAGGCTTAAAATAGTTATTTATGCACTTTCCTTTCAAATCTTGACCTCAAAATTTATGACCACGCCAAAAAAAACTTATTTTACCTATTTCCATGGTAACATGTGCATAATTTCCTTGAAATATGATGTTCATATCTCATTAGGCCAAGCAGGGTTTAAAAGAGGTCTAGGTGCAGACTGAGACTAAAGGTCTTAACCCTATAAGTTCACCATGAAACTCTCATGAGTGCTTTAATGCCTTTCATACATCCTAAAATTATGACATACAACCTTCACATGAATTTTTTCTTTAATTTTCATGCATATATAGCTCTTCATGTCATGACTAGGATCATGACTAGTTTTCCTATGCACTTTGACATCAATGACTTGTACCTTCATGTAAACATAAGAATTTAGTTTCCTTCAAATTCTCTCTTTATCTTTATCTCATGAAATCAATATATCATGAAAAAATTCTCTCAATGCACCTTATCATATCTCATAGTGCCAATTAAGCTTAGTCACCTTTGACATAAACCTTTAAAAGATGCACCTTTGACATTAGTGATAGTACTCAAAAATCTCCCCCCTTGTCATTGATGGAAACCACTCTCAAAATATTATCTCAACACGTGACTTCTCCCTCATTCTTAAATTTCTCCCAATTTGACATAAATGATAAAGATATACCTATAAATTCTTACATCACATCTATTTTAACCAAAAAAAATCATCGTGTAGGATTATGATCCTATGAAACATCATACACATATGCTCCCCTTTCTCCATGCATATATTTTTGGCACTAATCACCTTCTCTTGAAGTTAATGAACCAATTGATTATCCCCATAAGCATTTGACTTCCTTAATGATTAATAGGGGTAGGAATTACACCCATTCCTATCTTAGATGTTCAAATGTTGCCTTTGGAAGTAGATTGGTCAAAATGTTTGCAATATGATCCTTTGTAGAAACATATTCAAGTTTAACACTTTGTTCACTTTCATATTTTCTTAGGAAATGTTACTTGATGGGAATTTTCTTAGTTATTGAGTGCATGATAGGATTATTTGAGATGCTTATGGTACTTATATTATCACAATAGGTAGGGATAGGACTATCATACTCCACCTTATAGTCTTTTAAGGTCTATCTCATCCATAAGACTTGAGTGCAACATGAAGCTATTGCAATATGTTTAACCTCATAAGTAGATAATACCACATATGGTTAGTTCTTCATTATACATAATACTAGACACTCTCATAAGAAGAAAGCTTCTCCACTAGTCCTCTTCCTATCATCTATATTTCCTATCGAGTTTACATATATATAGACTATCAAGTTAAACTCCTTAATCCTTGGATACCATAACCAAAATCAATAGTTCCTTTGAGATACCTAAGTATCCTTTTGAATACTTGAAACTGATTTTCCTTTTGGTTTGATTAAAATATTACCACAAGGCCTACTACTTGCATGATGTTAGGTCTAAAGGCTATAATTTAAAACAAAATTCTAATCATTGACATATATGATGTCTAATTGACCCTTGGAGATTTATCTTCCTCTCTCAACTTACACCCTGTGATCATACGTGTGCCAACTACATTGTAATATTCCATTTAAAACTTCTTCAACTTCTCTCTCTTATGTACTTAGCTTGTGAAATGAATATACCTCATTTTGATTGATTTATTTATAACCCAAGAAAGAATGATAGTTATCCTAACATAAACATCTCAAACTCCATCTTCATCACATCTACAAAGGCCTTAATCATATTATCTCTATTTTCACCAAATATGATGTCGTCCACATACACAAATACTATAAACTAATGGCCATATTGTGTCTTTATGTATGATTACTATTTATAACTCTTCTTTTGTATCCTTGGTCTAATAGATACCTATCCAATCTGGTGTACCAAGATTTAGGAGCTTGTTTTAGACCATAAAGAGCCTTTTTCAATCTACAAACATAGTCCTTATTACCTAATAATTATAAATCCTTAGGTTAATCTATGTACACCTCATATTCCATGTTCCCATTAAGAAAAGTTGACTTGACATCTATCTGGTACACCTTGAATCCTTTGAATCTTGCATATGCTAAAAATAATTTGTGATCCAGGCAACAATTTAGGCGACAATTCGGGTGACAGTTCCACCCCAATTGATGACGAAACTTTTGGGAGCCATAACTTTTGCACCGTAGCTCCAATTGACTCACTGTTTGAACAGTTGGAAATATAAGAATGAGGGAAACATTGTGAAATGGCATCAATCTTTTCTTGATGAAGTTTGACCCCCAAAAACCCAACAGAAGTGCCTCAAATTTCAATTTTAATAGTGCTGTCTAAAAATAGTAAGTTTCTAAAAATAGTAATTCCTCGAATTATGTATTGTTTTGAATATTGTAAGTCATACCACTTCATCTCCCTCGAGATTGGTGACCTTCCAAATCCTCCCCATGCTTTCAAATTGTGTATAAATGAAGATGTAACCCGAAATGTGAAGACAGACATCACTTCCCAGAGATAAGCATATATTTGTATTGCGATCTTGAGTAATACTACATCTCTTCTCAGAGAATTCATTGTTACTATGTTATTTCTATGTTATTGAGATATTTATCAACCAAAACTTTTGAGTTTTGGATCAGTGATATCAGAGTGGTTTGTCTTGAGAGTGTATGATCCTGAGGACGAGGTCAGGCTACAAGAAGCTTGGGTGGGAAACAACAGAGCTTCCTAATTTTCCACCTATTCGTTCCAAATGACTTCAAATGGTGGATGACACCGAGACATATGATCCTTTTAAGGAAATGGTGAATGAGGCCCTCCAATGGCAACAAGCGCAGATGCTACAATAATTTGTCCAAATTCTTCAAACACTTCTGATGGGAAATCCTGGCTCTGTGGCTTCACTTCCTGGCTCCTCATCCAGGGAACATCCCTTCAGTGCCCCAACACCCTTCAAGGTCCAGGTAAATTTTGATATCCCTACATTTGAAGGCAAAATCAATGCTAATGCAGTAGAAAATTGGTTAGATCAACTATCTTCCTACTTATCTGTAAATAAATTCACCGATAGAGAAAATATTACTTTTGCTCTTTTGAAATCAACATTGCCTGTGAAAAATTGGTGGGAAGTATGCAAAAATAGGTTCAGTGTAAATGACATTGGCCTTGAGGTGGAACCTACCTGGGATGATTTTGTGGAAGCGGTCAAAGAAGAATACTATCCCATCGGAGCATATGATGATCTCTACATACAGTGGCAACAACTTCGCCAAGGTAAGGACCAATCTATTCAAGATTACACAGACACTTTTCATTCTTTGTCTACAAGATTGGGCATTCAAGACAGTGAGAAAAATAAGACTCTCAAATATCATGGTGGACTACAATGGTACATATGGGGGGAAATGGAACTATTCAATTTGGAAACCCTCGGTGAGGCATACAAATTTGTAGTGAAGATTGAACAAAAGCATGGCAGAAAGAATACAAAGAGTCAACCCTCAAAATGGAAAGGTGACAAGGAAGGTCAAACACGAGGCCCAAATTGGAAGCAAAAGGAGTTTCAAAATAAGAAATCCTAGAAAGGAAAGGCTGGAAAATGGTGTGATTACCACAAAACTGGAACTCACTCCAAAGAAGAATGTCAAGCCATCCAGTCATTGCTTTCTGAGTCATAATAATCGACGCCTACTACTCTACCTCATACACAACCCACAATCAAAGAGGATGAAGAAGAAATTGTAGATGTTGAGCCTAACACCATTGCCACTTCATCATAGAATCATGAGGAAAGACCAGATGACAAGGAAAGATTGTTCCACTCCAAATTATGGGTAAAATATAAGCCTTTACATTTCATTCTTGATAGTGGGAGTCAAAAGAATTTAATCTCTGCTAAAGTTGTGAAAAGTCTAAATCTATCCATGAAGCCTCATCCAAAGCCCTATAGTATTGGATGGTTAAGCCTAGTGAGAGACCTCTGTGTCACCCATTAGTGTCTTATTTCATATGCTATAAAACCATTCCAAGATGAAGTCTTGTGTGATGTGGTCAGCCTAGATGTTTGTGATGTACTCCTTGGTCAGCCATTCATGTATGAGCGACATGGCATCTATGAATCATGAACTTGAAGAATCACCCTCACTCTTGGAACACAGTGCTATAGGGTACTAGAGGTACCACCTCCCACATCTGTCTCCCTGATCAGTGCAAAGCAATGCAAGAGATTGGTGGAGAAAACAAAGCAATTTATTCTCATAGTGGTCAAGCCACAAAAATCCAAGAAGGCCGATGTTGCAGTCCTGACTACACAATCAACACAACAACAGAAGTAGATAGGATGAATCATAGGAGAATATGATGACTTATTCAAGTCACCCACAGGAGTTCCACTACATTGCCAAGTAAAACATTCTATCGATTTTATCCCAGGGTCACCTTTGCCTAACAGTCTTGTGTATCGCAGATCAGTTTTGGAGAATGATGAGATAAAAAGATAGATTCAAGAATTGATCTAAAAGGGTCACATCAGGCCAAGCTCTTCACCTTGTGGTAGCCCAATTATCTTGGCACCAAAGAAAGATGGAACATGGAGGCTTTGCATTGACTATCGAGCCCTGAATAAAATCTCTGTGAAGAATCGCTATCCTCTCCCCAGGATTGATGACCTACTGGACCAGCTTCGTGGTGTGAAGTTCTTCACCAAAATTGATCTCAAATATGGTTATCACCAAATTCCCATGGATCCCATTGATGTCTAGAAGACTGCATTCAAATCTAAGGAGGGGCTCTTTGAATGGTTGGTTATGCCTTTCGGCTTAACTAATGCACCTGCAACTTTCATGAGGATAATGGATGACATCCTACGACCCTTCACCAACTCATTTGTGGTTGTCTACTTAGATGACATACTCATCTATAGCAGGACATGGGAAGAACATTTGCAACATGTTCGTAAGGTGCTTCAAACTCTTCGGGAGCACAAGTTGTATGCAAATATTGACAAATGCACATTTGAGATGACAATAATTCAGTATCTCGGGTATGTTGTGAATGAGGAAGGTGTCCATGTTGATCTAGAAAAGATTTGGGTTATTCAAGAATGGTCCACACCAAGGACCCTCACAGAGCTTCGTAGCTTTTTGGGTCTTGCAAATTTCTACCGTAGGTTTGTTCTTGGATTTTCACATGTTGCTTGGTCACTAACCCAAGTAACTAAAGGAGGAGCTAAAGCTACATTTCAATGGGGTGAAATACAATAACAGGCATTTGAGAATTTGAAGAACAGACTCTGCTTAGTCCATGTTCTTGCCTTGCCATATTTGCATCAACCTTTTGAGTTGATGACAGATGCATATGAATATGCCATGGGAGCTGTCATCACGAAACATGGCCACCCTATTGCATATCATAGTGAAACTTTCAATGATATAGTTAGGAAATATCCAACATATGATAAGGAGCTCTATGCCATTATGCAAGCCTACAAATAATGGAAACACTACATCTTGGGGAAAGAAACGGTCATCCACACTGACCACAGACCATTAGAATTCATCCAGACATAAAGCAAGCTCTGAAATGAGAGGCATCAAAAGTGGGCCACATATCTTCAGAAATTCCACCTATTAATCAAACACAAAAAGGGGAGCTCAAACACAGCTACAGATTGTCTGAGTTACCCACCAATTACTATACTCACAACAGTTTTGGACCTGTGCGGACATGAGACTGCCACTTGGGGTGCCCTGTATGAAGCAGATCCTACCTTTGCTGATACATATCAAACACTTCAAAAAGGTACACATGTTTCTAATTTCTATTTGCAAGATAATGTCCTCTATCATATGGGGCACATCTATCTTCCAGTTGCAGAGCAACAAAAGATGATATGGGAAGCACATTTTAGTAGGACAACTGGACACTTTGGTATTGAGAAGACATTGGTAGTTCTTCAAAAACACTTCTACTGGCCCCATATGTGAAAGGATGTGGAAAGATATCTCAAATATTGCACCCCATGTGTGATAGCCAAGCCAAAAAATAAGAAGCAAGGATTGTACATGCCATTTCCAGAAACAACCAGGCCTTGGGAATCTGTCTCAATGGATTTTCTCTCAGGTTTGCCCACTTTAAAACATGGTAAGGACTGTATTTTTGTGGTAGTTGATCATTTTTCAAAAATGGCTATCATGATTGCCTGTAAGAAAAATATATCTACTAAGGAAACTACTCAACTATATTTTAGTCATGTATGGCTCCATTTTGGTCTTCCCAAGTCCATTGTCTCAGATCGACATAGCAGGTTCTTGAGCATCTTCTGGGCCACTCTATAGAAGATGATGGATACTAAGCTGATGAAGTCCACAGCCTTCCATCCACAGATTGATGGTAAAACAGAGGTGGTAAATCACTTAATTGTTCACATGATTTGGATTTATCACTCCAAACATCCACACACATAGGATGAGGGACTTCTTTTCATACAACATGGATACAATCGGGCACTGCACAGCTCCACCAAGCACAGTCCATTTCAACTATGTTTTGGGTTCCAACCCATGGCACCAGTTGATATAGCTATTCCATTTTACACCATGGAATACACACCTCATGGAATATCTGAGGCAGAAAAAGCTACAAAGTTCATTGAACAAATGCAACACCTCTAGCAGCAAGTTCATGACATCCTGGAGAAGATGAATCAAAAGTATAAGCAACACCATGACAAACATAGGATTGCACACCATTTTGCTGTGGGTGACAAGGTTTGGTTGTGGCTTCAAAAGGAATGACTTGCAGGCCCCCACAGAAAGATTTGGCCTCTGTGATATGGTCCCTACACCATCACCAGAAGAGTTGGAGAAAATGCTTTTGAGTTGAACCTACTAGCCTACCTTGGTCTGCATCCAATATTCAATGTGGAGCTCCTCAAACCATATCATCCACCACTCTTGGACACTTCAGTTGTAGCAGAACAACTTGACATTGATGAGCTTGACCCACATAGTTTTGCTCCAATGGAAGAGGATCAGATTGTGGATACCTGGATGAAGACAACAAGAGGACGCTCTATTCAGCTCTATCGAGTGGTCAAAAGGGGCCAGCTTAGCCATCAAGGTGAGTGGCTCATAGAGAATAAAATCAAGAAAAAACTACCAAATTTTTTGGGGAACATTGACGCAATGGGGACCATTGCTTTTCAAGGAGGGAGGAATGATCCAGGCAACAATTTAGGTGACAATTCGGGTGACAGTTCCACCCCAATTGATGACGGAACTTCCGAGAGCCATAACTTTTGCACCGTAGCTCCAATTGACTCACCGTTTGAACCGTTGGAAAGATAAGAATGAGGGGAACGTCATGAAATGGCATCAATATTTTCTTGATGAAGTTTAACCCATGAAAACCCAACGGAAGTGCCTCAAATTTCAATTTTAATAGTGCTGTCTAAAAATAGTAAGTTTCTAAAAATAGTAATTCCTCAAATTATGTATTGTTTTAAATATTGGAAGTCATACTAATTCATCTCCCTCAAGATTGGTGACCTTCCACATCCTCCCCATGCTTTCAAATTGTGTATAAATGAAGATGTAACCTAAAATGTGAAGACAGACATCTCTTCCCAGAGATAAGCATATATTTGTATTGTGATCTTGAGTAATACTACATCTCTTCTCAGAGAATTCATTGTTACTGTGTTATTTCTATATTATTGAGATATTTATCAAATAGAAATTTTGAGTTTTAGATCAATTTGATAGCCTCTTATATTGATATGGGTGCATATGTTTCTTAAAAATCTACCCCTTAAACTTGTGCATACCACTTTCATACCAATCTAGCCTTGTTTCTTATGACTTCTCCATATTCATTCAACTTATTTCTAAACACCCATTTTGTGTCAATGACATTCTTGTCTTTAGGCCTATGAACTAATTCCCAAGTCTCATTTTTTTCTATTTGGTCTAACTCATCATTCATAAAACTTATCTAAAACTTGTCTTTTCTTACTTCTACATGGTTCTTAGGTTCAATCTTAGACAATATAGAAATATTCTCTTGATTTAGGTTACTTACTAGCCTTCTCCTTGTTTGAATACCTACATCCTTATTGTCAATTATTTGTGATTCAAGATAATCTATTTGAATCTATCTTGAAGGACATTTTGAGTCTTGTCTTTCCTCAACTTATTCTCCCTCATCTATCTCTATTGGTTCTTCTTCATTCTTGAAGTCCAAATTCTCTGATGTATCTTTTGACTATGAGTATGACTTCTTACAATTTGTCTCATCAATATTCACATTGGTGATTTCCATTTTATTTTACAACCTATTATTATAGCATCTATAGGATAAGATTATTGATGAGTATCCAAATAATATACCTTCATCAGAACTAGAATCAAACTTACATAACTTTTCCTCATCTCTTCTGATGAAGCATTTGCTTCCAAATACTCTAAAGTGTTACACATTAGTAGATTTTCCTTTCCATATTTCATGAATCTTATTTCCATTAGTCCTTATCTATCCTCTATTTGAAATTTAGAATATAATGCTCACTAACTCTCTTTAGTATCCATCAGCTAACCTTGACTCATTTAGCATAGTTCTTACCATCTCTTGAGTTATCCTATTCTTTCTACTACCCCATTCTGTTGAGGTGTCATAGATGATGAGATCATTTTCCTTATCCCATGGATCTCATAGAAGTCATCAAACTAATTAGGCCAAAAACTTCTTTCTCTATCATGTCTCAAGCACTTGATCTTCCCATTATTCTCATTATCAACTAGAGCCTTGAATGCCTTGAACTTATCAAGAGCTTATGAGTTTTATTTCAAGAATGTTACCCAAGTCATTATTTTGTAGTCATATATGAGTAACATGGAATATCTCTCTCCTTGAATGATTTGGATTCTTGTAGGTCCACAAAGGTCAATGTGCATTAGATCTAAAGTTCTTGTAATAGAGTACTCCTTGGACATGAACCTTTTTATAGTCTAATTACTAAGTTGACATGCCTTGAGAAGTGTGTCTATATGTTTGGTGATTTTAGGCATATTATTCACATAATTATTAGAGCTTATTTTTTATATATTTTACCAAGATCTCTAAATAGCAGCCACATGATGAATGTCAAATTCCTGTAGAAGCAGAATGAGAGCTCCAAAAATAAGAAAATTCCATGAAGGAAATGTTTGCATTAGCCATTTTAAGAAAAAATAAAGTACATATAGGGTGATATTAGGTCACCAAAAAGGTAAAAACCTAATTCATAATTAGAACACAATTAAAGGTAAATGACCCCTAATGACTTAATCAACTAACCTAAGTAAGTTGAAAAGATGTGTAGCTAAAACCAGTAGGTGGGAAAAATCCTACATTGACACCCCCCTTGAAGCATAGCTTAGGTGGGTAGAAGAATTGGGTCCAAAAAATGAGACATGATGAGGTACCCAAGTAGAATGCAACTCCCATAAATTGGGCTAAAGGAGAAAAATTTTAGGAACAAAACTCCTCCCCAAAAGAGAGAAAAGAAGAGAAGAGGTGAAAAATAATAACAAGAGGAAACATAAGGGTAAAGAATTAGTTACAGTTGTGCCTCCGAATCCTGCTACATGGGTCATTGACTCTAGTGTTTCACATCACATGGCCTCTTCATAGATTGAGTTCAGTTCCTTGGAACCATGTGACATGTCCTCTATACAACTAGGTGCCAACACTTCTAAAAAGGTTCTCAGGAGAGGGTTTGTTGAAGTGAGTGGTAGAACATTCAATAATGTTCTAAGTGTGCCCTAACTCTTAACTAATCTCTTATCGGTCTACCAAATCACTCACCTTGGTCTGGGCATGCAAGTTGAATTCACTCTAGATTTAGTACACATCAGAGAGTTGCATAGTGATACTATTTTGGCTATGGGAATGGTTGATCATCAGACTCAACTATATATCTTATCACACTTTGATCCTAATTCTCCTTTAGATTCTTCATATTCCTCTTCAAACTCACCTATACTTAACATTTCTAAGCCTAAGCTTTTTTCTGATATTGAAAACTCTTCTTCTATAGATAACTACAATAGTGAAGTGGACACAGCTCCACCATCTCCTTATCACCTTCTAGATATTTAAGAGTTAGTTCTTGATCTACCTACCTCTAGTCTACTTATGACATTATAGGGTAAAGGTCTACTAATCCAAGACACATCAGACACCGAGCAATTTATTCCATAGTTATAGAGGATTCCATAGAACTTCTTCACCTCTACTTCTATTGCACCATCTTAGCATAGAGAAGTTGGGCCACCTACCTTATAGTATGTGGATCATTACATTCATAGGAATTACACCTTGGTTGAAGATCCATCAGGCACTTGGAAAATGAACTCATTACTCTAGGGTAATCCACTCTTCACTGCATCTACATTTGCTTCTGATTCACAATCACTTTTGAGCATTCCTTTAGGGGACACCGGATGGCTACAATAAATTAAAGACCTTAGTGGGGAATTTTATCCCTCTTATATTCTTTGCTCTATTTTGGGGAGGAGTTTTATTCATAAAGGTTTTCTCCTTTACCTTGGTTTATGAGAGTTGCATTATACTTGGGTACCTAATCAAGCCTCATTGTTGGGACCCAATTCTTCTACCCACCTAAGCTATGCTTTAGGGGGGGTGTTAGTGTAGGATTTTTATGATCTAGTGGTTTTACCTACACATATTTTCAACTTACTTAGGTTAGTTAATTAAGTTATTAAGGGTCATTTACCTTTAAATGGGTTCAAATGACTTAATTAACTAACCTAAGTAAGTTGAAAAGATGTGTAGGTAAAATCACTAGATGGGAAAAAGCCTACACTAACACCCCCCTGAAGCGTAGCTTAGGTGGGTAGAAGAATTGGGTCTTGGATATGATGCCTGATGAGGTACCCAAGTAAAATGAAACTCCCATAAATTGAGGTAAAGGAAAAAAATTGTAGGAACAAAAATCCTCCCTAAAAGAGAGAAAAGAAGAGAACAGGGCTAAAAATCCCCACTAAGGTCTACAATTGATTGTATCCATCTGGTGTCCCCCAGAAGAATGTTCAGAACTAATTGTGAATTAGAATCAGATGTAGTGAAGAGTGGATTACTCTAGAATAATGATTTTTTTAGATTGAGCCCAGATGACTTCGACACTCTTCAAGATTTCTTCACCAAGTTCAGACTTTTAAGATTGAAGTTGAAAGCATGTGAAATTGACAAGAAAGATGAACAACTTATTCTATCAATACTCTCTAAACTAGGTCCTAAATATTATGTATTTGTGTTCACTTTTCATGCCACTAAGAGTGATCTTGACACCGCATGAAGTTTGCCTTCTTTAGATACCTTTGTTGCTAACCTAATTTGGGAGCAAGATAAGTTGATACAGATAGGCACAATGAAGTCATCTAAATCTCATGCATTACTTTCTGAGAAAGATAAGGCTTCAAATAACATAGAGAGAAAGTAGAGCAAGAATTTTTTTGAAAAGGGTGAAAATATTTCCACTTCCAAATAAAAAAATGTGACCTCTTCTTATCATCATAAGCCTAAGAAAGATTGGATCAAATGTGGGCATTTTTTAGGTAAGCATAATGAGAGTAAATGTTTGAAGAAATAAATTGACCACATTACTAGCTTTATTATTCAAAACAAAATAGGTGGTCTAGATTTTATCAAACCATC